>CAMTDV010000021.1:41831024-42149239 GCA_947069175.1 Scalesia atractyloides | reverse complement strand
TAACTATGAATATAGGAAGATCCTATAAGGATTTGGGATTTGTATAGTGAAAATGTTTTGAAAATCATGTAACAGATGTACTCTGAAATCAAAGTACGTGTAATGTCATGAAAATACGAAAGTAGTCATCGACATATTTTATAAGGCCAATTAAGGACTTATGAAAAGTACCCTTAGGTATCCAAGCAAGGATTTAAAGTGGTACTTCAAGTATTTGTTAAGAGTTATGACTTGTACCTCATACTTTGTTTCTTAGAAGAAACGAGTACATAGGATTTTTGTGGAGATCGTGAGCGATCACAAAACAGAAGAAACTACGAGAGTAGTTTGATTTGCAAGGAATCATATCCTAGGTATCGGTATTGTAGGGGTATGTCACACATGCACGTAATCATACTGGTTTTGTAAATAAATATTAAAATAACAATATTATTTATAAACCAACCGAAATGTTTAAAGATTTTTGGATATCACAAAGTGAAAATGTAAAAGTTTAAATGTTCACAGCTGCATCATCAATAGCACGAGTCTCGTTAGCATTTATGTTAAATTCTCATCCATGGGCTAGATTTGCATTAACAAGCTTCGGGCAATTGTTTCGATAGTGAGTAAGATCACCACAGTTGTAGCACGATCCAGGTAGATATGGTACTTGAGCAGCAGCAGGGTTTGCATTTGCTTGATTTTGTGTGTTGGTAGCAAAACGACATGCATTGCAAATGTCCCAATCGTCCACAGTGGGTACATTTGTGACATGGTGTTTGATTTAGATGATGACGATTGCATTTGTTGCACAGAGGTGCGGTGCCAGCATAAGTTTTCCTTGCACGAGGTTGTGCTGGTTGGTTTGGAGCAACTTGATTGTTCTGAGCAACTATAGCGAAGTTTTATGAAGCCTTACACTTCTTTGACTTCTTAGAGGATTTAGTTTGGTTTTTCTTTGGT
This sequence comes from Scalesia atractyloides, assembly GCA_947069175.1. Classification (NCBI taxonomy): domain Eukaryota; kingdom Viridiplantae; phylum Streptophyta; class Magnoliopsida; order Asterales; family Asteraceae; genus Scalesia; species Scalesia atractyloides. The sequence goes on along the minus strand of CAMTDV010000021.1, from coordinate 42,148,294 downwards.
TTTTCTTGGGCAGTCTTGTCCGATGGTTTCTTGTCGCCTTTACGAAAAAGTTTACCCTTCTTGATTTGAGATTCAGTCAGGGTAGCGGATAGCTCAATGGCCTGTCTAACTGTAGTGTGATTGCTACCAATGACTATGTCCTGAATTGGGTCAGGGAGGCCATCAATGTACTTTTCAATTGCCTTATCCAAGGGCGTAACCATGGTAGGACATAACAGACTTAGTTCCTCATAATGATCAGTGTAGGCTCGATGTTCACCACTATCTTGTTTCAGATCGTGGAATTCGTTATCAAGTGCCCTCTGTTCATGACGTGGGCAGAACTCTTTCATCATAAGAGCTCTAAGCTCTTCCCAAGTCTGAGCCAGCGCTACGTCAGCACCTCTATCCCTCATAATCCCGTTCCACCACGTGAGTGCTCTCTTTTGGAAAACACTCGAAGCAAACTCTACTTTCCGCTCGTTCGAACACTGAACATGGCGGAAAGTGCTTTCGATACTCTCAAACCATTGTAGGAGCCCAGTAGCTCCCTCAGGCCCAATGAAGTTGAGTGGTTTGGCCGAGTTGAATTGTTTAAAGTTGCACGGAGTAGGTGCATTGTTGTTGTTATTGTTTTGATAAGCTTGATTGAGTTGGGTCACAAGGTTTGGGAGTACAACAGCCATTTGCTGAGCAATTAAAGTTGCCATTTCGGCGTCTTGAGTAGCGTTGCAACGAGGAGGCATTCTAAAAGAGAAAGGGAATCATGAGAGAAATCGAGTGAGATTTATATGATAGCCAAAATGAATTTAAAAATATCGACGAAGTATAAGGATTGTGATCATTTGTTCGTTACTTAAAACAAACGAACGACACAGTGACAAATCAAAGTAAATGTGTCATTATAATGTATCACGAAGACATGCTTTAGATTATAAGTGAATACTCACCCCAAGAGTTCCCAGGTAAGAGTCACTGGTCCGATAATGCGGATTTGTACGAACACTCTAGCCTTAGACAGAAAACTCAGGGTACAGGCATTCACCCTTCCAGATTGCATGTGTTCACATTATTAAAAGCCCACACTTTGACGAGATTTTGAAAACTTTGAAGGCATAAAGCCCAAAACAAATCATCCTAGGATAGATGATTTCTTAAAGTAATTTTTAGAAAAAAATTTGACTTTCGAAAGATGTATTATGTTTTGTTTTTGGTAATCACCTAAGGATAGGTGATGGTAGTGTATTAGAAATCTAAACGCTAGTAAACTCGCGTTGGGGTCCTAGGAAGGTTATAGACTAGGTCAAAGTGTTACTAATAACCTAATTCCCTATAACCAGTGCTCTGATACCAATCTGTAACACCCCAAATCGCGTAAAGCAACACGCGGCGGAAACACTTGGGGAGTCACGTTACAAATTGTTTCGCAACACATGGTATTTAAAGTTTTGTCTTATTGACTTATCATATTTACATTTGTCTTGGAATAACGAAAATAAAATACAACCAAATTGTCCTCTAAATTTTAATGTCACTAAGGCCCCCGTCCATCCTATGTGTAGTAAGCAACGACAATCATCATTCAAATAAACCTAAAACATATGTGAAAATAGGTACGTCAACATAAAAATGCCTGTGAGTAACATAGGTTTTGTAATTTAAGTTCATGGCTTTGAAAGTTATACGGAAAGAACTTATGATATAAAGATAGCCATGAATCCTTACAAAAAGTTTGGTATCTAAAATACTTTGCTTTTTTGATAAAAAGTGTTTGTAATATATGTACAAGATTTACTTTTGGTTTTGAAATAACAATTTAGGTAGTATATCAAAATGTATACTTTTGTTTTCGAACAAGAGACTTGATAGTATATCAAAATATATACCTTGGTAGACAGTATTGCATTGGTAGCATATAAAACTATGCTTTCGTTTATAAAATAGAATCAACAGTATATCAAAATATACTTTGGTTAAAGGTTGGGTAGTGTATCAAACTATACTTTAGTAGCACATCAAACTATGCTTTGGTTTAGGAAATAAATAAAAGATAAGTTTTTATGGCTAAATTAGAAACCTTTGTAAAACATATATTGTGGTGGTTTGGCAATACATTCAAACCTGAGTATATCAAACTATACTTTGGTGACTATAGATTTACCATGAAGGAAAATCTATTTGGTTTAAACTTGGTTTCTGACATTCCATACAACAGGAATGGGGTGTCAAATCCTATAGCGCTATATCGTACTACCAATCGGCTTTATCATTGTTAATGAATGTATAAAAGAAATACGCACCAACAATAGTTTCACAAATTTTGAAAATCGTTATTTAAGCCATAGGTAATAGTTTCAAATCGTTATCGGATATAGTACTATGTTTAAGAAATCATATAGCGTTGAGAAATGTGAAAATAGTGAATAGGCACATATGAATCACCCCAAAACATTTGAAAAACGTAAAAGACGGGACTATGTACTCACTTGGGATTGCAAAATATCCTTGAATCAGAGATTAAACAAGCTCAAATGTCCGAGAAGTCAAACGTGTCCTAGAATCGGATAATTATGTAATCAGGACATTAATCGGAAGACTCGGATATAATGAAACTTTATAAACCAAATGAGTGTTGGAACTCATATGAAATGGTTTAATAAATTTGACATTCTGATTTGGAAAGATTCCTAAGTGCTTTTGACCCGTTATGACTCCTTAAGGTACTTTACGCTACTTTAACGGATCATTTACGTAAATACGTGTTCGGATGGTTAGATTTGTGTTATGATAAGTCTAATATGCCAAAATAAGTTTAATTTAGTTGCACCATCATTTTATATGTCAAAACGTTGGTCACATATGCTTAAAGTTGATTTATGCGCAAAAAAGGCGTTTTGGTCATTTGTAAAGGCATAACTAGCGACTTAACATAATACTAACCAAACGACGTGACCATAAGGTATAACCACAGAGGGTTATTCCCTATACAACTATGGTCACAAATATGTGTTTGTTCGGATCCTAAGATCGACCAAACGGGTCGGATTCAAAAGTCAAAGCGGTGCTCAAGACCGCTCGACTTACGATCCTAAACAAGCACTAAACTAAAAGTGACGAGTTAGACATGTTAAACATGTCTAACAAGGTTTATAAAATTGATTTGGTATCAAAACAAGGTGTTTTGATACTCGAAAATAGTTCCGTCGTATAATGCGCACTTTGCGCATTATTGACCGAAACTTTGACTCGTCACTTCGACTAGTAAACGTGGTAATCAGTAGGCATGATCGCCATGGATCATAACCATCGTGATTACGATCACGTTGAATGGTCAAAACTGAAAGTCAAACACTGTTTGACTTTTAGTTTGAAATAGCTAAAATAACTAAACAAGACTAGGAAGAGTACTTACTTGTGTTTGAAGAACACTCAAGAGCTCAAGAAAACTCAGATGGGAGACCTCCAACAATGTGGTAGTCTCCTCTTAGAGTTATAGAGAGTGTTGGGATTGAACCCTATGAAAGGAATAGATAATACAAAGCGAAATAACAATATCCGAGCTTTGGTTAAACTATCAGAGGTTACAACCTCTGTTGTATATACACTGCTTTCCCTGAAGATTGCTCTTCTGTCATCTGACTTGACAAAGTTGCAAAGGTCTGCCAGAGTTACAAGGATCTGAGGATAGAGATCAGAGCTTAGTCATTAGATAGATAATCAATGTAACAATGCTAAGCACTGATAGTTAGTATTAGCAGTGTTTGTAGTTAGTTACATATAGTTTCCTGTCACTATCAACCCTGATGTCATCAAAGATGCTCAGTGGTTAGATAGTTTAGTATAAATAGGTAACTTGTGTAATAGTTTAACTTGTCTATCAAAAGATCAACTTTCGCATATCATCTTCTCTACATTTTCTTACTACCAAACTTCAATTGCAAAGGCTGAGGGGGAGTTTGTGAATCACATGCAAGTTTACCAACTTGAAGGCATGTTGATGATGAAAACAAACGACCGTTACTTGTAGTAAAAGTTTTCCATTTATTTCCGCTACAAATATCTTTTAAAACTCAATCATTTTCCATTTTTGAAACAAAAACTACAAGTAATTCATACTCAGATCCTAACAATTGGTATCCGAGCTTGATTCATCAAATTCGATCTAACAATCGATTTGATTCGAACAGATCAGCTCTCTGCTAATCAGTTTGGTTGTCTTTGCTTGATAAACAGAGTTTTATTACATTCAAAGTTTTTAAAACAGAAATTTGTGTAAAATCAACTGAAAATGTCTCAAAACACGCAGGATGCCAACTCTGGATCCTTATTCAAACCGCCGATGCTCAAAAGAAATGAATATTTCATTTGGCAACGATGAATGGGTCATATCCTTACTCAGCAAAACACCGGTTGCTGGAGATCTGTTGCTTTTGGACCTCACGTTCCGATGGTTCCAAGCACAGAGGATCCAACTAAACAAGTCCCAAAAAATCCTGAAAACTTTTCAGAGCAGGCTTTCCAGAAAATTGAATTGGATGCTAAGGCATTTAGCATAGTTGCTTCGGCCTTACCCAATGAGATTTATGCTAGCCTACTCCATTGCAATAGTGCAAAGGAGTTATGGGATGCACTGAAAGAGCATTCGGTGGGACTGAGGAAGTGATTGAAAGTAAAAGAGAAGTTCTAAATCAGTAGTATGAAACGTTTTGTCACTTGAAAGGAGAGTCTCTAACACAACAGTTCGAACGTTACAGCTGTCTCATCAGTGAACTTAGACTGGTTAACGTGGTTTCTCCTAATTCTAACTGTCAATAGTCATTTCCTTAGATCGTTACCAGATAAGTGGGAGACTGTAGCTTATGTAACACGAAAGTCTGTTGGGTTTAAAGAAATGTCATTGACATTACTTCATGGGATACTCCTCACTTATGAGAGAGAGTTAAACCAGAAAAAGAAGTTGCAAGATTCTGGCAAAATGACTGATGATTACTCATTGGGTAATACAACTCTTTTTGGCCAAGAAGAGAGATCTGGCAGCAGTAAGGACCAAAGTTATGATCACTATATAGATATTACTTTTGGTGGGAACTTTGGATCTGAAACATATGCACCCAACTATGCTTTCACTGCTAGTGGGGAAAGCCAAACCTATGATAATCTATCCTTTGAGCTAAATGACTTGCAACATTTTGAACCTTCTGATCTTGAAGAAATGGATATTTTGCACCAACTGGCCCTATTGAGTGTTAGGGATAGTAAATTCTATAAGAGAATTGGTAGGAAATTCCCAGGATTGCATGGGGGATTGAAGGTTGGGCTGGATAAATCAAAAGTCAAGTGTTATAAGTGTAATAGGTTAGGACTCTTTGCTATAGAATGCAGGCCTCAAAATTCTGGACCAATAGTGGCTCATCCTGGCCCTAGACCTCAGCACACACAAAGCACTGCTCATTATTCCCAATATACCCCTGCTCAACATGTTCAAAACACTGCCAATTTGCACATCCTGCTACTACTGTTCCAGTGCATTATGTTCAATCCACTACTCCACAAATTCAATATGTTCAGGCACCATCACATCCTCAAGTGCATGTATAATAAGCACCCATTGTCACACAACCTGCTCAAAACCACTGCTAGTCCAGCAGAGGTTGGTCAATAGATATTTTTCACACAAAGTTATGTTGACTTGAGTAGCTTGCCTGAGGATTTGACTTATGAGAACTTTGCTTTAATGGCCAAAAATGATGTTGAACAAGAATTTTGTTTAATGGACTTAGAGACAATTGCTGAAGGTGTTGAATCTATGGAGTTAGTGTCAAAAACTGATGAAGTTCAAGTTTGTGATGAAACAGTGGTTTCAAGTGAAGAAAAGAAAAATACTGCTGATAAGGAAAAGAACTCTCCTGCTGACCCATGGAATGTTGATGTGTGTGAAGATGAGTGTGATTGTGCTCTCATGGCTGCTACAAATGGACCCTCTACTTGCCTTCTCAAGGACTTCATGGCTCATGAGGGGGGGGGGGGGTGATATATCTTTTGGTAATAACTCAAAGGGAAAGGTTTTAGGGTCAGGGTCGGTTCTGGCTGGTAAACTCAAGTTTGAAAATGTGAATTTAATTGATAATCTGAAATTTAACCTGCTGAGTGTCTCACAAATGAGTGACAGAGGGTATGGATCCTTCTTCACTAAGAAAACTTGTCAAATTGTGGGACCAGAGGTTGTTAAAAAGATTGATCAAATCATTGCTGAGAGCAAAGCACAACTCACTGCACACATAAGTGGGAATGTGTATGTGGTAGATATGCTAAAAGATAATCCTATGTCTGGAACATGCTTATTCTCAGTTGCTTCTAGCAAAGAGACTGAGTTATGGCATCGAAGACTTGGACACACAAATCTTAAAACTATCACCACACTCTCAAAACAAAGTCTTGTAAGAGGTTTGCCTCACAAGCAATTTTCCTGTGAAGAACATTGTGTTTCCTGCTTAAAAGGAAAACAACATAAAATTTCTTTCAAATTAATTGAAGAGTCCAAAACAAGCCAGTGTTTACAATTGCTTCACATGGACTTGTTTGGCCCAGTGCAAATCATGAGCTTAAAACACAAAAGGTATTGCCTAGTGATAGTTGATGATTTGTCTAGGTTTACATGGACTTTCTTTCTCCACTCTAAGGATGAAACTACAGTCATTTTGCAAAACTTTGTTAAACAAGTAGAAAAGGAATTTGATCTTCCAGTAAAAATCCTTAGGAGTGACAATGGAACAGAGTTTAAAAATAGGGAGTTGGATGCTTTTTGTTAGTCAAAAGGAATTGTTAGACAATATAGCATTCCAAGAACTCCAGAGCAAAATGGGGTAGTTGAAAGGAAAAATAGAACTTTAATTGAATCAGCAAGAACTATGCTTGCAGACTCTGGTTTACCCTTGTCTTTCTTGGCAGAGGTTATAAACACTGCTTGCTATGTCCAAAATAGAGTTTTGATTAACCCCAGGCATGAAAAGACTGCCTATGAGATTTTGTATAAAATCAAACCTCTGATTTCCTATTTTAAAGTTTTTGGCTGTCCATGCTTCATTTTAAACTTAAAAGATTCTATATCTAAGTTTGCAGCCAAAATTGACTGTGGTTAATTTCTGGGATGCTCAACCACTGCTAAAACCTACAGAGTTTTTAACTCTAGGACCAAGTGTGTTGAAGAAACTTTGAATGTGAAGTTCAATGAACTTTCATCACTGAAAATCCCAGCAAATCCTGCAGAGCTTTTTGATTTAGATAAATTCACATTTGCTGATGTTTCTATCAAGCTAGACAATGCAGGTACACCAAAATCATCTAGAGAAGATCAAGATCAAGAATATGACTTTGTGCTTCCACAAACAAAAGTCAATTCTTCCAACAGAGGATCAGGTGGCACAAGCTCTTGTGTAAACTCTGCCACTTCTGGGTCAACAGTGTTTGATCCTCAAACCTCTGCAGTTCACAAAGTCAAACATCTGTTGATTAAAGTCCTACATTTGGGCACAAAAATCATCAGAATGTTACCAACCCCATTTACTCAGCGACTGATACTTCAAATTCACCAGCAGAGGTTAGCTCAGATGATACACATTTGTAGCCATCACCTCAAAATGCTATTGTTCCATACCAAGGTGATTTGATTTATCTCAAAAGCCATCCAGCAGATCAAGTTATTGGCAACATCAAATCTGGGGTGCTCACACGGAGCCAATCCCAAAATATTTATCTTTTTGCTGGTTTTCTATCACTCACACAGCCAGTCAAGTACCAAGGCACTGAAAGAGAACAGCTGGGTAGAAGCCAAGCAAGAAGAACTCCTTCAGTTCAAGAGACAACAAGTTTTGGAGCTTGTGCCACTGCCAAAAGATGTAAGTCCAATTGGCATAAAGTGGGTCTTCAAGAACAAAACTGATGAAAGGGGTATTGTTGTCAAAAACAAAGCAAGGCTCGTGGTTCAAGGCTACAGACAAGAAGAAGGTATAGACTATGATGAGACTTTTGCTCCTGTAGCAAGGTTCTGTTCTTAGCTTTTGCTGCTAACCACAACATAAAGGTGTATCAAATGGATATAAAGAGTGCATTTTTGTGTGGAAAAATCAAAGAAGAGGTGTATGTCTGTCAACCTCCAGGTTTTGAAGATGCATTCCATCCTGATCATGTCTACAAGCTCAACAAAGCATTGTATGACTTGAAGCAAGCACCAAGAGCCTGGTAATGAAACTCTATCCACTTTTCTCTTATCCATAGGGTTTACTAGAGGTAAAATAGATAAAACCCTATTCTTAAAATGGAAAGAAAAAGTTTTGATGCTTGTCCAAATCATTTTTGGATCCACAAGCACTGCTATGTGTGAAGAGTTTTGAAAACTCATGGCAGCAGAGTCAGAGATGAGTGCAATGGGTGAGTTCCAATGTTTTCTTGGTCTCCAAGTTAAACAATTGCAAAATGGTACATTTATCCATCAAAACAAGTATGTGAAAGAACTGCTTAAAAAGTTTGACATGGATGATTGTAAACCATGTAGCACACCCATGGCAACCACCAAGCTAGTCACCATTGATGGTAAAGATGACCTTGTTGATCAAATTCTTTATAGAAGCATGATTGGGTCTTCATTGTACCTAACTGCATCAAGGCCAGACATCATGTTTGCAACATGTGTTTGTGCCAGATCACAAGCATTACATAGAAAGTCTGATCTTATTGTTGTAAAAAGGATATTCAGATAATAAAAGATGCTCCCACACTTGGTATCTGGTATCCAGCTAATGGGAATATTGAGCTTTCAGGTTTTTCAGATAGTGATTTTGCTGGCTACAAAACCACAAGGAAGTCCACATCGGAGGATGTCAATTCCTAGGTGATTGTCTAGTGTCTTGGCAAAGCAAAAAGCAGGCTGCAGTTTCAACATCCACTGCTGAGGCAGAGTATATTGCTGCTGCTAGCTGCACTGCTCAACTCTTGTGGTTTCAAAACCAGTTGCTAGATTTTGGTGTAACTACACTAAAGACTCCACTCATATTGGACAGTCAAGCTGCTGAAAACATCATTAAAAATCCAGTTTCTCATTCAACTACAAAGCACATTGACATCAGACATCATTTTGTGAGAGATTGCTATGAAAAAAGTTTGATTTCTTTGCATCATGTCCATACTTCAGAACAATTGGCAGATGTTTTAACCAAGGCATTGGATACATCTACCTTTGAAAACTTGATCTCAAGAATTGGAATGCTAAACATGGATTAAAAACAAGTTTTCTTGTAAATCCATGCGTACATAGCATATTCAGAAAATCAAAAACTCATCCTTAAAAATAGTTAAAGTTGAAATTTTTAAATAAATCTTTAAAAGTCTTCTTATAACATCTGTTTGCTCAAAACCTCTGATAGGCTTCAAAATCTTATCCACTGTTAAAGTGTATCTTCTGACTTCCATTTTTACCACTTTTTCAAAACACTGATAGCTATCCATTGATAGTGTTAAAAATCAGTACTTCTCTCATCAGAGGTTACACGTGGCCAGATGTTAGCCATCAATCTTGCAACAGATGCCATGTAATCGTCACTTTTTCAAAACCCTATAAAAACCCTGTTTTATCCCTCACCAGTGTTTACCCTAAACTGTGTCGATTTCAAAAATCTTAAAACGTTTTTCTCTCTAAAACAATGGCTCCCAAATCAAAATTTTCAAAGAAATCCACACAAGCACTTCCATCCTACACTCTCATACTCAAAACCCCACATAATTACACCGCCATACTTGAAGCAAACAAAGCAAATTCTCGCTATCATCCAATGATTCGAATTTTGCAAAAGTCGAAATTCAAGCACATGTTAGAAGTCAAAGCCCCAATTTACATTGATTCTCTTCGTGACTTCTGGAATAATTCTAAGGTTCACTCAACTGCTGCTTGTGTTCCTTATACAATAATATCAAGAGTAGGGGGAGTGTTGATGCAAATTAGCCCCCAATCGATCTCTCAAGTTTTCAAGTTAAATGACATAGAACACCCTGTGTCATTTCCCCAAAATGAGATCCAAGCAGAGTTTCTGGAAAGAGGTTATGTAAGCTAGATGAAAGGTCTGACCATCTTTAAACCTAACTTTCCTACTAAGATGAGATTTTTCTTTCACACCATTCTAACTTGTCTCTCACCAAAAACACTGCTTTCAATGAAATTCCATTGAACATGAAATATCTGGGGTATGCAATTTTATCTGACACAAATTTTAACTACTCCCAGATACTGTTCAATGATCTTGTAAATTATTTCCAAAATATTGCAAAAAGAAAAGATTTTTTGATTGATCCACGTTTTCTGAGTGTTTACTTACAAGATCAAATCAAAGGTCCTGAAAGTAAAATAGGCGCTGTGACTAAACCAGGCTGCCTCACTCATGAAACCTTCACCAGAATAACAAACCAAGATAAAGTTGCGAAAACACAAGTAGAGGAGGCTGAGCAAGTTTTACCTGAACAATGTTCAAACTCAACCTCTTGCTACGGAGCCCACTGCTCTTGGTGATCGGGGCACCACAACCGCTGCTCTGAAGCCCACATCAAAAATCCTCAAAAAGAAAACCAAAACACTTACCAAAAAGCCCACCAAACCCAAAAAGGCTCCGCTGGAAGATGAGATCCCAGAGGTTAACCCAGTGACAGCACCAAAGTCACAAACCATTGCTGCTACTTCTTCACAGCAGATGGTTTAAAGATCTTCAACCGGCTTTGAAACTCCTCCTTCTTCCTCACAAAAGGAAAAGGTTGTAGACACAGGGACACCAAATTATGAAGCTCTAGATCCACTTGGTTCTATCTTCCACAGCCCCTCTCCCAGGGCACTATCGCTTTCTACACAACCACCTTCACCAATGACTACATTTCCACCTACTATTTTACCATTGCTGAATGCAATTGAATTAGACCAGACACAAACCAGCACTTCTCAACAACCTATTACTGAGAATATACTTCATCAAGAAGCTAGGTCTGACTCTTTATTCGTTGCTAGCCCATCAGCACATGAAGAGGCTACATCCCTTGGGTTACATGTAACCCTTGGTGATAGTTCAACTCAAGCAGCCACTACAATTGCTGAACTCTCAATTTCTCGGTTGGACAGTGGTTTCATTACTAAGAATTGGTTGAAGGCAACCACTGTTGAGGCAACAACTGTTACCTCTGTTGTGGGAAGTCCCCAGTTCCAAGACAAAGGGGCATCTATGGTTGAAGCTGGTACTAAAACCACTGCTAATGATACCATAGATACAACTACCACTTCAGGTAGTTCAGATGATCCTATTAAATTAGGTGATGAGCTAAAATACCAAGATTTGACGGAGAGAGTGACAAGGATAGAAAATTCTGTTGATGTAATGAAAAGTTTACTGAAGCAGATGATAGCTACCAAAAGTCAACCCTCTGCTCTATCCTCTGCTGATCTCAAAGATGCTTTCAACCTCTGTTTCAACACCAACAACATTACTTGGAACTACAACATAAACATCAGATGAATAATGTTTGAAATATGGTTGAAGCTAGGTATCACGACACTGCAGCAGACATTAAAGCCATCAAAGCTCATCTAGTCACAACCATTGGCCATGCACCTCCAACGGTTATCTTTGTTACAACAGATGAAGCCAAAAAGGGGGAGAAACCTTTAGGTCCAAAGAAGTTAAAAATTGATGATGACATGAGCAGGCCAATGCTAAACATTTCCAGGCTTGATGGATCAAAGAAAAAGGATCTAACCGATGAGTTAGTGGCCAAGGAAAAGGTGTCACATAAGAAGAATGTGTTTGAAGAAGGAAAGGTACTGGTTGAAAGAAAGATTGAACAGCAAAAAGAAAAAAGGAGAGGTTGGTACTTCATCAAAGAGGATACCTGCTAGAAAATCTAGGCAACCAACAACCACACCTCCTAAAACTAAGCCTGAAACCAATCCAACCATCAAAACCTCTGCTTCCAAAAAATCAAGCACACCTTTCATTAAATCCACAACCACATCCAAAACAACAGATGTTACAACATCTGTTGTGTTAACATCTGTTGACACAACAGAGGTTGCATCAAATGTTGATTTATCCACTGCCATGGTCACTTTTCCCATTTCAACACACCCACTATCCACACCACAAAAAATGCCACTACCACCATCACCCATCTTGAGTTTTAAAGGGAGAAAGATCACAAAAGTGATAAATGATGATGAGATTCATGCACCTCTTCCACTACCATCACAACCAATGACCTCCACATCAGTGCTTACAACATCTTCAACTCTTGAAATTACTCCTGCAACAAAGCTGTATCCTCTTGATTTACCAGCAGTCAGGGAAGAGATCTTAAGTTTCTTTTCAGAGGATGACCATGACAAAAGAACAATCCTATCCCTTGATGGCTATCCAAGACCTGCAAATGTTGATGATTACCTAGAATTGAAACGGAAGCAAGCAGAGGATATTGCCAAAAGAGAATCAGCTGGTAAAGATGATAGAGAAATACAGATTTCCATGTCCTTTCAACTAAGTAAAGCCAGCATTCTACAAAACTTTGTCAAGAACCTGAGCAACCAGATTTCAGAAAGGGAAGATAAGCTGGTCAAATGTGAACTCATTGAGTATATCGTGGAGAACAAGACGTATAAGGCAACAAGGGCACAGTTCAGGGATTGGAGCTTAGATGAGCTGAGAGAAGAAATCAACAGAATGCAAGAAATGTTGAAAGATCATCTTAAAAAGCCAACTCCTCCCAACTGGGATTTACACAAGAAAGATATGCCTGAAAGAGACTTAAAGTTGAAGAGAATGAAGAATGAACTAGTTCAGAATCATTATGGTTCAAAGAACCAAGTGATGAGATGGGGTGAGGTCAGGGTGATAGACACTTACAAAAATTTGGAAGAAAGGAGGAAAAAGGATCCATCCATGCCTTCTAAACCTGATTATTCAAAAGAAGAAGCTATTTTCAAAGCCCAACTCTCCAAAAAGTCCAGCTCAACATCTGCCCATTCCACACTTGCCCTTTTACACAGAAAAAGGCAAGGGGAGATGTCTGAAAAGACTGACAAAGAGTTTGAGGATACATTCATCAAAGAAGGTATAAAGAATATGATTGATTATCCAACTGATGATTTAAGTGCCAAGCTGGCTAAAGAGTTATCACAAATAGCTCCTTCTCAATCCTCAGCAATAAAAGCTCCTTCAAGAAAACCTTCAGACCAAAAATTCTAAAGTGGAAGGTCGACAAAGATACCCATGAATTGACACTGCTCAAGTTTGATGGTGATGCCACTAAACTATCTATGGAAGCTGCTTATGAGCTTACAGTAGAATACTTCCAAGAGTTATTATGTTTAGAACTGGAGAAGGATGCTGATGACATAGAATCTCTTAACTTTGAACTTCAGTTCAAAGATTTCTTCCTGAGGAATAAAGACCAAGAATAAAGTGTTTTTGGCATCATCTGTTCCAGGGGGAGATTGTTGGGATTGAACCCTATGAAAGGAACAGATGATACAAAGCCAATAACACTATCCGAGCTTTGGTTAAACTATCAGAGGTTACAACCTCTGTTGTATATACACTGCTTTCCCTAAAGACTGCTCTTCTATCATCTGACTTGACAAAGTTGCAAAGGTCTGCCAGAGTTACAAGGATCAGAGGATAGAGATCAGAGCTTAGTCATTAGATAGATAATCAATGTAACAGTGCTAAGCACTGATAGTTAGTATTAGCAGTGTTTGTAGTTAGTTACATATAGTTTCCTGTCACTATCAACCCTGACGTCATCAAAGATGCTCAGTGGTTAGATAGTTTAGTATAAATAGGTAACTTGTGTAACAGTTTAACTTGTCTATGAAAAGATCAACTTTCGCATATCATCTTCTCTGCATTTTCTTACTACCAAACTTCAATTGCAAAGGCTGAGGGGGAGTTTGTGAATCACATGCAAGTTTACCAACTTGAAAGCATGTTGATGATGAAACCAAACGACCGTTACTTGTAGTAAAAGTTTTCCATTTATTTCCGCTGCAAATATCTTTTAAAACTCAATCATTTTCCATTTTTGAAACAAAAACTACAAGTAATTCAACTCAGATCCTAACAGAGAGAAAAGAAGGAAATGAGCAAAGGAAATGGTTGAAGTTCAAGGCTATTTATTCTAATCTTGGAGCTCCCAAATCATGACAAGCATCGATCCAGGTGTTATGGAAGTGATTAGTGTCCTCCCATGTGTGCATTGCAGGTTAAAGGTGGCAAAAATCACGACTTGGTGGCCAAGGAATGCAACAAGAAGCTGCCAGGTTGTATTTAGGAAGCTTCTGACCTGGGGACCCCTTACGAACCGTATGGGGTTTTGCCTTACGGTCCGTAAGGCCCTTGCAGGGGCTGAAGTTTCAAAAATGGCAGAAATGGCCCCTGAACTTGTTTTTATCGAATTTTGGCACTTTTAATACACGTTAACCTCATTTTAAAGCTTTATAAGGATGATAAAGCATATAGAACTTGAAATATATCCAAAAATGTCCCGGGTGTCGGTCGTTTGGTCGTACGACTGCAGTTTTTGGTTAATTACGACGAAAATCGTAACGAACGCGCAAATGACCGTAAATGTGTAACGAATGATGTTTTTGCATTTCAATCACTAAATTACAAGATTTTAATGATTAAATTTTTTTTGATATGCATACATGTTCTGGATAACGATATACGCGAATCGGCGTAGTTTCTTAGAATTTGCAAAATAGCCCTGAATTGAATAAACATGTTTTTGCCATACCGAAGCCCTCAAAACTTATTTCTAAGTTATGTAAAGGGTATTTAGGGTATGTTTAGCTTATGTCATTGTTCTAAAGTGTATGTCGCATTAAACTGATTACGTTGCGTAACAACTTGCGATTTCACTTCCAGATGCGATTCGAAAGATTGAAATTGTACAAGGACTGAAATGTGTGAATGTCACTTGTAATTATACAATTCTCGGGAATGAAACACAAGATCTCATTGGATTCGAAATTGTTCAGAATTGTACGATGGTTGAAAAGGTACAGATGTTATAGACAGTAGTGTCCTCTCTCTAGCTGATCGTCTGATTTGAACAAGAGAATGCTAGGTGGACCATGCAAGGCAATTTATTATTACGGGGGTCCACGTAATAACAACTTGTAGTGCATGGAAATCCTGGCGGGCTCTGCAGGTCAAGCTAATGATCACTATCCATTTGAAATTCTTAGGTTGTTCAAGTTTTAATCTAGTAGAACACTAACTGGGGTGGTTACTATAACACCCTACGATACAGAAAGATCAAACGTATTTGTTCGCATCTAACATTCGATCTGTATCACCAATCGGTTGAGACTATTCATCTAAACAACAAAACTTATTAGCCACCCAGGGAGGATTTTCCTCAAAATTGTAGAATTCTTGTACATTGGTTAGCTCCTTGGTGCCTATGGCCCCTCATCATATTTATTGAAAAAGAGTACATTAAATTCCATCATTTAAACATTTGTCTTACCCCCAGGGATAGTATGGCATGAGCCATGCTGCAACTCCCTCACTGCATTCTTTACGACATCTATGGAAATTATAACAATCTTGTTGGAGCTCGTGGAGCCCAATGGATATCAACGTATTCGTCACACGGGTTAGTGCGGCGAAGGATTTTCCAACTTTGGACTATCAAGGTCCATGAAGTATAGAATACATGCTGTAAGTTTGGAGACGACTGTTTGGTTTTTCTCCTCGATAAATTATTTCTTTTCCACTTAGACATATGGTCGATACAAAAGACGCACTATGCATTTTGGGATTGCGGTTATTGACGTATCATTGTTTCAAACATGTATGAACAATGTGATCTTGAGGTTTCCATGATCATTTGCATTCTTAATTCTTAGGCGCTTGGTGGACTATATATATTTAAATATGAGTCTAGATCATTTGATATTATGTATCAAGATAAACATGGCACCGAAAACAGAATCAATGCCCTACTATTAGAGGCGAACTAAAGTTTTATTATACAACATGATGTTATTGAGTCGACACTAGTGACGACACTGATGGTACCTGTAGTTCAAGTGGTTCAAATCCCAAAGGATTGAGAACGAGTGGCAACGCCACACTTGAAGATGTAATCACGCAAGCTTAAATTCTAAGGCTTTCCTGGAAGGTAAGCCGTTTGACCTTGTAGATACGAGAGGTGTGGTAGATTATTCCTGCTAAATAAAGACAATGAAGTTGGCTAGCTGTACTAGTAAGTATACTCCTGAATAAACAATTAGGTGAACAAAGAGACCCCTGTTGAATGCAACATTAACTTGGTGGAATCTCCAAGTACGAGCTTTAGGGAGTGATACGACAAAGAGATTATCATGGCAAGAACTTAAAGATCTTATGTGAGATGAGCATTGCTCGCTGACCGGAATCCAAAGGATGGATAAGAAATCATATAATTGGACCATGTTTGGAGCCAATGTTATTGATTACACTCAACTTTTCGTGATCCCTCAAGGATTGCTCCATATTAGGTAACACCCGAATTCAAAATGCATTAAGCTCTATATCTGGGGTTTAGCCCCTGGGAGCAGAAGCACGATCCCACCTTCCTCATGATCACTCAAGTAGTAACTCCCACAGTTAGTTCTCACACCTTAGGAAAAGTCCGAGATCGAGTAACAAAGGAGAGGAAACTCCCGTGAAAAGCGAACCAAGGCAATTGCTTCCATAAACGAAACTGGAATCAATAAGTATGTTGACAACTTGCCAAAATCCTAAATGTGATAAGCGAAAACTTTCTTCATGAGGGAACTTGCAAAAACTCCCAAGAGTAGCAGAGCCGGCACAAAACATAAACTAATACGTTAGTAATAAGCAAGGAAGAATATCGATGTGTAAGTGTGGCGCATAGGCCACTTCCAGCATGAATGTAATAAGAATGAGTTAAGCCTCTGAACCAGTGTGTGAGTGATTAGAATTGTGGATACTCCACAAGATCCCAATTTGGTCATTAGTACATTCTACTCTGCAGTTATTAGGTGTCAATTCTTTTGATACCAACGTCGAGCTTAACTTAGCATCTTTAGATATTAAGCATATACGCGGAATTAGGTTCATGTACGTTAGACATACCTTACCCCGTCAAGTTAGCTATGGGAAATTAGCCGAGTCATATGAAGTCATCAAGTGTCACCGATATGTTTCCCTATCAACGACATGTTGCATCCACTTTGCTTGATACCGGCGCCGATTTTAGCTTTATCTCTGTAGAATTTAAAATATACTTGGTCTGGGTTAAGTAAACTAGACGTCCCCTCGTCCTATAGGATTGACCGGCAATAAGTTAGTTGAGTTAGGATAAGTCATTAGAGGTTGCACATTTGAACTTGGAGCGCAGAAATTCGATAGGACTCCGCTGGTGCATTTGTTAAACCGAATGGCATAACAAGAAACTCGTAATGACCATAACGAGTCCTAAAGCCGTTTTTGGTATGCTTTCTTCTTGGATCC
Organism: Scalesia atractyloides; assembly: GCA_947069175.1. Lineage (NCBI taxonomy): Eukaryota > Viridiplantae > Streptophyta > Magnoliopsida > Asterales > Asteraceae > Scalesia > Scalesia atractyloides. The sequence continues at coordinate 42,130,769 of CAMTDV010000021.1, read as the reverse complement.
GCAACTGGTGATATCCAGACCTTAAGTGTATCTTGGAATAGAAGCTCGAACCTTGTAGTTGTTCGAAAAAGTCATCAATTCTCGGTAATGGATGCCGATCCTTTATAGTAAGCTTGTTCAACTCTCGATAATCAATGCACATTCTGAACGTTCCGTCCTTTTTCTTCACGAATAAGACCGAAGCTCCCCAAGGCGAAAAGCTCGATCTAATGAACCCCTTATCCAAAAACTCTTGAAGTTGTGTAGATAATTCTTGCATCTCAGAAGGTGCTAGTCGAATGGATAATGAATCGCGTGTGCAAGTCGTATGTTGATAAATTCGTGATGGTATTTATTGATGACATTTTAATATATTCACGGTCGAAGGAAGAACACGAGCAACACCTGAGAACCATTTTGGAGCTTCTAAAGAAGGAGAAACTTTACACGAAATTTTCAAAGTGTGAATTCTGGATTCGAGAAGTACAATTTCTCGGGCATGTAGTGAACGAGAAAGGTATTCAAGTAGACCCGTCGAAAATTGAAGCGATTAAGAATTGGGAGGCACCCAAGACTCCAACTGAAGTTCGGCAATTTCTGGGATTAGCGGGCTATTATCAAAGATTTATGAGAACTTTTCTAAAGTTGCTCAACCGCTAACGACTCTCACGCAAAAAGACAAGAAGTTTTGTTGGGATGAAAAACAAGAAGAGGTATTTCAACATTTAAAGGATAAACTATGTGACGCGCCAATCTTATCACTTCCCGACGGTACCGATGACTTCCTGGTGTACTGTGATGCTTCGCATAAAGGTTTAGGTTGCGTGCTTATGCAACGAGAAAAAGTCATCGCGTATGCGTCACATCAATTGAAGATTCATGAGAAAAACTATACCACGCATGACCTCGAGTTAGGTGCCGTGGTATTCACTTTGATGATTTGGCGACGTTATCTATATGGTACTCAATGTACTATATTCACGGATCACAAAAGTCTTCAACATATATTTAATCAGAAAGAATTAAATATGCGCCAACGCCGTTGGGTTGAATTGTTGAATGACTACGACTGCACGATCAAGTATCATCCGGGCAACGCGAACGTTGTAGCGGACGCCTTGAGCCGCAAGGAACGAGTTAAGACTTTAAGAGTACGAGCTTTAGAAATGACTATTCAAACAAACTTTACGACTCGTGTGCATGAGGCCCAGCAAGAAGCTTTAAAACCGGAAACATTCCAGCAGAATCCTTATGAGGAATGGAAAAGCAAATGGAACCAAACAAAGACGGAACTTTATATTTCATGGGAAGAATATGGATTCCCTATTTTGGAGATCTACGAGACTTGGTACTGGACGAAGCACACAAGTCAAAGTACTCAATTCATCCAGGATCGGATAAGATGTATCAAGACTTGAAAGAGTATTACTGGTGGCCCAATCTCAAGGCAGACGTTGCGACCTACGTTGGGAAATGTCTGAATTGTGCAAAGGTCAAGGCCGAATACCAGAAACCATCTGGATTATTACAACAACCCGAAATTCCTGTTTGGAAGTGGGAACAGATATCAATGGATTTCATAACAAAGCTCCCACGGACCTCTCCAGGACATGACATGATTTGGGTTATCATAGACCGGTTAACCAAGTCAGCTCACTTCTTACCGATTCGGGAGAAAGACAGTACCGAGAAGTTAGCTGAGCTTTACCTCAAGGAAATTGTGGCACATCATGGAGTGCCAGTCTCTATAATCTCAGACAGAGATGGCCGCTTTATGTCGTGGATATGTCAATCATTTCAAGCTTCGTATGAATCTCGTTTGGATCTAAGCACAACGTTTCATCCGCAAACTGATGGCAAAAGAGAGCGAACCATCCAAACTTTAGAGGTTATGCTTCGTGCCTGTGTGATGGACTTAGGCGGAAACTGGGATACTCATTTACCATTGGTAGAGTTTTCCTACAATAACAGCTATCACACCAGCATTAAGGTCGCACCATTTGAAGCAATTTATGGACGCAAGTGCCGATCTCAGCTATGCTAGGCGGAAGTTGGTGACTAACAACTCATTGGTCTCGAACTCATCCAAGAAACCACAGACAAGATATTCAAAATCCGCGTGCGTATTAAGGCAGCTCGTGATCGACAAAAGAGCTACGCGGACAGTAGACGTAAACCATTGTCCTTCGAGGTCGGAGACAAGGTTTGGTTGAAGGTCTCGCCTTGGAAGGGCGTAGCTAGATTTGGTAAACGTGGAAAGCTAATCCCACGGTACATTGGAACCTTCGAAATTTTTTCGAAGGTCGGTACTATCGCATAAAAGTTAAAATTGCCCGAAGAACTCAATAATGTACACGACACATTCCATGTGTCTAACCTCAAAAAGAGACAATTATCAGCCTTGCGGATGAGATTCATATAAATGAAAAAATCCAATTTATCGAAGAACCTGTTGAGGTTACGGACTGGAAGGTCCAGAAAACACGGAGTAGTCGTATCAAGTTAGTCAAAGTCTGTTGGAACTCTCGACACGGACCCGAGTATACTTGGGAACGTGAAGATCAACTCAAAGTCAAATACCCTCACCTGTTTGAGAAGACTCATGCAACGGATAACTCAGCTTGAATTTCGGGATGGAATTCCTTTTAACAGGGGAGTATGTGACAACTGGCAACTTTCGGGTAATTTCCGTACAACTAAGCAACTAATTTAATCATGCAATTATATGTTAAAATGCCATGTTCTGCTAGATTACATCTCATGTATCTGAAACTGTCATGAATTACATTTAAATAGTGTATATTATGCATTTTGATCAACACACCTGAAAACAGTTAGACAATGCACTAAAACAACTAGTAGACTTGCCGGTTAGACTAGCTGTGTCAGCACTAGTCCGGTACTCAGCATAACGACAGTTTTAGGAACTAGATGAGGAACCAATAACAAAAATACATTAAATCCTATGAGAGAAAAACAAGGATTTGGGATAACACTTTCCGGAAGTATTATAAGCACCAAAAAGTGTCCGAACCGGACAATAAATAACCATTTCAGCAAAATTTTTAGCATTTCAGCTTTTAATAAGCTAACGTAATGTCCAGAAATAAGATCAAACATCACAAAATACTTACAAAAGTATTGGAAACTCAATGGTGTCACAAAAACACATTATACTATACAAAGTGCACAATTTAGCATTTTAACGACCCGGTAACGAAATGTCCACCCGAACTCATCTAGACACATCCTATGAACTAGTTAGCAATATTTTGATGTCATACGACTAGTTAAGGTCACCCGACACCCTATTTCACTTAAGAACATCTAATACACTTAAATCCCTAACTAGATCCCTTAACCACCAACTAAACTCCTAACTAACCATTGAAACCCAACTAGACCCCCCTTGGTATTCACGGTCAAACATGAGGCCCCACAAGCCCCATGTTGTCCCCCTAATCTCACTTAAGTGTTAATGGGTAAAAGGATTATATGATGGAGGATCTTTGTGTATGAGATTAGAAAGAGACAAGATGTTCACATTATCACAAACTCCCAACACCACAATTAAACTTCATATTCTTCCTTTCTTTCCCCCTTGCTCACGGCCAAGAACCCCCAAGAACACCTTCCATTTTCTTTCATCCCCTAGCTAGTTCAAGCATATACAAAGATGTCTCAAGGTTGATTAAGGAAGGATCAAGTGCTAGAAGTTGAAGGACCACCTTGAGGAGCTTTTATACACCTTGTTTCTTCATCTTCATCTTCATCTTCTTGTTTTCTCTAGCCACTTCCCTAGCCACTAGAGCTAGTAGTAAGTGTATTGATCTTTGATTTAGTTAATGTTACTAGTATATTGTTAGTGTACAAGTTAAACCATCTAAAAGACTCACATTAAAAAGATGAACACATGAAGAAATCACATAATCTAAAGAAAATAAACATAATCTTGAAATGTAATAAAGTTGCATATGATTATTTTGTGCTAAGCTTGATGCTCATCATGTGTATGACTTGTTAAATGTAGTGATCTAACAAGTATATACATTGATCTTGAAAGATCCATGAAGAACAAAGTTGATGAACTTGGTTTACTAGAAAGATGAACATGTTAAATGCTTAAAAACAACATAAACATGGATTTTAAACCCTTCAACAAGGTGTGTGAACAAGTTGTTAAATATGGATTTTTCACAAAGTTACTAGATAATTAGTGTTTTTGAAGTTACAAACATGTTAAACCTAGATTTAAAAGACTACATGTTTTTACAAAGTTATGGGTTCATCATCATAAGAAAAGTGCTTGTATGAAGTTGTTCAAGTTTGTAGAAATGATTGTGGTCGATTAAATGAGTTTTGGATGAATTAACACATGTTTAAAAACATGGGAAAACTCATAAATCTAGGGGAAACTATGGCGAAATTTTTATAAAAATTCAACACTTAGAAAAATATAATTTTTGCTACTAAACTTGTGTTATAAGATGTTATATAAAATTAAAGATGGTCATCCCCTATTTTTATATAAAAATACAAGTTAAGAAAACAAAGATTTCTTAAAGTATTAAAACAAATATAAATATATATTTAGGGAAATATATATTTAGTGGTCACCAAGGATTTGTGTGCTATGTGTATATTATGTGTAATATATGGTAGTAGACAAATAGGAGATTTAAAACACTAAATACTCCCAATGGAGTATGAATACAAATACTCTAAAAAATACCAAGGAAAATATTCAAGAAAAATACACACAAAAATACTCATACATGGGTGCATGGACAAATACAACAATATATATATATATATATATATATATATATATATATATATATATATATATATATATATATATATATGTATAAACTTATATATATTCCTTGATCATATAGACTTTGGACAAGTGGATGATTATGTAAACAAAATATATATATATATATTTAACAAGGTTGGTAGAAATATATATATTACAAACAAGCCTTAAAAATTTATTATTTTTAAGAAAACTAATTTCCAGAAAATATAAAAATCACTAGAAAGGATTTTTGTCACTTAATGGGAAATACATGAATATTAATACATAAATACATGTATACTTGCCTATGTATACATTTGGTGAATAACAAATATACTTCTACTAAAAATAATACTGGAAATATTATTTTACAAAGTATACATATTTATTTTGGATAATAAATATAACTAAACACAAGCTTTGATTTGATCAAAGAAGTATAACACGAGAATACTTAGAAAAGTATAAGTATACAAATACAAGTGTAAGTTAAAAATCATATAATTTTTAACAACCCATCTTAAATGGGAAATACATATTATTTGAGAATAAATTATAACATGGGCTTGGCCCAAAGACACAAAGACATGGGCTAGACCCAAAGACATAAAGACATGGGCTAGGCCCAATGACACAAAGACATGGGCTAGGCCCAATGACACAAAGACATGGGCTAGGCCCAAATACACAAAGACATGGGCTAGGCCCAATGACATGGGCTAGGCCCAATGAAATGCGTGCTAGGCACGAGGACAAGGAATGGGCGATGCCGTTTACACACAATTCAAGACTCGATAACAAAATATATATTAACAAGTCAAGAAGAATAAATCATCTAACACACAACTTAGTACAACTAACACAAGATGAGACAACTTGTACATAGAGTATGCGTAGACCTAAGTGTCTAACGGAGTCTACGGCACTTGTAGGTTTCGGGACGAGACCAAGAGAACATTTGTGAGTGTACGCAAATCACTCGGAACGCAAATCTGTGAGTTCATGTCCCTCTTTTCTTTTAAACATTTTCGGTTTTATAACACTCGGGGGGAAATACATGTTCATGACAAATGGTATGTTAGCTATGGGTTTAGATGATAACACGATCGATGTGCGTAAGTAGGATGATAACAATGATAAAAATAGTAACCATTAATCACTTACTGACCAAGGTGCAAAAGGTGTAGATCTACTGAGCTTGAGGCACGCTACACTCCTGGTTGGTATACCCTGGGGTGCTTTTGTGAGCCCAATTGAAAACAAAGTGTCTCGGTTTGGTTATTTACTTATGGCACATAATATCGGGGGCTCGCTACCAACTAATAGATCCTTAAACCCCACTGATGACAATAACATACTCGGATTTCAATAATGGATTTCAAATATGACATTTATACAAAAAAAATAACTACATGAACTCGCTCAACTTTTGTTGATTTTCATATTGCATGTATTTCAGGAAACAAGGCATGATTTGGTGATAGACCTCGGGAGATTGGAAAAGATATAGCAACGGATGCCACTTGTGAAGGGTTTGACTCTTATATCCCAACTTCGTATGGGTATATGGGAGTCAAAACCTTGATATATTTCATGATGATAACAAATATACTTTTGTGATGTAACTTACTTTAAGGTTGTTTTTGGATAACATATGCAAACTAGTCGGAAACTTTGAAATTCACTTTTGAAACTTGTAAACTTGATTTCAAATTAATATGTGATATTGGCATCATTGTTAGTTAATATTTTTTACACGATTGATTGCAATGATTACCTATAAGTCACACATTTGCTCTTCTGCTACGACCAGGGTGTGACAATAATAAAACAAGTACTTAAGACATCTCTTTTTCATCCTCAACTACTTTGATTCATTTACATTATCAAGGTATACAAAGCAACTATTATGCATTATTTACTCGTATCTTCAACAATTACAAAGGCATGTTCACATTTCATATAACATATTTTCACATTGTGTGAAACTTGATTCGTCAATTATACATTCATTAGCTTAGACCAAGCCGACCAGTAGTATATTATGGTACCATAGGATTGACAACCCCATTCCCGCTTCCTAGCTGTGTTTTGGAAGTTTGTTTAGGGAATGACAGAAGCTGAGCAAATCACTGATATTCCCCTTCTGGGGGATTATTCATCAAGTCAACAAAGGATTGAATGTATTCATCATCAAATCATGGTTTCTCACAATAAGTCAATTGTTTTATAAAACAAGTTATTGATCATTTATTCAATACAAGTTATTTGATCATTTTTCCAAAACAATTTATTTGATCATTTATTCAAAACAAGTATTTGAACACCTAATCAAAACAAGTCATTTCGTTCCAAAACATATGTTACTCGCCAACTTTTAATTGTTGACTTATTATTTTCACATATGTTTCAGGTGCAGATGTGTGATGATTTACAAGTTTGGAACATGAAGGAATGGACCAGGGCCTTAGTTTGTTTAAAATAAATAGTAGTTATTTGTAATGGTTTGCATTTTCTAGACAATGTTATGTAATATAATGCGATTAAACGAACTTAAATACCATGTTTTGTGAAACAATTTGTAATGTGACTCCCCAATGTTTCTGCCGCGTGTTGTGATACTACACAATTGGGGTGTTACAGAGGTGGCAGAGTAGGAGAGGTGGTCGAAGGTGTAGAGAGGGATGGCGATGAAAGTGCGGTGGTCAAGGAAGTTGTGTGAGGGTCAGTGTCATTTGGTGAGTGAGCGGATGTGTGGGATTCAGTATTGTTTGGAGTTGGAGTGCGGGTATCAGAGATGTTGTCAGGGGAGGATGTGGTGGAGTGTACGAGGAAATAAGAGAAGAAGTTTGAGTTGGTTAAATGCCTGGTGGGCTTTGGATGGACTAGGTCGGGTGAGTAGAGGGAATGGAGGAAGGGGAAATGGGTTGTTGTGCCTTGGGAGCGAGTTGGGTCAGTGGGTTACCAAAAACTGGTCAACATTAGGAATGGTTGAGGAATGTTGTTGAGATTTTGATGGAAATGTAGTCTCAATGAATTCCACGGGTCGAGAGTTGTATAGTCGCCGGTTTGTGTTGTCAGAGCATTTGTAGGCCGATTTGGATGAGAGTAGCCTAAAAATACACATTTTTCAGAGCGAGGGTGAAGTTTGAATTTTGCATACGGGCGAAGCCATGGATAACATAGGCATCTAAAGGTTTTGAGTTTAGTGTAGGTGGGTTCTTGCTTGTAGAGAACAAAATATGGACACTTAAGATTAAGGATTGGAGTGGGTAGACGACTTATGAGATAAACGACAGTTTGAAAAGCATGTGTCCAAAAGGAGAGAGGAAAGTGAGCACAGTGAAGGAGTGATAAACCGGTTTCCACAATGTGCCGATGATGCCGTTCGGCGACACCATTTTGTTTCCGGGTATGTGGTGGGGTGGTGAAATGGGAAATACCGTGAGCTGGAAGATATGCGGTAAGTCCAATATATTCTCCATCGTTTTCGATGAAGAGAGAAATTAAAGGTTGGCATGGTAAACATTAAGGAAATACCGTGAGATGGATACCACATTTATTTGAGGTTGAGTTGGAAGGTTGGCATAGTAAACATCAAGGTAATTCTCACCCCGCATGAGTCGTGCCCCCATTCGAAGATCCTTGACAAAGAAATGAGTGGGAAAAAATTCCACAGAAACTTGATTATTAGTCTTACATAATTTTGCAACAGAAATGAGTTTATTTTTGAATTGAGGAACACATAAAACATCATTTAAGGCAAGAGAGCCATTAGACGTATGAAGATGTGTTTGACCAATATGAGTTATAGAAAGAGTATTACCATTGCCAAGAACAGTTTCATCCGGTCCGCCATATTCGGATACGAAATCAAAGGATGCGCGATCCGGATCGACATGATTGGAGGCTCCCGTATCAAACATATAGGAGGATGTTGTGGCATTAGCAATTGGTGAAGCCTTGCTTTGGGTCATAGAAGGGCCTATGGTAACATGATTTTCATTGAGAAACCAAGCAAGTTTTCGACACTCTTTTGCTTCATGCCCTGAAAAATTATAGTATTGACAGTAGATATTGGTACAAAAATCATGGTTACTGTTATTGAAGTTGGAGCCATTAGACCATTGATTGCGGGATGGTTTGTTGAAGTTGTTTTGCATGGTGTGTCGGTCGTTTGTGGGTCTTGAATTAGACCTTGAGTATTTTTGTGTAAAGTAGGCTATGAACCATGAGATCCTCGTCTTTCACCGGTTTTTGAACGAGTGCCAGTTCATCGGCGATTGACTTCATGTCACGTAAGTATTCTGTGACGATGCGAGTGCCTTTAGGGTTAGATGCGACTTTGGATTTTAGCGATATGATTCGAGACCGAGATGGGTTTCCATAACTAGTAACTAATCGTTCCCAGCTTCTCGGGCGGTGTCGGCCGACGCAATCATCGGTTGAATGGTGTGTGAACAACTTCCTAGAAGAGCCACCAGGATGATTTGATCTTGTCTGAACCATGGGTAGTGGTTCGGGTTTGGTTTGGTGGCTTCAGTGTCTAGGAATTCTGATGGAGTTGGCTTGGTTCCGGTGATGAAGTGTAGCCGATCGAGACCAATCAAAGTTGAGTAGACGTGCTTGCGCCACACCAGAAAATTATCAGAAGTTAGAGAAGTGAGAGTGATGTTGAAGTGGGTAAAAGTTGTGAGTTGAACAATTGTGATAGGTGCCATAGGAGGTGATTGTAGAGGGTGTTTGATTTGGGAAAAAAGTTACAGTAGGATCAATTCTCGTTTGAGATGGAAGCTATGATACCATTTGAGAAATTGATTACTGGATGAAAAGCTTGATTCACAAATACAAAGGCTTACATAAGCCAATTATAATCAACCTAGATCAATGTGCAGAGACTATCATGGCTTATGTTTCGGTGGTCAACAATTATGTGAATGTCAGGAATAGACCCAACTTGTGAGCTTCCGGTCAGACTTACTCAGCTAACAGAGGCGGAATTCATTGTTAGCTGATTGAACAAACAAAGAACAAGCGTGATGATTACTGTTAAAACCGTCTGTATCTTGTATTAATCAAACTTTGGAAAGATTGCAGACTCAAGTAGGGCTTCGCCTCTGATCAACAAAAAAACAACATACTGAACAAACATCCTAAGTCACCTATTTATAGGCAAGACATGACAGCACCAAGAGACTTAGGACCAAGGATTTTCGCACAAAATATTCGTGCGAAAATCTACACGAATTTTCGTGCGAAAATTCCAGTACAACACAAACTAATATCTTTTAATACATAACTTTTGACGCTGCGAAACCCTATCTATACAACAGATTCATCGTAGATGTAGGCAATAGACATATGGGCACCAACAGACTCCCCCTTGGATGTTGCCGCAGTCTTGGACAGTCTTCAAAACTTTTCTGCAAAAAATATTCAAACATATTTGATTTGATTATTCAAAAAAGTGTTTGGGTGGCTTTCGACGCTCCTCTGAACCCATGGGAGTTTGATCTGTAGGAGGAGGTCGATTGTACGTGTTTCCAAACTTGAATCTATCTCGGGAAGCTAGCTTTCGTCTTGCCTAGATTCTTTCTTCATTCTAATCTTTCTTTTTCTTTTCTTTGGCTTCAAGCTTTCTCCAGGATGTGTTCCAGTCTTTACCTGAATTAATATTGTTAGCATAACACACATTTACAATCTCTGGAACTGCAAGGCCTGCTCTTTATCTTTTTCTTCATAACTTATCTTGATGAAGAATAGTCGTTCGATATATTTCTCTGAGCAATTGATAAGCCTCATTGGATCCAAAACTCTGATCGCACGCCACAGCCCATAAATTCTTTTATGCGTAATCACGGTTTCCAAATAGATCTTCACACATATCCCATGATCCTTCATCAGGCTCTACACAGATAATAGCCTCTACAGTACTTGAATCGTAATGCCACCATTTGATGATTTTGTAAAAATCTTGTTGTTGGTGCATATGTCTGTTGCCTACGTCATTATGTATTGAGTCTGAGTGAATAGGGCTTAATCTGTTAGAAACAAGGCATATTTATGTGAGTCTTTGGTCAAGTTCGCTGGTAATGGCTTGTGAGAAGTCAAGTTCGGCCGAACTTGACTAAGTCAAGTTCGCCCGAACTTCAACACTCACCAGCGAACATGAAAAACTATAAATAGGTTCCTTGGTTATTCATTTGTATCGTGGAGAGATTTTGGCACAGAGACGGCGAAGCTCTGTCGGATCTGGTTCCCGAATGTATTTGAAAACAACACTTAAATGAGTAATTCTTGTTATTTGGTTAACTTGTCATTAGTTTCCACCTAATTGGACAATAGATAACAAATTTAGGTTCCTATGCTAATCATGGACTTTCCTACAAGTGGTATCAGAGCCTGGATACCTAAATTTGCTGGAATCAAGACAAGAATTTCTTTCATCTCCATTCTATCATTTTTCTTAACATTTTCACATATTTGATGATTTCATGGACAAAATCAGCTAAAAATTGAATATGGCATGTAAAATACAGTTGTGATAAACCCCTGAGAGTTTGGACATCAAATTCAATCGAATTAATATCAAAAAGTTGAAAAACCATGTTTTGGAAACAAGTCTTGGCCGAACTTAACATCAAGTTTGACAGAACTTGATTAAAATTTCACTGATTTTAATCAAGTTCGACTGAACTAGATAGAATTTTCAAGGGTTTTATAGAAGTTCGCTCGAACTTAAGAGATAATCCAACTTTTTATAGCAAGTTCGTATAGGACCGATCCTCGATTCTTAGGAACCTAAATTTGATATCTAACGTCCATAATAGCGGAAATATTACGTCGTGTTTACCAATAGACAAGATTTAATCAGTTAAACGTCAGTTTTATAGATCAAACATTCTGGTTACAAACTGACAGAGCTTCGCCTCTGAAATGCCAAAGTTACAAATGAAGTAGGCTAGCTAGGTATTTATAAGCTAAAACGTTCGCCCCTAGGGACACAAGTTCTTCCGAACTTGCCTAAGCAAGTTCTGCCGAACATGCATTTACATGTTTCTTATGGGCAAACTTGGCTAAGCTAAACATAAATATTTCGTATACCTAGCCTATTCATCTCTATACAATACAGACTCGATATAAGACTAAGACATAGACATTATGCACCAACAAACTCCCCCTTGGATATGTTGAATGATTGTTTTTGTGAATTATATTTAATTATTTCAATGGGTTGTAATAATTAATGTCATTGTTCTTCCATTTGAAAAATATGTAATTTATTTATTTTCATTTGGTATGTAAGTAAATAGATTAGTTGCATTTCTTTTACTAGAAAAATGTATTAGGATACTTTATTGTAAAAGAAGATACGCACAAAATGCATTTTTGGTTTTGGCCAATTTTGGGCCTAAAGGACTTCATAGTTCTTAACGGGATTTTAGCCCAATAATCAAAACACATTTTTGAAGCTCAAAGGAGTTTGGAGCTGAATTTAAAGATCATTTGGAAGCCTAAAGAAAGTGATGAAATCACAACACAAAAGGAAGACTTGAAGCATTTGGATGCGGGTTCAAGTGGGAGTTCAACGATACATTTCTTGTGCCAATATTCACCCTTTAGGAAGGACCTTTTCGCACACTTGTTTCGGCTAACAAGTGTTGTCAAAAATAGTTGGCTATGGTTATGCACCTATTGTTTTGTGTGTTATGCTTCTATGGATGTTTTATTGTGTTGTTTGGATGATATGTTGATATTGATGCTTAACAAACTAATAAACAACAACAAGCTTAAAATTGGTTCTTTAAAAATCATTAAAGTGGTTAATAAAAGGATTTATTAAAAATTAATGATTTTATAATAAAATGGGTTTAATTAAAAGAACCTTGAAAATTGGTTTTCACTACGGTACCATGAATTTGAATGCATGCAAATGTATGGTACATAAAGTTTTCTAAAACTAGAATTTTTTGAAACTTAAATCCCTTTTATAAAACGAGTCGAACACCATCCTTTTACACAACACTCGAATCACTTGGGAATTCTTTGTGGGATAAAGGTCACCTAACCGCATTTGAAGGAACTTTTGTGTTTGAGGTAAGCTTACCATATTTATGGGATAAAGGTCACCTAACCACTTGTATGTGTAAAGTTACATGTGTATGTAAGTAGGACGACTTGATTTGGAAACCATATGATTAGGGTCACCGAAGCATGGTGTACAAAGGTGTTGATGGGATAAAACATGCCAACTAAACATAAAGATGTTTAACCGATCCCATATGGCTAGAAATTGCAAAGCGTTGCAATTATCAAATGTTGACTACCTTGTTAATTTAAATAATGGGATAAAGGTCACCTAACCAATATTTATATGTAACGTTGGATTCTAGATTTTAATTATTAATTGTCTATGAGACATAAAAGGGTATTAATGAATATCGAAAATATTAAAATTGAACTTTGTTAAAATTTTGTAGATGGCCGCTAACAATGCAAACACAATTACCCAAACCGTCTGTAACCTATCATTAAGAACATCCTTTAAAAGGATTTGTCAACCATAACAACTTCATGGATTGGTATCGAAACTTGAGAATCATTCTCAAGCAAGAAAAGATATCATATGTGTTGGACGATCCCATTCCCGATGAACCTAACGTGGAAGTTGTGGAAGCCTATAACAATGGGTTAAGTATACCGAGGACACCATGCAAGCCTCTTGCCTCATGTTGGGAACTATGATTCCCGAGATTCAAAAGGATTTTGAGCATCACGGGGCGTACGACATGATTACCCAATTGAAAGAAATGTTCCTTCAACAAGCTAGGGTAGAACGCTTCGAAACGGTTCGGGCGCTTCACGCATGTCGAATGGAGGAAACCCAATCGGTCTCATGTTATGTCCTCAAGATGAAAAGCCACATTGATAGCCTCGAAAGGCTCAATTGTCCTGTCTCTTAGGAGTTGGCTACGGATTTGATCCTCAACTCTTTAACAAAGAAGTTTGAGTCTTTTTTATGAACTATAACATGAACGGATGGGACAAGAGCATTGGTGAACTTCATGCAATGCTCAAAACTGCCAAGGCGGGCATGGGTAAAAAGGCTTTACCCGTTCTAACGATTAATGAGGGAGGCAACAATAAGAGGCCCCACCTCGACTCCAAGGCAAGTTTTGCCAAAAGAAAGGGCCACGTCAAATGGAAAGGGAAAGGAAAGGTTAAAGCGGAACCCACGAAACCGAAGGAAAAGAAGCAAAAAGTTGCTACTAACGACCCATGCTTTGAGTGTGGAGAGATAGGACATTGGAAAAGGAATTGTCCAACCTATCTCAAGGAGTTGAAAAACAAGAGGGATGCAGGGCAGACCTCAGGTACAATCTTCATGATACATGTTGAGCTTAATGTTATTTCTTCTAACACATGGGTACTAGATACCGAATGTAGAACTCATATTTGCAATTTGTTGCAGGGGTTCAGAAGAAATAAACATTATAAAAAGGGAGACCTAGTCTCTTCATGGGCAACGGAGCAAAAGTTGAAGTCGAAGCCCAGGGAGACTATGTGTTGAAGCTTCTAAGTGGTTTGGAAGTGATTTTGAAAAATGTTTTGTATGCTCCTAGTTTGACTAGGAACATTATTTCAGTTTCCCTTTTGAGACAATATGGTTTTAATTTCGAATTTGTTAACCATGACATTTATGTTTCAATGCATGGTGTTTTTACTTTAAAGCTATGCCTTTAAATGGTATTTATGAATTAGTTCATGATGACACATCATATGATAGCTCAATGTACCAAGTAATCACCAAGAAACTCAAAATGGATTTGAGTGATTCCTATCTTTGGCATTGTCGCCTTGGACATACAAACAAAAATCGCATGCAGACACTTCGAAACAATGGTCTTCTGGAAACAAATGAAGATGATTCATTTGATGTATGTGAATCTTGTTTACAAGGAAAAATGACTAAGGCACCCTTTAATGGCACCTTTGAAAGGGCAAAGGATTTATTATGTGGTCCTTTTAAGCCAATGTGTAGGAATGGTGAAAGATACTTCATTACTTTTACCGACGACTATAATCGTTATGGTTATATGTATTTACTAAGACACAAGGGTGAAGCATTTGAAATGTTCAAAGACTCAAAAGTGAAGTAGAAAATTAACTCAAGAAAACAATCAAAGTCCTTCGCACCGATAGAGGAGGTGAATACCTTAGTGATGCTTTTCAAGATCATCTTAGGAGTTGTGGAATTATCTCACAACTTACTCCGCCCGGAACACCACAACATAATGGTGTGTATGAAAGGAGGAATCGAACTCTATTGGATATGGTTCGATTTATGATGGCTAGAAGCACATTACCTCTATCATTTTGGGGTTACGCTTTAATCTTCGCAGCCCGTATACTGAATATGGCCCCAACCAAGAAAGTGGATAAGACATGGAAAGGCTCCATCATTATCATATTTAAAGGTATGGGGTTGTGAAGCTTATGTGAAGCAATACACCCCAAAAAAATTAGAAGTACGATCCATTAAGTGTATCTTTGTAGGATATCCTAAAGATGATATAGGATATTACTTTTACGATCCAACGGAGCAAAAGGTATTTGTTGCTCGAAAGGGTAAGTTCTTGGAGGCTAAGTTCCTTGTGGAAGGAACTAGTAGTAGAATAGTGGAACTTGATGAGGATCAAGAACCACAAGCCGATACACGTTTGGTTGATACTAGCACTCAACAAGAGGTTGTTGAAGAGGATCAAGTGGTTGATCAACACACACACAAAACGTTCGCAGATCTGGTAGAATTAGTAGTCCACCTGAAAGATATGGATTTTTCATGGATGGTGCTACGGGGTAGATTCAGATGTACCAACCACATACCATGATGCAATGTTACTGTCCGATTGTGACAAATGGCTTGAAGCCATGAACATAGAGATGCAGTCAATGTATGACAACCAAGTATGGGATTTGGTTGTGCCACCTCTTAACTCCGAAGTAGTTGGAGGTAAGTGGGTTTTCAAGAAGAAAACCGATATGCATGGTAACTTTGATACTTATAAAGAGAGACTTGTAGCAAAAGGTTTCACTCAAACTCAAGGGGTTGATTATGATGAAACCTTCTCTCCTGTCGTGATACTAAAGTCAATTAGGATATTATTTGCCATAGCTGCATATTATGACTATGAGATTTGGTAAATGGATGTGAAAACCACTTTCCTTAATGGATATCTTGATGAAGATGTCTATATGGTTCAGCCTGAAGGTTTTGTCGATCTAAAACATCCTAATAAAGTATGCAAGTTAAAGAGATCAATCTATGGATTGAAACAAGCATCTAGAAGTTGGAATCACCGGTTTGATGAAGAAATTAGGAATTTTGTATTTATCAAGAACGCCGATGAAGCTTGTGTGTATAAGAAGGCTAGTGGGAGCATCATTACTTTCCAAGTACTGTATGTTGATGACATTCTACTATTTGGAAATGATATTCCAACCATGGTAGGTGTAAAAACCTGGCTTGGAAGTTGTTTTTCCATTAAGGATCTTGGTGAAGTCGCCTATATTTTGGGAATAAAGGTCTATAGGGATAGATCAAGGCGCTTGATAGGTTTGAACCAAAGTGCATACATTGACAAAGTCTTGAAAAGGTTCAAGATGGAAAACTCTAAGAAAGGTTTGGTACCTATTCAAAAGGGGACAATATTGAATGCGTCTCAATGTCCAAGCTCAAAGGATGAGCAAGAAAGAATTAAAGGAATCCCATATGCATCTGCTATAGGATCCATCATGTATGCAATGATATGCATCAGATCGGACGTGTCATGCGCTTTAAGCATGACAAGTAGATACCAGCAAAATCCAGGTAACAGTCATTGGATGGCTGTTAAAAGCATATTGAAATACCTTAGAAGGACTAAGGATATGTGTCTAATATATGGATCTTGTGAAGAGGAACTCGTTGTAAAGGGTTACACGGATGCGAGTTTCCAAACTGATCGAGATGATTCTCGATCACAATCTGGATATGTCTTCATTTTGAATGGAGCTGCAGTCTCTTGGAAGAGCTTAAAGCAGGATGTTGTAGCATTGTCCACTACAGAATCAGAATACATCGCCACTTCATTGGCAGCATAAGAAGCTGCATGGTTGGAGAAATTCATTACCGACGTAGGGGTAGTCCCTACCATTCAGGAACCCTAGAAATCTTTTGTGACAACGAGGGTGCGATTGCACAAATTAAGGAACCTCGTGCACATCAAAAGACTAGGCACATTGAGCGGAGATTCAACAACATAAGGGATGAAGTTGAAAAGGGAAAGATATGTATTCGCAAAGTTCACACGGATCAAAACATTGCGGATCTTCTCACGAAGCTCCTTGAACGGCCAAAGCATGAGGGTTATACTTGTGCCTTAGGACTTCGATATTCTAGTGATCGGATTTTATCTATTTAGTATTTGGGTATCAAAACAATTGTTATTATGACTCATTTAATGATTATGGCATTTTGAGTTATGTTCCATTTTAGCATGTTTAAATCCATGAATAAGTTAATTATTCTAAATGTCCGCAGTCGATCATATTTGTGGGAACAAATATGAAGGTAAGCCTATTATGAACTCGGATTGTTGGATATTCATTGGGTATGAATATAGAGCAAAGTGTTGCTGCCAAAGTGCATAGATATTTGTGGGATACAAATATTGGGCTGGCCCGCTCTCAAATATTACTACATGGAATCTTTGTGATTGATCATAAGTAATTTCGAGTAAAGGCGAATATCATAGTATCCTCTGACTTGAGATACGTATTGAGTCTTGATATTCACCAAATATTATACTTTGACTTAGTTCTTCGTTGTTCTGAAACATGGCAGTACATAAGGCTAAGCTCAGGTGTGGTACAAGGTGATTGTGAGAGACGTACGTAGTCAAGATGGGATTTGTTCCTCTTATTCGTTGAGAGTAAGATGTCTAAGGCCTGCTAAAGTTAAATCAACAGAGAATGATCACTCTATGTCTCTGGATTTGACATGACATCTGTAACGAAAGGATAAATGATAGATTCGCCTAAATTATGTTCAAGTAAGGAACTTGAAGGGGATGATGTTATTGAATGGCACTTCGTCATACGTATTAGGGGTACTAAACCGTTGTTAGGCAGTATTTACTACTTGCATCAATCTTCTATGTATCTTGTGCAAGTGTGAGATTGTTGGAATCAGTATGCCCAAGACACATATTTAATTGTGTGGCTAGTACGTTATGATCTAAGTCGGGTCATGCCCAATAACAAGCTAGACAAACACTTATAATATTTATTTATGATATGATCAAACAAATAAATATTAACACTTAGAATATTTAGAAACTGTTTTTCTAAATAATCGCACTTGAGGAACTAATAAATTATATGGATAATTTATTTTGAGAGTATATTTTATTTTGTTATTTAATGGGTTAAATAACATTATAAAAGGTTATGAGATATTGCATAAAGTCTTGTAAACATATGATATTAATTTTATAAAAGTTATAAAATAATACAACACATAATTTAAAAGAAAATATCTTGCAAATCTTATAAGATCTCACTAAATCCAAGAAAAGATCTTACAAGAGATATATGGATATCTTGGAAGATTTGGTGAGATCTTTACAAATCTCACAATTTCCAAGAAAAGATCTTACAAGAGATATATGGATATCTTGGAAGATTTGGTGAGATCTTTACAAATCTCGCAAAAACCCAAAAAGATCTTACAAGAGATATATGGATATCTTGGAAGATTTTATGAGATCTTTACAAATCTCACAATATCCAAGAAAGATCTTGCAAGAGATTTTATATAGTGGATTTGATTCATTGTGTATGGAGTTGTAATTCTTACACACACATTAAGATTTCAAGTGCAAGAATACTTTCAAATTCTCTCTAGAATTTCGGCCAAAGGTTGGTTGATCGAGAGGTGTTCATAAGTGAAAATCCTAGCAACATAAGGTTTTTGTTGGAAGGCTTGGGGTATACAAGCATGAGGTCTTCTCCTTTGAAGATTGTCATTCAAGAATCAGTATCTTCTTCCATCTCCTAACTCCTTGAAAGGTCGTCTCTTAAAACACCTTATGGTTGTGTTTTTGATAGCATGCATATTCATATATGGATCTGGGTTTTGGTTTTACATATAAAATGGGTTTTATATCTTAAAAGTAACATGTTTTAAATAATTATTCTGCTGCGTTTTGCATTTTATATGGATAAAATGGCTTTGATAAACATGACAAAACCCCAACACAATCCATCCTGGTGCAGACAAAATGTACAAGGATCTTCGTACCCCGTATTGGTGGCCGGGTATGAAAACAAATATTGCCTTGTATGTATCTAAATGCCTAACATGTCTTAAAGTTAAGGTTGAACATCAACGGCCATCTGGTTTGCTTGAACAACCAGAAATACCGGTATGGACATGGGAGAACATTGCAATGGATCTCATTAGTAAACTACCGCGCACATCTAGAGGTCATAATGCCATTTGGGTAGTCATTGATCGTCTAACAAAGTCAACACACTTATTGCCGATTTGTGAGCATTTCTCTGCTGACAAACTTGCCAAAATCTGCGTTAACGAGATTCTATCTCGTCATGGTGTTCCTTTGACCATCATATCTGACCGAGATACTTGGTACTCATCTCACTTTTGGAAGACCATGCAATCCACCATGGTAACCAAACTCAATCTGAGCACTGCTTATCATCCTCAAACGGATGGACAAACCGAAAGGACGATTCAAACACTAGAGGATATGCTTAGAGCATGTGTGATCGACTTTGGTGGTAGTTGGGATTTGCATCTACCGTTGATCGAATTCTCCAGCATCGACATGGCGCCTTTCGAAGCTCTATACGGTCGAAAATGTCGTTCACCAGTCTGTTGGAGTGAGATCGGTGAAGCTCAGCTCACGGGACCTGAACTCGTTCACGACACAAAAGACAAAGTCAAGAAAATTCGTGATAACCTTCTGACAGCTAGAAGCGTCAATAGAGTTATGCGGACAAGCGACGCAAGCCCTTGAAATTCCAAGTTGGTGATCACGCCCTACTCAAGGTATCCCCTTGGAAAGGTGTGGTCAGATTTGGAAAGAAAGGAAAACTTGCACCACGATATAACTGGTTCATGGAAGCTACCTCAGCCGCGTTTCAAGCGTTGTGGCTTCGAGGATTGCTATCGTGTGACATCTGTGTATTTTAATCATCGTACTATCCCGAACGAATTTGTAATTTTAAAATATTGAGTTTTATTCCAAGATTTATTTTAATACTTATGACATTTCGTATTTTCAATCCTTGTTCAAATTCGACCTTTCAAATCACTTTTGGAAGTGAAATCGCAAACCGTTACGCAAACATAATCAGTTTAATGTGACGTACACTCTGGAACAATGGTATAAGCTAAACATACCCTAAATACCCTTTACACGACTTAGAAATAAGTTTTGAGGGCTTCGGTATGGCAAAAACATGCTTATGCAACTTTAGGGGCTATTTTGCAAATTCTGCGAAACTAGTCGTTACGCATATTTCCTTACGCGCATCCAAAAATTTTTGTAATCATTAAAATCTAGTATTTTAATGATTGGAATGCAAAAATATCATTCGTTACGCGATTACGTCATTTGCGCGTTCGTTACGATTTTCGTCGTAATTACCGAAAACCGCAACCGTACGACCGAACGATCCGACACCCGGGACATTTTTGGACACATTTCAAGTTTTCTAAGCTTTATCGTCTTTATAAAGTTTAAAAATGAGGTTATCAGGTGTTAAAAGTGCCAAAACGTGACGAAACGTGTTCAGGGGCCTATTCTGCCAACTTTTTAAAGTTGCTGTCAGCTAAGTGGCTTACGCACTGTAAGCCCATACCCTATACGGTTCGTAAGGACCCCCCAGCTCAGCAGAAACATGGCAACTTCTTGTTTACTTCCTTGGACACTAATCATTCGAAATTGCCACACTTCTCCTTGTCTTGACACATCCATAGACACTAGTAATGATCCTAAATCAGTGCCTAACACGTGGGATGATCTTGTGCATCATCCACAAGTATAAATAGGCCATCAAACTCACCTCTCAACTTGCTCATTTCCTTCTCATTCTCTCTATAACTCTAAGAGGATACTCCCACATTGTTGGAGGTCTCCCATCTGAGTTTTCTAAGTCTCTTTCTTCATCCTTGGCTACCTTTAGCACAAGTAAGTGTTCTAACTTAGCCTTGTTCATTCATTTTAGCTATTTCTAGCGAAAAGTCAAACAGTGTTTGACTTTCAATTTTGACAATTAATTGGTCAAGTCAAAGTCCAATCGGACTTTGCAACGTGATCGTAATCACGATGGTTATGATCCTTAGCAATCATACCTACTGATTTACCACGTTACTAGTTGAAGTGACGAGTCAAAGTTTCGGTCAATAACGCGCAAAAATGCGCATTATACGATGGAACTATTTTTGGGTATCAAAACCCTTTGTTTTGATACCAAATTAGTTTTATAAACCTTGTTAGACATGTTTAACATGTCTAACTCGTCACTTTTAGTTTAGTGTTTGTTTAGGATCGTAAGTCGAGCGGTCTTGACCACCGCTTTGACTTTCGAATACGACCGTTTGGTCGATCTTAGGATCCGACCAAACTCATATTTGTGACCATAGTTACATAGGGAATAACCCCCTGAGGTTATACCTTATGGTCACTTCGTTTGGTTAGTATTATGATAGGTCGTTATTATGCCCTTTATAAATGACCAAAATGCCCTTTTTGCACATAAATTCATTTTAAGCATATGTGGCTAAAGTTTTGACATATAAACTGATATTACCACACTATTAAACATGTTTGGGCAATTAAGACTTATCATAGGACATGTTTAACCATCCGAACACGCGTTTACGCAAATGACACGTTAAAGTAGCATAAACTACCTTAACGGGTCATTACGGGTTAAAAGCACTTAGGATCACTTCCAAATCAGAATGTTGAGTTTATTAAATCATACCATATGAGTTCCAACACTCATTTGATTTATAAGACATCATTCTATCCAATCCGCCTTTTAAAGTCCCGACTTATTAACATAGTTATCGATCTTAGGAACCATTTGATTCCTCGGACTCTTGCGCTTTATTATTTTTCTTGAACAAGGATACTTTTGCAAACCCAAGTGAGTACATAGACCCCTCTTTTACGTTTTCAAAAGTTTTGGGGTGATACACATGTGCCTACTTGCTACTTTCATGTTTTCTTGTTTTTCATAACATATACTTGTTATGTTCAACTAGTACAATATATAGTAGATGATTTCAATTATGCTTTGCTATGTATGTTGACTGAGCATGCTAGCACATTGATTTCAAAGACACCTTTTGCAGCATATGTTGACTTAGCATATGAGCACATTGATTTACATTACATTTTGCTATGTATGTTGACTGAGCATGCTATCATATTGATTTTATGGACATTTCTACTTCGTATGTTGACTTAGATACTTAGTACATGGTTTAAAGACATGTTTCATGACATTGCTTACTTTGACTAAGACATTTGGCTTCTTTAACGGGACATAATATATTCATTAACATTGATCATGACGCCCAGGTAGTATGTAATGGTACCATAGGACTTGACAAATCCCGTTCCCCACTTCCAAGGTTTGTTTGGAAGTAGGGAATGACAGAATCCGAATACATTTTTGATAAACCTTTGACTTGATAAGGGTTTATCCGACAGTCTCAAGGCTTGAATGTATGCGATAAAATAACTACATAAATGTTCATATCAAATAAAGCATTGGTTTTGCAAAACATGATCTTTGATTTAAACTTTGGTTTATTCAAGACATTGTTTTGTACACGACATTTGGTTATACAAGACATTTGGTTATACATGACATTTGACATTTGTTAGACAAGACATTTTTTGTGGTTATTTGATAAGTGATTTAAATAACGAGATGTGTGTAATATGATAAAAGCATGGTGGATACGCTGCTGGTACTTCCTATATATAAGTGCTTTCATGATATTACATATCATAGCGTTATTTAAACCACTTCGACAAAGACAAAGACATGACACATTTGGTACAAATAAAATATATTTTTCACAACACATTGTTTTACAAATGACATATTTATACAATTCATTTTCATACGGTTAATTATTTAACCATACATCCTTCTTTTATATCATTTGATTTTCATATTGATTTTCATATGATTTGATAAAGAAAACATTTTTTAAGGTTCATGACTACTTTTCGTTAAACTACTAATTTAACTTCAAGCCATGAATCCTCATCAATAAAACCTATGTATCTCACAGGCATATTTATGCTGACGTACCTATTTTCACATGTGTTTCAGGAGCTAATGCTTAAGGATGATTCATGCGACACTTAGGACGGACTTGGGCTTTAGTGACTTAAATCTAGCAAGACAAATAAGATTATGTTATGTTTCCGTTAATTCCAGACAATGTAAACAATTTGAATCAATAATACAAAACTTTATTTACCATGGTTGTTGAAACAATACTTCTGTTACGATACTCCCCGACGATTCCGTCGCGGTTTGTTGTTTTACGCGGTCGGGGTGTGACATATCCGATATAACTGGTAAAATGGAAGATGTGGTGACACTTAGAGTGGATAATTCCGTGTTACAACACATAGTAGAAGCTACTATGGTTTTCATGCACCTACTATTATAATCTTGTGTGCACTCGTGATTATCCTGGTCATTGCATGATCAGAATAGTCTGTACTGGTGGTGTATGGGTCACGGGTAAATTTTAGCGTTACAAGTGTGGATGCGTCTGGGATAGCATATGAAAATTTAAGCAAGTATACACGATTGTAATTAAGCATGCGCATATCTAACGTAGGCAAAACCACACGCGTTATGCCCATGTATGGATTTCAAGTATGAATACCATGTAGTATGAATGTATGAATGTGAGTATGATTGATAACAAACACGTAGGAGATTTCCATGTAATATCGAGCGTACAAGTTGAAATTTACATGAGGTTAAGCACACATAAGTCTAGTATATAGTTTTGAGTGTATAAATCAAAGGGTAAACAATGATATGTGTAAGTTTGTTATGACAAACAGAAAGAATCAATTGTATAAGTTGGAACGTGTATAACGATATGCATGTATATAGTTGTTTGAGCCAATCGTTGAGTTTTTCGAACCGAATAGATCAGGTCCGTCAAGAATGGAGAATCAAGCTTGTGAATGTCGAGAGGATATTGAGAAAAGTATTAATTTACGACGAAAGATGTGGTTTGTAGAAAGAAAATGCTACTTTCATTTTAGAATTTGGATTCTCGTTTGTGTAGATTGTCTGACCTTATGAATCTTCCATGCCCACGGGTTTAGATTTAGAATTGCGCCTTAACGGTTTTGAGAAAGGACTTAAACAGCGAGCTTGCTTCATTGAAAGTACTTTATATCAAAATAAGAAAAGTTGTGTTTGAAAATTTCCATGGAAAATCTATGGTTTTGAAATAATTTTAGCAAAATGAACTTATAGATAGTCAAACTTCGTTGGTATAAGTGTGTAGGTTTAGGGTTACTATGTTTAGTGTATGTACTGGGAGTTGGTTATGAGATGGTTGTGGTATGTTGATTGAATGTAGTTTGATGGTAAGGTGTTGGGTTCCGGCTAAGCGCTTATAGGTTCGGCTCTTGGTGCACACGGCATGGCGTACGAGTGAGTTACCGGTCATGGGTATTGGGAGATTCCCGCGGTATGGTCCGTATCAGGTTTCTTGGGTTGTGATTATACGCGAGGGTTGCAAGAGTTTAATCCTTGTTCTAAGGCGTTGATGGATCTACCGGTAGGAGAGCTAGTTCTAAGTTAGGACCTATTGTTGTAAATCGAAGTCTCGAGGGTGTATGGTCGGCTATTTGTGTTTTGTCAGTTAGGTTAACTTTGGATTGATTATGTTTTTCCAACTAGGTTAGGTTAATCTATAATGCGAGTGAGAGAAAGTTTTCTTGGGCTTCCTATTGGGAACAAAGTGTCTTTAGGTTCATAGTATAATCTGAGTGTGCTTTCGTGATTGGGTGAATGTGAAAATCGTGGGCAAGAGGTTCATTAAACCGACTAGGTTGATATGTAGCATTTCATAAGACTTTGAAAACCGGGTAAAAAATCATTTAAAGCATGCATTGGATTTTCGCGCATGTGATTTATGTATGATAAAACAATGAGATTTGAGATTTATACATAAGCGGGAAAATTGACATAATGATAAAAGGTTTAAGTATAAGACTTAATCGAGTAGTTTTCATGGAAGTGGTCGAGTTGCAATTCAATCTCTCATCGTAGACATCATTTCTAACTCAAGGATAAGATCTCTTTGAGGAATGGGAGTTGGTCACGATCATCGAGGTAAGGTATTCATCCTTATCTCGTTGTTGAAGTCGTTGTAAGAAGGAGAGGAGTGGAGCCAATCGTCAAGGTAAGGGAATCACTCCTATCTTGATGGTAAGGCATCCATTCTTGGGAATATGAGTAGTGTCTTTCTTGTCAGTGATTATGAGGGGCTAATTTTTATTAAGTCTGGATCATTTATCCTAAGACCTAGCCTGGATCACTTATCCTCAACATATAGTGCAGGAAGTCTAAGGATCAAGAATCCTTATCTTTATTTACGTTATCTAACAACTTTTCTCTATGTTGCAAATGTTTATATGCAGGCCATAAACGAATGTTACTTGGTCAAGCTGGAATCTCGTGGAATATGCTGGGAATTAGGCATGTGCATGTGAGCCATAGTCGTTATGGGTGAACGTGGGGCTTCCTTCATTTTCGCTTAGTTAGTTATGAGCTAATTTAGAAAATATATGACGGGATATTGAGCTTGACTAGACACACACTTGCACATTTTTGCTACTCTCGCAAACTACTCTCGAATACTCACAATAGAACTCAGTTGTAAGAAGCTCATATCATCCAAAGTTGTAATCTTTTTGTGCAATATAGTTGGTGATTGGTAGTTTCCATCACCCGAGGTTTTTTATACCGAAGATCTTCTAAAGATCAAGGGCTTTTTCCTCGTACAAAACATTGTGTTCACAACTATTTACATTTCATATTTGATCATATCATTGTTCATCATACAAGCACACTACCTCATAAAATCAGATTTGGTTACATTATCCTTAGCTTGATTTTTGACCAAAAAAATTTGGCGCCCACCGTGGGGCAAGTGGTGCTTCAATTCTAAAAAAATTCATTCATTTCCACTCATTCCCAACAACTTCATGGCCTCTCAGGGAAAAGCTACATCAAGTGCCATGCCGGCGGTTACCTCATCCCAAACCAATATGCCTTTGACTCTTATTCCCCCACAATACCAGAAGAATGCTGAAAATCCTCAGAAGAAGACTTCATCTGTCTTCACAGGATCAAAAACCTCTACTGTTTCTTACTCAACAACTACTAATAATGATATTTCTGTTTGGATTTTGTATATGAAAGGCTACATGGAGCAGCAAGAAAAAACCAACCAGAGGAAGATCAGTCTCCACTGATGCCTAGGTCATTGGATTTTGCTACTCCATCATCACCAACCCATCATTCTGGAGGATCCTATGTCCAGATTCAAGGATCATCCAACCTTTAACAACGATCACTAGAGATGAATCAACCTCAAGGATCCTCCTACCAACCTCTAGGATCCTCTATCCTTCAACAAGGATCACTGGAGACAAATCAGCATCAAGGATCCTTCTTCCAACCTAGAGGATCACAGGGAATATATCAGTCTCAGAGATCCTATCTTCAGCCTCAAGGATCCTCAGGGAGACAATCATGGAGGAACTCTGAAATAAAGGAAAGGGATTTTATCCCTATGCAAACCATTGCCTCTTCTGGCCCTCCTATTACAGCAAACATATCTTATCCTGGATACACTTCTGGAATACCAACTTCAAACCAATCGAGATGTAATAACTTTAGTACGTCTTTTGATACTAACTATGGTTACATGCAGGATGCAGGGATCAACCAAGCCATGGCCAAGGAGTTGCAGAAACTCAAGGACATGATATCCAGTGTCCCATGAGTGGTAAAATCCATTCTTGAGATTCCATATGAGAGACAGAATATCTCGCTTTGCACCTCCTACATGCAATGCTGAGATACCAAAGTGTTTTCAAACCCCCAATATGAAGTTATACGACAGTACCACTGATCCACAAGAGCATTTGGCTCAGCACAGAGAAAGGTTGGAGATCAAATCCATCCATGAAAGATTGAAAGAAGCCAGTTTATGCAAGGGCTTTAGATCCACACTTACTAGATCAGCACTAAAATGGCTGCTAAGTCTTCCCCCCTATTCTATAACTTTGTTTTCTCACTTAGTTAACTTATTCAATAATCAATTTTCTTGTAGTAGAACCTTTGAAAGTTTAACTAGTGATGTATATAGGATCATCAAAGCCCGTGATGAATCACTTAGAGATTATGTTACTAAATTTGGTAGAGAATCCTTAGAAATCCAAATCTTAAACATTATCACTGCTATAGAAGCATTTAAGATGGGAGTACAAAAAGATTCTTCTTTCTATGATGATCTTGTTATGACACATTGCAGGAACTTAGATGAAGTAAGGAATATGGCCCTAAGGTTCATCCGACTAGAGGATGACAAAAGGATTCAAGACAGATTATCTGCATCATCTAGACATGAGAAGCAAGGATCCTTCTACAAGAACAATCGATCCAAGAAATACTCCAATCATGACAATCAAAAGGTTCATTCAGTTGAACAAGAAGAAGATAAGGAAGAATATCCTCATATATCTGAATATTGTTTTTCTGTTGATAATAGTGAATTTATGCTTGCTTCGCAGAATTTTTGTGAAAAAACTAGATGCCCGAAGAAAAATGAAAAGTCTACATCCTACAAGGATAAATCAAAGTGGTGTGCATACCACGAAGACTTTGGCCACGTTACCAATGAATGCAATGCACTCAGAATGGAGATAGGTTATCTCCTCAGCAAAGGTCACCTGAAAGAGCTGCTCGGATGGAAGAAATCAAGGATCCAGGATCCTGAAAAAGTGCCAGAAAGAGCTCATGCACCACCTGTAGATGCTCAAATCAACAACTTCATTTCTGGAGACTCCGATATACGTGGAACCACGTCCTCTGTAGTGAAGAGACATGCTAAGGAGACCAAGCTGGAAAATGGAGACAGGCTTATACGAACCTCCACTCTGACTCAGCAGAAAATCATTTCCTTCGATGAGGATGACTGTGTTAATATCTTGGATCCTCATCATGATGTCTTAGTCAACTTTTTTTTATATCTAACCACTTTGTACGCAGGATCCTTATCGATAAAGGGAGCTCCGTGAACATCATTCATTTAGATGTCCTCAAAAGGATGAACATCACGAAATCAGAAATAGTTCCGAGATCATCAGTCCTTGTAGGATTCAGCGGCGAGACGAAGAACACGTTGGGGACATCAAACTCCCAATCTACATTAAGGGGGTAAACTTTGTACAAAAATTCTGTGTCATTGACTGTTTGTCTTGTTGCAATGTAATCCTTGGCAGGCCCTGGATACATGATATGAAAGTTGTTCCTTTGACATATCATCAATGTGTGAAGCTACCAACCCCATGAGGAGTGGTGAAAATAGAAAGTGATCAACAAGAGGCAAAGAATTGTTACACCTCTTCAATGAAGCCAGCTTCGAAACTAAGGGCAAGATAGCAATTAAAGTATCCTCCAAGGGATGTTATGGAGGCAAGGGAGCAAGACATCAAGGATATAGTACTGAACCCTAAGGATCCCGAATCCAAAGTTTTATAGGATCCGGGATCCCTAACAGTTTAGAACATGACCTGTTATCCTTCCCGAAAAGAAGAAAGTGTACCTTTGCTTGGAAACACGAGGATATGACAGGTATATCTAAAGATATTATTACACATAAACTTGGAATTGATAAATCTTTCAGGCCAATCCATCAAAAGAAAAGAAAGTTTGCACCTGAAAGGAATGTCATTATCCAAGAAGAAGTGGCCAAACTCTTGAAAGTAGGTATGATTAGGCAAGTCAATTATCCAAAATGGTTAGCCAATGTGGTGGTTATGCAAAAGAAAAACGGAAAGTGGAGGATATATTTTGACTTTACTGATTTAAATAAAGCATGTTCCAATGATCCTTTGCGACTTCGATACATTGACTCCATGGTGGATGCAACAGCGGGCCATGAATTACTTACTTTTTTGGATGCTTCATCTGGATTTCAACAAATTCGGATGGAACCATCTGATCAAGAGGATACGACATTCATGACTACCACTTGCATATACTGTTATATTGCTATGCCTTTTGGATTCAGAAATACAGGTGCCACTTATCAAAGTCTGGTGAATATGATGTTTAAAGAAAAACTTGGAGACACTATGGATGTCTACATTGGCGATATAGTTGTTGTAGGTCCGGATCGGTTCACCGAAGAACACAAGCTCTATGTTTAATCCGGTTTAACGTGTGGAATCCGTTAAATCGAACTGTAATCGTAACACGAACGTAAGTAACAAAAATTTTAGTACGTATCAATCGTAAACCGGACAGAGTTTCAATGCTAATCGATAAAAATTGCTATCCTAGATCGACTCCGTATGAATATTCTTCAATGTGTTCTTGTGCGACGTCGTTCTGCTTGTGCGAAGTCAATCTTCCGGCTATATATAGTTGCATGTCTCTTTGGACAAACAGATCCATGCCCACCTCGTACATACGTAGATATTCAAACTTCATCCCCATGCAATCTATTTCACTAAAGATGATGTCATGTTTGTGTAATATTGTGATGTCATCACATCACTCTCGAACACACCCGCTCTCATCACATCGTATCGTACTGAATCCTAAACCTGATCTAAACAATCCTAATACAACCTAGCGAAACCTCTGTCCGCTATATTACAGACTCAAGATGTAACATCCATAAAAAAGGACCTCCAAAATCTGACCCGGACTGCAAGACCCCCTTTTTCAATTCAATAAAAATAGAGATTTCATAATTTTAAATAGTTCTTTATTTAATTAAACCACGCGTGTTGTGTGAGATTAAAACCAGACTAAAACGTTAATTTTATAAAGCGATCCAGTTAATTCAGTTAGATTATTGTAAGGTAAGCTTTAACGGAGTTAAATTAGTTAGTTTTAAAAAGTTAAAAGTTAACGGGGTTATGTTATAAATAAAGAAAACTATAAATATAAAATAAGTTAAGTAACTAGGGTAGTAAAACTAGTCGGGATAGGGTTAATCTTATAATGTTACTAACTAGGTTAGTTAGTAACCCTTTCAGCAACTGATATAAACTACAGGTACTGGATCTGCAAATACAGGAAATGAACTAAGGAAAAAAAATGTGTGGTGTACCTATTTTCACATGCTGACGTACCTATTTTCACATGTGTTTCAGGAGCTATATCTGAGATTGATCATGCTAAACTTAAGCGGACTTGGGCTTAGTGACTTAAAAATTAGCAAGACAAATAAATTTATGTTATGTTTCTGTTAAAATTCCAGACAATGTAAACAATTTGAATCAATAATACAAAACTTAATTTCCATGGCTGTTGAAACAATACTTCTGTTACGACATTCCCCGACGTTTCCGTCGCGGTTTGTTGTTTTACGCGGTCGGGGTGTGACACATAGCTAGAAATCTATGTTGCTAAGTCTTGAACTGCCTTGGATAACATCTTCAAGTGAAACGGTAGTCTCCCCCTTGAATGATGCTCGGAATCTCTAAGATTTGACGTTTAAGAAACAATCACACGTATCCACACACAAACAGTTTCTCAACAGTCTCGTTGGTCCGGCTCACACTCAACATTATCAGGTTTTAATAGAAGATTTTGAAAGAAAATCGTTTTGGATTTTATATTGAATGCAGAAATATAAACACACTGAAATGTAATATTTAAAGTTTATAATTTTTGTGAGAAAACGTGCTAGAGAATCATATCAGTTTACTAGTTTACTGAGACATATCAGATGTACCGTTGATCTAAGAAACACTCAGTTTAAACAATTCACGTAGATTGTTGGTATTGTTGTCCACGTAAACTCAATCTAAAAACTTTCGTAATGCTTACCGATACGTTAAGGTATATTAATTTGCACTAAATTCTGATGGACCCCACGATCTCAGCATATCCCCTCATCATGTAATACACTGATTCAACTAATGCCCTTAAACTTTTATCAACTATGATATGTGTGAAAATAACGCAGTATGTTTAAACATTAACAATCAGGTCGATTTTTCGATAAGTAGAGAAAGTCCAATGTTTAAACAAAACAAGAAATAAAAACAAGTTGAAATTGTTTAAGTCTTAATCACCAGTTCGATATTCTCATATATGCATAGGTGATCCAAGATATAAACGAAACACCAAGTAAAATAAAGCAGAAATGTTCAGGCACTAACATCCAGTTCGATACTTTCGTATACGCAGAGGATGCCCAATGCTTAAACAAAAGTAAAGAAATAAAATAGTTTAAATCTTTGCAAAATGAAATACACAATCACAGATGAAGTTATAAAATTTCACAAACTAACCGGTTTTTATGCTTTTCAGCATTCAGCGATTACCGAGTAGGTAAACAGTCACGAAGGACAAAACTAAGTATTATGCTTTCAATTGCGTTTCCCACTAGAACTAGGCTTTTCTATTTAGTTTGTATCATTATCGCAAAACTACTAGTCTAGCTGAGCCTACCGACTCATCTTTAATGAGATTGTTTAACCATTTTAAACAATACATATCTTTAGCATGCACTGATAGTCCACTGATGTACTATCATTTCCTCCTTTCGCACAAGTAATCTAATTTTCATTTTTAATGTTTTTGACATTTTTTAGATTTTCTATTGTTTTTGGCTTTTTGAAAATTTTTATCTACTTGAAATGATTTTGAAATGTTGGTTTTCATTTTTACAGAAATTTTGAGATTAAAATTTTTCTCCCCCTAAAATTGAAAACATCTTTTCGAAATCGAGGATAAAAATCTTCCATTTTAACCGTTTAACGATTTTTTTTACAAATGTGAACACGAGACTACCATTTTGTTTATGTGGAACACCAAACCTTTCATCTCACTTCCACTGCACGAACAACCACTGCTTCTGGAAATGCATTTGCTGAAGCTTGGTCATCCGGCAAACGTAAATAAACTTAATTAGTTTTAAATGGGACCCGATCCATATTAGATTTGGGTTGACCAGATTTATCAACATAAGAAACATTAGTCTATTCACAGTCTCGTTTGTAATCAAACAATTTCAAATTTCTTCTGAATAATCCAAAACCTTAGCTTTCCAAACTTGCTTCGGTTTTGCAACTGTTTGATGAACAACTTTCTTTTCCACCGTTTTCTCTTCTGACTTCACTTTTGTCTTCAGATTTGTATCTGAGGAACACGTTTGACTAGAAGTTTTGAAACTTTGAATGTTATGAAACGATTCTCTAGAACTTGTACTTGAATTAATCGGCGTATCCGAAGACAAAATCTTTTCCAAATACTCTCTCGCTTTCTTTTTCTTCTTTCGCAATCTATTTTTCTGCCCTTGTGATAATTTCACTTTTTGTTCTTTGGGCTTTTCTTCTGTTTTCTCAGTTTTCTTCAAGTTCTTGTGAGATTTATCAAATGCTTCTCTCTTTGGCTTCATTAGACAATCTCTGGCAATGTGACCTTTTATTTTGCAATTATAGCATCTTCTTATATCAAATCTCTACTTTAAACAATTTACAACAATGTGTCCTCTTACTCCACAGTTGAAACACAACATGTTATCGTGACACTCTTCTCTCTCAAACTATACACATGAATCATAACACGGATTAGATGTGTGATAATCGTCATTCCAGCTTCTTCGATTAAAATGATTTGTCTTTGAAGCATTGTGGTCCGATCTGTACCACTTATTTTCAAATTTTTGGGAGTTTAAATTTTCAAATTTTTGTGACTTTTTATAATGATTGGATGATCGAACTGATGATCTTTTATTGTTACTTTGAAAATTTTTAGAATTTTTAACACTTTATTTTTGTTTTTGTTCCCCATTTTGCTTAGAAGGGTTTTGTGTTACATTCACCCTTTTCAGCAAATGATAAAAAATTTCTTGAATTTTTTCTTTTAATTGTAGAAATATTTCTTTTTTATCATTTTTATCATTATCACAATCTTCAATTATAACAACGTCATAATTTGTGACATTATCACTTATTGAAATTTCAACTGAAGAAGTATCTTTATTTTTATGGATCGGTTTTTGGAACTATATGATCTACCAATAACGAAGAAGTAACAAAACCTTTTAATTTCTTTTCTAAATTTTAAATTTTAATTTTAACAATATTAACATCATTTTCAAGTTGAGTTATTTTCTCAAGAATAGAATTTATTGTGATTTGGTTTCAAAAATTATTATTATTCAAAACTAATTTTTCATTTTCTAAAATTTTTATTTGATTTTTAAACTCATTTTCAATTTGTAATTTTTCATTTTCTAAATTTTTATTTTGTTTTGAAATTCTTTTTCATTTTCTTTAATTTTTAATTTTCTAATGTTAAACTCTCCAAATCATTCATGAGTTTGACATTATCTGCCAAATAATCTTTCAATTTTTAATCATAATTTGGGCATATTGGTTTAGAACTTGAAACCACATTTGTAGATGTACTTGAATCTTTAACTTCACATTTCTTCGACATCATTTTTCTTCTCTCCATATCCAATCTCTTACATTTTATCTCTTCAACTATTGGTATCCAACATTTCATATCATTAATGAAATTATAACCCTCAATATATCTATAATCATATTTAATTTTGTATTTCGTCAACACTTCATTCTAATCCGAAGAAAAAGATTCTATCAATTTGTCATTCTTCTGTTTAGGAGTTTTATACACATTCAATTTTTCCATTCTAAAAGTAAATTTGTATATCTTTGAAAACCGTCTTTCAATGATTCATCGTCTTTGATTTTAAAATTTTCAAATCTATCCTCTATAACCTCTTTTTTTTCGTTTTACAATACCTATACTTATCAGTTTAATATCATCGGTCATCACTTTGAAAAATTTTTACTTATCAAAAAATCTTTGACCTTGTTAAAGTGTGTTTTCTCTTGAACCCGAACAGCTAAATTCGAAAATTTTGTAGATTAAAAACCCGATTCAAAACGCTTTGTAACCCAAAATTGCAAAAAAAAAGAGAGAGAACACGGTCCAAACTTTACTCAGATGATTCGATCCACTTAGCTAAACATGGTTCAACTTGAAACCTAAAATTTAGCTCGAATGATCAAACTTATATCGGCCCAAAATGTTTAGCCCAACACTTACACACTAACAACCCAAATAACAAACCATCAGTCCAAAAACACTTCTTATATGCAGCCCAAATGCTCAATCAACTAAAAATCATGGCCCAATGCTAAAACAATTAGCGGTCCAAATAATAAAATGTGTATTACTCCACTTATTTTTCATGCAACAACAGCCCACAATGATCTACTTTATACAAAATGAGAAACCAAAACTTTAAGGTGTTTTTTTTTAATTCTACTTTTATTTTTTTTTCTTTTTCTAAAAAAATAGACCAACTTTCACAAGACTTAACAATCTATTATTATTTTTATCTATATTCTTTTAACTGTTATCACTGACTTCAAAATGATTCCAATGAACTATCACCTTTAAATCGTATTATAATCTGTCACTTTCAACACAAAATTTCATTTTTTTTTTGTTTTTTTTATATTGTTCGATCAACAACCAACAATCCTTTTAGCAACAACACTCAACTATATACCCACCTTGGAACACCACAGTTGTCGTATATAACCTATCTTCTACACCAAATAACCCTAATCCCTAACAACAACATTTATCTAAAACTTATAACCTCCTGTCTTCTTCTCCTTATCTTTTCAAACTAACTGAATCACACTTTCTTCTCTACTCAACACAACAATGAACACAATATTCAATCCTTCAATCCTAACACAACAGCCTTAAACCTTTTAACAACACTTGTAACTCAGTTCAGATTTCAGATTTGAGGAAACCTGTAACTTTTGAAATAATCTCAGATCTGGAACAAACACATTAACAACAATGAATCTAGTTTCAATTCTAATACAACATCTCCATTACGTCCGTAACTCGATCTATAAACACCAACAGATCTAGATTTCATAATACTTTCTTCTATTCGCTTAACAAGATAACTTATGAAGATTTGATCAGCACGAATGATGATGAAATCCGCGCATATGACCAATGATACCCTTAACTTTCTTTTCTCATCTTTTTCTTATTTTTCTTTACATTTTGAAAATATTAAACTCGTATTATCAAATTGATTATAACTATGTAATGATGTTATGAATAAAATCCTCAATCTCTATTCATTTAAACTATTTAGAAAATATGAAATATATTCAGAATGTTCGAAACTTTATTTCAGATCTGTTTCAAAAAGCGATTTTTCTTAATACTCTTTGAACCTGATTTCAATGTGAATAATCTGAAATGTTCAAGATTTTATTCGAAACACATCAAATCTTAGTGAAACGTGTTCGAACACATAAAAAACACACCAAAACGGTTCGTCACTTGACTGAATTAGTTCGAAACGTATGAAACTTCAACAAGAAATCAACGAGTCATACTGAAATTCAACCAAAATTCAATAAAAAACTGGAATTTTTCACCGAAATGAACCGAAACTCGTCCGATTCGAATCAAGATTACAGGCAGAGCTTCCGTAGCTCTGGATCCGTTCACCGAATAACACAAGCTCTGCGTTTAATCTGGTTTAACGTGCGGAATCCGTTAAACCGAACCGTAATCGTAACACGGACGTAAATAACAAACGTTTTATTACGTATCAATCGTAACCGGACAGAGTTTCGATGTGTTGGTGCATATGTTTGTTGCATACGTCATTATGTATCGAGTCTGAGTGAATAGGGCTTAATCTGTTAGAAACGAGGCGTATTTAAGTGAGTTTGGAGTCAAGTTCGCTGGTCATGGTGCGTGAAAAGTCAAGTTCGGCCGAACTTCACTAAGTCAAGTTCGCCCGAACATGTTCCCTCACCAGCGAACTTGTGCAACTATATATAGGTGCCTTGGGATTTCATTTGTAATTTGGAGAGATTTGGCACAGAGACGGTGAAGCTTTGTCGGATCCGGTTCTCGAATGTATTGAACTTTAGATCAATGAAAACAACATTTAAATGAGTAATTCTTGTTATTTGGTTAACTTGTCATTAGTTTCCCCCTAATCGGACAATAGATAACAAATTTAGGTTCCCGTGCTAATCGTGGACGTTCCTACAAGTGGTATTAGAGCCTGGATACCTAAATTTGCTGGAATCAAGACAAGAATCTCTCTATTTCATCTCTATTCTATCATTTTTCTTAACATTTTCACATATTTGAAGATTTCATGGACAAAATCAGATAAAAACTGAATATGTCATGTAAAATACAGTTGTGATAAACCCCTGAGAGTTTGGACATCAAATTCAAACGAATCGATAACAAAAAGTTCAAAAAACCATGAATTGCAAACTGATTTTGGCCGAACTTAACACTAAGTTCGACCGAACTTGACTAAAATTTTTGAAGTTTAATCAAGTTCGACCGAACTTGATAGTTTTTCAAAGGTTTAATCTCAAGTTCGCTCGAACTCATCCAAAATTTCTTCAATTTTATCAAGTTCGACCGAACTTGTATAAAATTTGCTGAAGTTTAACAAGTTCGCTCGAACTTAGTTATTTCTTTGAAAACCTTCTCTAAGTTTGACCGAACTTACTTGTGTTTTCTTGATAATCTTCACAAGTTCACCCGAACTTGTTAAGTTCTGTGACAAGTTCGCCCGAACTTGTTTAAGGGTTAAAAAAAAGGCATGAAAATCCCGAAAAAAGTCACGAACATTATATATCGTTAGAATCGTATCGATGAGACAATTTTAAAGATATAATCGGGTAAAAATTGTTTTCCGGAAAATTTTAAACGTTTTTAACGTACCGATTGTCGATTAAAACGTCAGTTTTTGCTATAAAATTGTTTGTTACAATCAATTTCCAAGTGTTTTTGATCGTATTCTCAGATAAGTCTTCAGATTATCAAAATGGAAGATTTTCACAACGTGTTCGTTTCTCAAATGGCTTCTTCATCAAATGTTAATGTTCTTGCAGCAAATCAGATGAACATCGACAACGAAACGGGTACTACGTCCAAACCGCCAAAGCTAATGAGCATGGATGAATTTGAAGGATGGAAAGAAAAGTTTGTGAATTGGATACAAGCGAATCAATTCAACAGCTAGGTTGCAGTTGAGGATGGTTACAAATGGCAAAAGATGAACGTGATCAAGATCTTCCGCTGAATAAGTTTTCAAATGCCGACAAAGATAACTGTGTTGCGGAGAAGAAAATGATCAGTTTGATAGAACAATCAGTAAAGGAAGATATCTTGATATTATATCCAGAATATGATACTTCGCAAGAATTATGGAATTCTCTTTGTGAAAATTCAATGGAAATGATGAAATGATAAAAGCAAAAAAGGCTTTAATCAAGAAAGAATTCGCACGATGATTAAATGTGAAACAATGAAGCAGATGATCGATAGATACTGTCACCTCATGGTCCAGATGCGGAGACATGATATCAAACGATCTAATGAAGAGCAAATCGAAAACTCATGAAGGGAAATGGACAACATATCTCACGATTCTGAAGAATAGTCCATCTTGGAGACATTTCAAGTTATCATCCTTCATCCACAAATTGGAAGGTCATGAAATAGAGTTAATAAGATTGCAAAATCAAAGAATGCTAATGTTGTTCAAGATGTCGTGTCTATTACAAAGGAGGTATTCCTGATACTCCGATTCAAAGCCCGAAAATCCAAACACATTTAGTGCAAATACAAATTCTTCTTCAAACCAAAGTTCTCCATATGCTGGTTACACAAGTGCTAGTTCAAGCTCATCTTTCCAAAATCAGACAAGCCAAGCTAATTCTGATTCAAATTTTTCCAGTGCAACATGCAGTTGATTTGAAGAATGTGTTTCCTAAAAAGGTGGCAAACAACATATAGCACTTCTTGCTACTGTTCTCGAATCATATGAAAGTCCCGTTGCTGGAAAGATCGATAATCCAAAAATGACCGCCGAAGATTATGGTCAGGTGGACGAAGAAGAGTTGGAACTGATGGATATAGAGTGGAGTCTGGCATCTATCATCAAAGAGTGTCTAAATTTGTGGCCCTCACTAAAAGGGATATTGGTAACCCAAGCAACAAGCTTGGATTTGACAAGACTAAAGTGACATGCTTCAGGTGTCGACAAAAAGGACAGTTCAAACGAGAATGCAGCAATCAAGAAAAAAGTGGAAACCAAAATCCTTTCGGCAGCAACAATGAGTACTACAAGAAAGCTCTTCAATACAAGCCATATCCGAAAAGAACACAAGTCGAAGCAGAAGATAAATCTGCAAAGACAACCGAACAAGCTCTTGTTGTTACTCATGAAGAAGATGGTTTTGACTGAACAGATACATCGAAAAGAAAACTGGTGTTGCGATGATGGCAGAGGTAATGAATGAATCTGTTACATCGTATGTCGATGCTGTTTTGGAAAATGCCATTTTGGAAGGATATACAGAGAGCTGAGGAAGAAGAATTAGCTTACCTTGAGATGGAAAACAAGAAGCTTTGAAAATCAGAGGCTGAAAAGGTAAACGCTAAGGTAAGTATGTCTGAAAAGGAGGTTGTGAAAGTTGTAGAGGTTGAAAAACCTTGCACAAAGTGCGCAAGCCCTTATGAACCATGTCTTGATAAAGTCAAAGTCATGAAGAGAATTGACTGTACACAACGAAAACTTTCGTTATGATTACAGAACCATAAAAGAAGCTTATGACAAAATATCAAGCAAATATAAATATGTTGAACATGCTAATGGTGAACTTCATGCTAATGTAATCCAGTTTTCCGGATGATCACCGTTTCTCCGGTAGTATTGTAACTTCTTTTAGGTTTTGAATAGAATTTCTTTTCATTTTTCTCCAGGTCATCTGATGTGACTTCAACCAGTTTAAACAGTTTATCAAATTGATCTTCTTTGACGTTCCGAATTGGAAAACTGTCATCAAATTATAATCTATCAGATTCCTTAACCTTGTACATGACAACATTACGATCATCACATAGATCATCTTCCATGATGTATCATCATCTTCGGAATTTGTCTCAGAACTGTTCAAACTCGAGGTGGCGCTCTCAAAGCTGCCATCATCAGAATCATTCAGAACATTTTCAACCACATTTTTCACTACCACATTGTCATCATCTGATTTAGTATAGACTACATCAATGTTCTCTGGCAACTCATTTTTCTTTTCAGATAACAGCTCAACGTGGAGTGCCTTATCCATCCCATCAACAGTTTTGCGACAATACTTCTCGCATAGGGGTGGAGGAACATTGCTATATTCTTTACCAATTTTCTTTTTAGGTTTTTTTCCGATGGAATTGTCGGAAGAATGTGATCGTTGACATACGCGTTAGTTGGGTAACTTCTTAAAAGTTATTGAACACGTTCTGTTTCAATTTTCATGTCCTGGAGTTGTTGCTTGGTTTCAGCAATGGTGTTGATATAAATGTTTATTGCTTTTTATTTATCCATTACTTTACCTTTCAACATCCTTATGGTATCATTTGTTCAATATTATTTCTATCGAGCCTGCCATAATCATCTTTCATTTTGTCATACGCTTCCATCATTGTACAATAATCATATTTGAAATGTTCGTTATGTACATTGAGTTCATTGATGATTTGTGATTTTTCGGCGCATTCAGCACATGGCTCGGTACATTTTGTGCAAGGTTTTACAACCTCCACAACTTGCACTTTAACAACTTCCTTTACCTCTGGACCTACCTTGGTTAGATTAGCCATCATAGCTTTATCGGCAAAGTCCTTGAGGTTTTTGAGCAGTCACCTCTTGAACATCATCAGTAATTTTTTCATTCGATTTCTCCTCGATCACTTGGTCCTGAGAACTTCCATCAAAGTGTCCTGCAAAACTATCACACGATTTAGGAGATATATTCATTGGTTCTTCATGTGAAGATATTCCTCTTCCTCCTGTTGTTGCAGATACTGTTCCAATAGAATATTCTCTAGAGCTGCTGCTTCTTCAGCAGATGTATCTTCAACGATCTCAGCCATCAATTCAACTCCGATCTTCTTACCAATATAAGAATTCCAATCGAAGCCATCATCCTCGTTTGAAGCAACCATTGCTTTATCAGTGTTACTGCTGTTTGGCTTTTCCTGGATCTGTAGGACCGATCTACGATGCTAAGGAACCTAAATTTGATATTAACATCCATAATAGCGGAAATATTACGTCATGTTTACTAATAGACAAGAATTAATCAGTTAATCATCAGTTTTATTGATCAAACTGTCAAGAGTACAAACTGACAGAGCTTCGCCTCCAAAATTCCAAAGTTACAAATGAGGAGCACTAGCTAGGTACTTATAGACTTGCAAGTTCGCCCTTAGGAGACTCAAGTTCGCCAGAACTTGCTAGCAAGTTCGCGAACTTGGCTATACATGAAGTTTATGGGCGAACATGTTACAACACTACATAAATACTTCATACACCTAGCCTATCCAGCTCTATACTATACAGACTCGATCAAGACTAAGACATAGAAATTCTGCACCAACAGACTCCCCCTTGGATATAGTCTTCGTCTTGTATCAGTCTCCAAAATCTGTCTTCATAATAAACATTAACGCACAAGACCGAAGAAGTTCTTGTATGGCTTCCTTCATCGTTCTTGCTTAGGATCTAGCGTCTGGTCTGTAGGAGGCACTTTGTTCAAATGCTGAAATCTCTTAACACTTGCCTTCTAGTTCTTTCATGAATTGCTTCAAGACGCTTCTCCTCTTTTAAAAACTCTACTCTTTCTAGATCTCTCCACTTTGTTTTCCACATCTTTCCTGAATTAACTTCGTGTGCATAGCAAACATTCACCACTTTCTGAAACTGAATTGCTTGTACCTTTTCACGTTCTTCAAACACAATCTTGTTGTAGAATAAGGTTTTGATATCTTCTCTCGAGCAGTTAACCAACCACATAGGATCTAGAATCCTAATTGTTCTCCATAACCCCTTCATGCCCTGAGAACCAAGTATTTCAACTCGTTCTTTCGTGATATCCAAATGTTCTTCAAATATCAAAACAATAACTACTTTGCAAGTGGATGGATCTATTTGCCACTACTTGAACAATGGATAGAAGTCTTGTTCAATCGGCATCTGCAGGATGTTTCTCATTGCCCTCGGTCGCTTCATTATCTATTGATGTCTTTTTCACCCGTCTTTTTGTTTGTCTTGATTCTGCGACCAGAATGAATGGCTTCCAATACCTAAATCCTTTCACCGCTTCAAACTTGATCAATTTCCACAACAACTGATCAATCACCTTCATGTGATATGTAACATTCATTGTCTGTACCAACTTTTCCAAATCCCAATATGGTATGTCTTGAAATCAGAAAGATACTTGAAGTATTGCACTCCAAATTCTCTTTTGATTGCATATACGTTAAGTTCTTTAAACCAACCCCAACTCAAGATATCTCCCAATGAAACGTCTTTATCTCTGGTAAAGAATGCTAGAGGACGTCGACACTTACGTTCGTGAGGCATCTCTTTATACCAGGACTTCTTCGCTTGAGTTATTTCTTCTTTAGTCATTGGCTTTGGTACCTTTCCTTCATGCAAAGATTCTTCAATCTTTTCTTTCAACATGTCTTCATCTAGCTGCTTGTACATCTCCTTGAAAGTAGGAAAAACTTTCAGAATTAAGACCGACGTATTTCAAGTATGATCTATTACATCATCAGAAGACCAATCTTCCACAATCACTCTATTATACTCGTCAGCCTCAAATCTTCTAACATACTGATAATTATTTGGCTCGAAAGTGTTAACATTCAACACATATTCTTCGAAATCAAACTCTAGATCGCAGCATCAACTTCAACTAACTTTGCAAGATCTTCCTTAGTATAGTTGTGTATAAACTGCCTTCCTCCACGTTATGTTCAAGCATTAACAATAAAGGCTTCGTGGGAACCGCAGTAACTGGCTTAGCAAATCTTTCAACATTCAACAAATCAATCTCATCAGTTGGCCCTTTCTGCCCTGACTCCCCCTCAATCTTATAATCCATCTTGTTTGATTAATCATTCATAAGATCAGAGAAATCAAATTCTTCTTACATTTTTGCTTTAGTAATCTTTATACCACCACCACCTGTGACAACCCGTAATTTTAAGGTAGAAACTTGTTTGTTTCACTTTTCTAAATCAAACCAGACACTTTTATTATTTGATGAACTGATTATATTTGTTTTATATCGCGTTGAACTGACCTGAACTGTTTTAACCAAAATACATGTCTCGCGTGTCGACCCAACCCACTCGCATAACCTGATACTTATGAGACCTAAACCATAGCATGAATATTATACATTTATATTAGTTGATTATTATATACTCATAGTGGACTAGTATTAGTTATTATATGCTATAATAATAATAATAATATATAATAATAATAATAATAATAATAATAATAATAATAATAATAATAATAATAAATAATAATAAATAATAATAATAATAATAATAATAATAATAATAATAATAATAATAATAATAATAATAATAATAATAATAATAATAATAATAATAATAACTCA
Organism: Scalesia atractyloides; assembly: GCA_947069175.1. Taxonomy (NCBI): domain Eukaryota; kingdom Viridiplantae; phylum Streptophyta; class Magnoliopsida; order Asterales; family Asteraceae; genus Scalesia; species Scalesia atractyloides. The sequence continues at coordinate 42,088,067 of CAMTDV010000021.1, read as the reverse complement.
AAACCTAACACCCCCCAACCCTAATAAATCCAAACATACGAAACAGACAAAATGCGCTAAATGAATATTGAGACTTTAATTGATTTTAATACTACTTGTTGGAGCTTTTTGCATGAGCACCTCTCGAGGTAAAAAAAAAGCAACTTATTTCAAAGTTGCAATCTGCCACACCCTCTTGATCCGTTGACCCCCTATCTCGGCCCAACATCCCATCCCAATAACTTCTTTAATTTCAGCACACTATGATCCCAAACCACCCCACCCACTAAACCGTTATATATGTATTACGTACATGCAATATGTTATTTTTATAACACTCCAATATTTTAAAACCCTAACCGCCCTTCTATCCACCTCCCTCACGTCGTTCGGCAGCAGTAACCCCCTCCACTGTCGTACACCATCCCTCCTCCGTCGCTACTCCAGTCGGCGCACCAACACCCTAGAAGTCTCGCACTTGGTAATGAATGCTCCGCCTCGTATATATGTGTTGTTTACGTGTAAATATGTGCAAGATTTGGTTGCGGTAAACGTGTATGGGATTTAGGGAATCGGGTTGGGTTACGCAAGTGTGTACAAGTTGTCGATGATTAGTACGATTGTTGCATGATCTCGTTAGTATACATGATGATATAGTTAATGACATGGTGATGGTTGTCGGCTTTTGGTATGTGTATATATGTATAAATCAACCGAGAAATTTAGTACATAAATGCGTATACTTATGTGAAATCGGATGATCTTGTACGTTAGTTGTATGCATGTGGTAACATATTATATATTGGCTGGATCATGGTTTGATATTGTTAATGATGTCGAGGTCTTTGCATGGTAAATTTGATGTACCAATGATGGAAACCTGTTGTAGATGTTTGTAAGTCGTTTTGGAAGTCTAAGTATGTGTTTAAGTCGATAGAAACTCGTTTTATGTCATTAAAAGCTGAAAACAAAATCTGTCCAACGATTTCAGCCAACTTCGGTTGGCTGTAACAGGATCATAACATAATGAAAACTAAATTTTCTTGAGTCTATGACGTACAATTTCGAAATATGATTCAAATGGCGCTGGAATCTTGATTTTTGGACATCGTTTACTATTTTAAATAACAAAGCTGCGTTTTAAGTAACTAAAGCTGCGTTTTTCAGCAGATTTTACGTGTTATGTTTTGAGTCATAACTTTGTATATAGTCAGAGTTAGATCATTAAATTTGTACTGTAGATGGTCTTAGGTGTCCGTGAGAATCACCAACTTCAATTTCGTCAATCGGATAACCGAGGATTTTTAAATGAATTTTTCGTTGAGCTGCAGTCAGAAAGTGACGAATCTGATTGCTGCTTAGTAAAAGATTTTTTATAAATTTTTGGTAAAGAGTTAGACTCTAAAATTTTAATACAATATTCTCTGGTTTGATTGACACGTTCTGTAATTCTTGGGGAACTATCCGGTGCCCGAACGGTCCCGATTAACGCACCGCAAATTGTCCGAAAATGCACTTAAAAGATGAATTTTTGTGACAAGATTTATTATGTGATTTGTGACGAAAAGGTGGTCGCTATTTCGAATAGCGACACTTTGCATGCGTGTGTGTATATATTATAATATTTTGCGTGCAATGTGTTAGATACGTATAGAACGTATATGTTTGCATTCACACACACTAACGAACCTATGGTAACCATAATAGGACGTGGTTGACCACTTCAGCTCATAAAACACATAAGCCTTACCGAGCAAAACAAAGGTGAGTTCACTGCTCTTTTACAAGCATGCGTCCAGTGGGGACAAACAAACAAACTAATATCCCTGGAGGGGATACTTTGCAAACTTTTATCCCTTGAGGGGATGACTACTATTCCCTAGAGGAATACTTTGTTATAACTGTTGTAATTTAATTTCGATGTTGGATAATACACTCAAATCTATCACTTTAAGTCCCATCTTACTATCGAACTAGTTTCTTGTAGGGAAACGGGGTATTAGTTGATAGCGCTATTAGGCTTGACAACCTCACACCGTACCTGGATTGAATGGGCGTGAACTAATGACCTTAACCACATGATCTCAATGTTGATAGGCATTGGGGAAGGGCAAACAAACTGACGTCACTACGGTATCGAGTTATTATCGACATGTCTTTAAACTAAACACAAACCAGTTTTCGTTAAACAAAACTGTGAACTCGTCGGCTTAATCGCTGATACACTTTTTCTAAATGCTTACAGGTCGTTAGATATATCTTGCATGGGAACTTGTAGTCTTGGGAGCTTGAAGTGTCATGAGGCGTGTTACCTGATTGCAACAATGAAACCTTAAGCTTTAAAACATTTTTATATCCATTCGTTTGAGATACTTACATTTGCTTCCGCTCAACATATACTTTGATTGAAATGTTTAATTCGAAATTCACTATTTATATTGGACATGATAACTTGTTTTATTATTTTACTATTACTTCGACATGATTAGTGGCTAGATCCTGGTACGTCACACGCCTCGTGGTAGAACTCCGCAACTGGAAAATTGGGGGTGTGACACCACCCTGATCATCATCATCGTCATCGTCATCAGCTATATTCCAATCCTCATATTCCGAATCATCTTTTTCTTCATCATCTTTATCATCCTTTTCAGCTTCTTCATCATCCTTTATAGAAGCAACTATAGGATCAGAAGGCTTGACAGAATCATCAACCTTTTGAATATCGGATTCAGAAGCTTTAACCACATCATCAGACTTCTCTGCAGCTTCAGAAGAAGTAGGAGCTTCACCTTCAATCCCTTTTCCTTTGCCACTCGCAGCTAATTCTCTTTCTGATCGTTCTTTAGCTTCTTGCTGATCCAGACGATTATATTCAGCGATGAAATCAATCCCCAGAGAGTTAGATAAAACTTTCTGCAACCTGGTAAATCTTCTATCGTTTAGTGCTTGGATTGACTTTAGATCTGCAATATCTGTTTGAAGCTTTTCATTTGCATCTTGCAAACTCTCAATCAATGCCTTGAAATATTCTCGTTCATTCTCTAATACTTTCACTTTGTCGTCTAACATCTCTTTCTCTACAGAGCTTTGATTCATTTTCTTTACTAACTCTGCTTTTTCTTTTCATTCTTGGAAACTTTCTCTTCCAAGATTTTCACACGCTTCTCTAAAAGTTCAACATTAGTCTCTGGAAAGAAATCATTTAGATCTTGCAGGCTAATCGGATCACTACGCATATCACCAAATATATTAGGCCCTGAAGATTCTGGTGTTGACTTTGGAGTAGCAGCCTTTGGTGTTGACTTCCTTGGAGCAGAACTTTCTAAATTTGAAGTCATTGGAGCAACTGGTGATTGAATAATAGGTACTTCCACGAAACTAGACACAAGAGGTTCTTGTGTAGCTCCTGGCCTTTCAGCTTCCGATGAAATAATCACAGAAGGTTCTTGTGTGACTTCTGGACGTTTAGCTTCACTTGTATCAACAACATGAGGTTCTTGTGTAGGAGGTTCTTGTGTAACTCCTTTCTCCTGTGTGCCAGAAGGTTCTTGTGTAACTTCTGCGCTTTTTAACTTTCCTTTGTATCTTTTGTTGACTGCTTTTTGATCTTTCTTTGATTTCCTCTTGCCTTTTGTCTGAGGAGACCCTATAGTCTTTGTCGAAGAAATAGTTGTAGACTTTACACGTTTAGCTTTCTTCTTTGGTCTTTCCTCATCTGAATCTTTCTCAAGATTTAGATCGATGTCAGCATCCATTTCTTTCTCTTTTTCTGCTCTAAACTCAGCTTCAGATTTTTCTGGTTCTTTGTCAGAATCATCATCTTGTTCAGAAGTTGCTGAAATAACATCTTCCTGATTCGTCTTAACAGTTTCCTGACTCTCAACAACTACCGCAACGCTCGAACCTGCTTCAGTTTGAATGTTTTCTGGTTCATCTTCGTCAATGAGCATCTTTCAACCTTTTTAGCTGCTCGTTTCTTCTTAGGCTTATCAGCTTTTGCCTTTAAGAACCATTCACTTCTAGCTTTCGGCTTGAAGTCTTTAAACCATTCTTTTTCAGCATTAAGCTCTTTCTCATCATCACTGCGGTCTTTTCTCCATTTGTTTTCAGGCGGCGCAATGTAGTTTGAATCCTTAATTGCTCGAAAACTGGTTTAGCAACCGGACCTGATGCTTGCTTCTGAAAGTTGAATAGCTTTTTCACTGTTGTCTCATCAAGATGAACTAGATAAAGCACATCATTCGGATCTCGTGCTATATTCTTGAACTTCTCATCAATCAACATCTGCACAAATCTCGGATATAAACATAACCTTGAATCCTCCATATTCTTTGACATGTCTGTAAATACAAGCTTTGAAAAGTTGAACGACTTTTTCAGAATCAATGTCGTTGCCATACAGGCCAAATAATCTTGGACGTCATCTAATCCTGCCTTGCGATGACTAAATGTGTAAATAATAGCGTGCATAAGGAGTTTGTAGGGATTTGGCACTTCCCCTTTCTTTAACGTTGGCTTGTTCACGCTTCCCCTATAGCCCATACGAAAGAAACAACCACGAACCATCTTTTCATCAAGATAAATTGGATCGTCTTTGTCATCGTTGAATTGTAACACTCTGCGTATAACATCTTCTGTAACAGTGATCGGTTTGACTTCATTGCCGACTTGCACGATTGAAATAATCGACTTCTGATCATCACTTAAACTCGCATTCGTCCAAAAATGGAAAGTGTATGATCTATACGATATTGTGCGCTCCGTTATAGCTCTATGAATAGGACTTTCTTCCAAAAATTTCAATATACTCTCGTACTCCTTCAAAGATGGATATATCGATTTGTCGAGAGTAATACATGTGTTGTGCGTCTTAGAAAATTCTATCGAGATTGCACGCGCTAGAACTTGTGCCTGAAAAAAAACGACGCAAAAAAATTAGCACGATTGTCGAGAAAAAATCACAAAATTTTTCTAACACTTTATCAAGTTCGGGCGAACTTGATTATGTGTTAAAACATTTTTTTCTCTCAAGTTCGCCCGAACATATAACAATCACATGTTCATTATTTTTCAATAAGTTCGAGCGAACTTATGCTTATTACAAGTTCACAAATTAAACGCTATGTTCGGGCGAACTTCCAATCTAATTCCAATTCAATTTTTAGAAGTTCGGTCGAGCTTGTATTTTATTCATTCTTTTAAATGTTAAAAGTTCGGGCGAACATGTCAACAAGTTCGCCGAACTTGTTGTCATCTTCAACATATGAACTGCAACAATCATTTGATAGACTCTGATTGATTTTAACAGGTTTTCTTAATCGATTAAAATTGATTAACAAGTTTTATTCTTCAATTTAACCATTCAAACCTTAAATCTAACCAATTTTAATTTTTTAGATCTGATTATAAGCGATTACGGTCCAGGATTCGATGTAATGACTAAATACGCACCTCAGTCATTGTTATTGGTGTCGAATCACCAAAAACAATCAAATTTGGGCAGAGTAACAACGTATTTTTGCCAAAATCACAATTTCGCTCTCAAACTCAAGTTCGCTCAGGGTTTTGTTTTTGCAAAAGTGAGTTCGGCCGAACTTACTTAGGTATTTATACCTAGGTTAGTTCGGGCGAACTTTCAAAGCCCAAAATGTGAGCCCATTAGAAGTCCGGTCGAACTTGTTTCTTAAAGCAACTCAGCAACCATCTGCAAGTTCGGCCGAACTTGCCAAACACACATTCAACCCCTTTTTTTCAAATTTTACATTTTAACCCTTGAACTTTCCAACCTTTTATTAGTTATGAAAATCCACTCAGTTGACCAAGTCCAAGCTAATGACCTTGGTTAACCGATTTGTTTGTTGAGTCCAAGTTAAAACCCCGGTTTGACCCGTTACGAACAAACTGTTGATATTTTTAAAATCAAAGTTTCAAATTAATGAACTTTTTATCGTTTTGGCTTTTCAGATTTAACATATTAGCTCCCAGCCCGTTGTCAAAGAGATTCCCACCAGTTCTAGAATCTTACCAGACTTCGAAGACCCGTTCTCCAACGTTGGTTTGCTAAAAACAATGTAGAAATAAAATCTTTTTGTATTTTTGTAAGTTTATGCTAAAACACACTGAAAATCTTTTTGGTTTTAATCTGTAAAGCTGATAAACTATGTGCAGACAAAGTAAACTATGTACAAACATATTTATGATAAATTTTTGTGAAATCGTGTCTAAAGGATCATATCAGTTAACTGAGACATATCACCAGTACTGCTGACCTTTTAAATAACTTAAACTCGTTTACCTAGATTTCGATATGTTTGTCCACTTAAACTTTACCACGTTTCTCAAATATTTCAAGATATGTTAAGGTATGAATTATGAAACTTGACTTATCTATGGTTCCACTTCTTGAATATACTCCCGTATCAAGATTCCCTAGATTTCATCTTACAGGTGAATATAGCGTAATTGATATCTGTATCTGGGTAAGTGAGAGACCTTGAGAGCTCAGGTTAGTACTACCGTACAGACAAAGAGATGAAGGATCGTCTTTAAGGTGTGTTCTACTTAAGGAATCTTTTTAGCACTGCAAATGATTAGATCTTTCGATTCTTTTCAATATTGCATGCAGTTTGGGGTTTTTTGGCAAAGTATTATAGAAGTTCTAGGCCATTGCTTCCGCAAAATCAGAAGAACTTGTATAATACCCAGATTTCAACTATCTATAAAGACCTCGTATCTCAGAATCAGACAATCTCTAAAACGAAATTTTGGAGTACTAAGTCCATATATCCAAGATGTGTTAATCCACAAAAATAAGCAGTTGCTAAATTTAGTTTATATCTCGAAAAACAGTTTACTGAACGTGTTAAGCCTATCAACACATCCATAGTAAGACTCGTTTATTACTTTTAAACTTTTCATTTCTTTAGCGTACTGTGATAGTCCACTGATGTACTATCATTTCCTTTTTGTGACATCGAATTCTTTTTGCCTTTTTCAATGTTTTTGTACATTTTTTGAAAATTTTCATATGTTTTTAATTTTCCCAAATATTTCTCCCCCTAAATTCAAAAACTTATTTTTGGATTTAGATTTTTTAAGAAATACTAAACTAGAAAGATATTTACAAACCAATGTGGATTACGTGAATTCATCATCCGATCCGTATTCAACCTCAGCTTCCGCACCTGTAAGCAAATTTTTAATACCGTTAAGCCGCATTAGATATTTAAATCTTGTTAGAGGAAATGCTTTGGTATAAAAATCAGCCCTTTGTTCGTCGGTGTGGATTTTTTCTATTCGAACCAATTTCTTTTCATAACAGTCACGAATGAAATGGTATCGAATTTCAATGTGTTTTGTACGTGAGTGATGAACCGAATTTTTAGTTATATCGATGGCTGCTTTGTTATCTACAAATAAAGGTGTGTCAAGAAACTGAAGACCATAATCCCCCATTTGTTGCTGAATCCCGAGGATTTGAGAGCAACAGCTGGAAGCAGAAATGTATTCCGCTTCACAGGTTGAGAGAGAGACCGTGGTCTGTTTCTTACACTGCCACGTTACCAAACGTGTGCCAAAGAACTCGCATCCTGTAGTTGTAGATTTCGGGTTCAGTTTGTCCCTCCGAAGTCCGAGTCAGCATATCCAGTGAGATCAAAATTTTCGTTCTTGGGGTACCACAGGCCGGTGCTTGGGCAACCTTTCAAGTAACGGAAGATTCGCTTGACTATCTACAAGTGTGACATTCGAGGACTTGACTGATATCTCGCACATAAGCATGTAGGATACATGATGTCTGGGCATGCCGTTAGATACATCAATGAACCTATCATCGATCGATACAATGTTTCATCAACTTTCGTTCCTGTCTCGTCTACGCAAATCCCATGGTTCAGTGCCAGCGGCGTCGAAAGCGGCTTCGAAGAATCCATTTCAAACTTTTTGAGAATGTCGTGAACATACTTAGTCTGACGAATATATCCCGTCTGGAAGCTGATCCACTTGAAGACCTAAGAAGAACTTCATTTCGCCCATCGAGGACATCTCAAATTTCTTTTTCATGATTTTTCGAACTCTTTGCACAGACTGTCATCCGTAGAACAGAAAATGATATCGTCCACATAGATTTTACTATTATCAGATGCGATCCAACTTCTCTGGTAAACAAAGTGCTGTCCACTGTGCCTTGTGTAAAACCATTTCCAATGAGATGTTGCGATAACGTCTCGTACCAAGCTCTCGGGGCTTGGTGTAAACCGTACAAGCTTTATCCAGGAGATATGCTTTGTTCTTGTTTAGTGGATCGATAAACCTCGGTGGTTGGCCGACATGCACTTGTTCACGAAGTTTACCGTAAGAAATGCAGATTTTACATCCAATTGGTACACCTTAAATCCTCTCCAAGCTGCGAACGCTAGGAAAATGCGGATAAATTCTAATCGCGTAACCGGTGCGTATACCTCCGTATAATCTATACCTTCCTGCTGGTGGAATCCCTTGACAACCAGCCGAGCTTTGTGTCCGACTATAACCCCCCGTTCATCTCTTTTACACTTGAAGACCCACTTTGTATCAATAGTTTTCTGCTTCGGTGGCAAGTCTACAAGCTTCCAAACACCCAACTTCTCGAACTGTAAAAGTTCCTCTTGCATTGCTATCACCCAATTCTCGTCTGCCAGAGCCTCATTAACTGTCTTTGGCTCTATTTGAGAAATGAAACATGAGTAGTAGCAGTAATTCTGAGTTTGTGCAACTCGGGTGTAGAAACAACTAAGTGCTTTGTTGATTGATTTCGTGTACGTACACCAATTTGTAGTTCACTATAATATTCGTTGAAGGATGGTACGAATATGATCGCGGCATTTCTTCTGTTGGAACATCAACTGAGCTTTGCTGATTTGAAACAATTAGATCACTGTTCACATCAACATTAGGAGTACTTATTGAACCTTCGTTCTGATTTCTCGGACTAGCAGATTGATTCAACAGGTTAGAAATCTGCTCAACTTCTTCATCCGATGAAGTTTCATCATCAGCATCAAATGTCGGTGCTTCATCTGAATCAGAATTCTGATTCTGAGGCATACTGGCACTGTTGTGTTTTCTGGTTCATTAGAAGCATTCACTAGAGGTGTAACAGGTTTACTTTTGTTTCAGAATTATTTTCAACTTGAACACTATTGCTATTGCTTGGACCTGCTCCGGAAGATGAAGAATCCAACGTGGGTTGATTAACCACAATTTGTCTAATCATTTGTTCTTGATTCACTGACTGGTGAAGATAGTATAACGCTGCAACTTCTTCGTCAGACGGTTCTTCCGTCAAGTTGAATGACTTCCAAAGGTCTTGATAGTTAAACAACCACGCGTCACCTTTCCTTTGAATAGGATCCGTATATTTGAAACAATCAACGTGTTGTGCTTCAATAACCTTTCTCAATGAAGGAACATATAGTCTTCTTAACGGACTCGCATATTCAACAAAGAAACCTTCAAGAGGTTTAGCTCCGAATTGCCATATATCGATTACAGTGCATGGTGCACCAAATGGTTCTAAGAATTTCAAATTTGGCTTCCATCGGTTTATCATCTCGAAACATGTTTTCTTTGTTGGTTTGACAGTGAGAACTCTGTTTAGCGTGTAGCAAGCCACAGCAACCACTTCACTCCAGAAGCTGATTGGAAGTTTAGAATCTGCAAGCATGGTTCTCGCAGTTTCAATCAAAGTTCTGTTTTTCCGTTTAGCTACTCCGTTTTGCTGTGGAGTATAGGGAGCACTAAAATGGTGCAGAATCCCTTTTGCGTTGCAGAACTCCTTCATTTTTTATTCTTAAACTCTGTGCCGTTGTCACTTCTAATGCGTCTGACCGGCAGATGATAAAGGTTCTCGAGTTTCTTGAATAGAATAACCAAGTTCTCGAACGTTTCGTCTTTTGATTCCTGAAAGAATACCCAAGAATATCTCGAATAGTCATCTGTCACGACCAAGCAATATAAGTCTCCTGAGATGCTTCGAACATTTACAGATCAAATAAATCCATGTGGAGACGTTCTAATGGCAACTTGATTGAGTTTAGAATTTTCTTCGGATGATATTTCTTGATCTGCTTTCCCTTTTTGCATTCTAAGCAGTGATCAGACATATGAAAACTCCGAAGATTTACCCCTTCTACAAGATCATTATGAACCAAGTAATTTATTTTTCTTAAATGAATATGCCCCATCTTACGATGCCAAAGAATAGAATCATTTTCAGTAGCCTTTGTCACAAAACATTGCGCTGATTTTGATGAAGTGGTAGTGACGCCCATATCAAGAACATATAGATCATTCTCTCAAGATGGTCGCATCAGAATCCACTCATCTGGTATTTTGAATCCTGGCTTCAAGATAATACACTCTTTTCGTTGAAATGCATTGTGAACTTCTTGTCACAAATCTGCGATATGCTAGGAAGATTATTTTCCAACTCTGCAATAAAATTCACGTGATCGAATGAAACGACGCTATTGGAGAGTTTTCCCTCGGCGACTATCCTTCCACCCTGGTTACCCACAAATCCAACATATCCACCATGGATACCCTTTATGTCGAATAGCAACGCTTTCATTCCCGTCATATGCTCGAACGCTCCACTATCCAAAATCCACTTAGAAAGTACGGATCTCTGGAGCCCTTGAACATTTCAACAATCTATTTAAAAAGCAAGACCCAAGCCTTTTTGGTCTTGGGTTGAATTGGATAACCATCGTCAAAATCAAACTCACACTCATCAGCATAATCGAATCCACATTCATCTGCATAATCAAATTCATATTCATCATCTGGATTTTCTATGATGTTTATGTTTGAAAACTTTACTGTCTTTTTATCTTTTGAATTGTTACCACTTGTAGTTTTGACATTTTCAGATGTGGTTTCAATTATGATTTCAGATTTTGATTCTTTCATTCTATCACTAGTCTTAACAAGCTCAGACTTAGTGATCTCAGATGTTGTTGACCGTTTCTTTGCAATCCAGGCTTGAAATTTTATGTTAGCCTTCTTGATGTAAAAATTGTTTTCATTAGCTTTTGAAGTTTCACCTTTTTCAAAAATTGAATTTTCAAACTTAGGTTTAACTTCAGCTTTTGATTCATTTCTTTTCAAAATCTTTACAGGTTTTATAAACACTGGTTGCTTCGGCTTCACAACACTTGAACTTTCTTTCCTTTGAAGATAAGCCGGCTTTGATTTCGGACAGCAACGTGCAATATGACCAATTTCGTTGCACTTGAAACAAGTCCGAGAATCATGTGGATGTCCTTTTATGGGTTTTACACCACTAGTTTTGGCACCACTTGCAATTTTGGCTTTATCTCGAAGTTCTTTCTGTTTCTTGAACTCATCGTTTGATTGTCCCATATACAAAATTCATGTTTTTATTCTTGTATTCATGAAATGGTGACACTTTCTTTTTAGGTTCATCTGATTCCTCTAATCCCAACCCAACTCTCCGATTTCCGGATGATCACCACCATTCCTTCGGTAGTTATTTCTTTTAGGTTTGGAATAGAATTTTTTTCATTGATCTCCAGATCATCTGATGTGACTTCCACGAGTTTAAAGAAATTGTCTAACAATTCTTCCTTCACGTTCTGAATCGGAAAACTGTCATCAAAGTATAATCTATCAGATTCCTTAATCTTGTACATGACAACATTAGGATCATCTCATAGATCATTTTCCGATGTTGTATCGTCATCTTCGGACTATGAATCAGAATTCTTTGAACTCGAGTCGGCGCTTTTAAAGCTGCCTTCATCAGAATCGATCAAAACATTTTCAACAACTTTTTTAACCACAACATTGTCATCATCTGTTTTTGTATAGATTACATCAATGTTCTCTGGCAACTCAGTTTTCTTTTCAGATAACAACTCAATATTGAGTGCCTTCTCCATCCCATCAACGGATTTGTGACAATACTTCTCGCATAGGGGTGGAGGAACATTACTGTATTCTTTACCAATTTTCTTTTTAGGTTTCTCTTCCGATCGAATTGTCGGAAGGATGTGATCAATGACATATGCGTTACAGGTGTAACTTCTCAAAAGTTGTTGAACATGCTCTGTTTCAATTGTCATGTCCTGGAGTTGTTGCTTAGTTTCAGCAATGGTATTAATATAGATATTAATCGCTTTTTGCTTTTCCATTAGTGTTCCTTTTAACAACCTTATTGTATCATGTTGTTGGATGTTAATTCTATCAAGCCTTCCATAATCATTTTTTTCATTTTATCATACGCTTCCTTCATTGTGTGATAATCGTATTTAAAAAGTTCATTATGCACATTGTTTTCAGCGATGATCTTTGATTTTTCGGCACACTCAGAACATGGTTCGGTACATTTTGTACAAGGTTACTCAACCTCAACAACTTGTACTTCGACAACTTCATTTACCTCTGGACCTACCTTGGTTAGATTTGCCATTAATGCTTTGTCGGCAATATCCTTAAGGTTTTCGGCATTTACTTCTTGAGTAACATCAATGATTACTTTATCAGTTGATGTCTTCTTGGGAACTTGTTCCTGAGAACTACCATCAAAATGACCTGCAAAATTATCACACGAATTAGGAGATAAATTCCTTGCTTCTGCAAGTGGATATACTCCTCTTCTTCACGTTGTTGTTGCAGATATTGTTCCAGCAGAATATTCTCCAAAGCCGCTGCTTCTTCTACAGAAGTATCTTCAACAATTTCAACCATTAATGCAACTCCCTGTCTTCTTACCGATGTAGGAATTCTAGTCGAAACCGTCATCTTCGTTTGATGCAACCATAGCCTTCTCATTGCTGCTATTCGGTTTGTCTTGAATTTCAACCTGAGTCTTCTTCGGGAAAGGCTTGTACTGAAGTGACTTCTAGTAATATTCGTTGCCTCCTCCGAATGGACTTTGATTTCCTGTTGCTTCAGGATTTTTACACTCTCTCTTGAAATGTCCCTTTTCGCGACATCTGAAGCATGTTACTTTTGTCTTGTCAAAACCAAGTTTGTTGCTTGATTTTCCGATACCTCGGCCAGTGAGAGCAACGAACTTTGTGACCCTTCGAGTGATAGATGCTAAACACCACTTGATATCCGTCAACTCGAGTTCTTCTTCATCCACTTGGTCATAATCTTCTGCTGTCATTTCGGGATTTCCAATATTTCCGGCTACAAGACTTTCGTATGACTCCAGAACAGTGGCAAGAAGCGACATATGTTGTTTAGCGACTTGTTCGAAACAACATTGTTCAAATTCACTACGATGTTGCACTTGTATACATTCGAATAAGAATTTGTTTGTTGATTCTGATTTATTTGACTTTGATAAGATGAATTTGAACCAGTACTTGAGAATGAAGACTGTGGACTTTGATCATATTGAGGATATGACTGATTCTGATTCTGCTGCGAATTGTTCGAAGAATTCAAACTCCCATTAAATGCTGTCTGAATCTTTGGACTTGAAATGTTATCTTGCATTCCACTCTTGTAGTACAAACCAACGTCTTGAACAACATTAGCGTTCTTTGACTTTGCAATCTTCAAGAGTTCCATTTCATGGCCTTCGAGTTTATCGATAAATGTTGGCAGCTTGAAGAATTCTCGTTTGTCGCTTTCCTTCAGAACCATTAGATAGGTAGTCCATTCTCCATCAGGTAGAGCGTCAGCAAGCTTGTCGATGTACTCTTGTTCCGTCTTCTCGAGACCGTGTCTTCGCATTGGACATTAAGATGACAGAATCATTCAATCATCTGCTTCATGGTCTCACCCTTCAGCATGTTGAGATATCGAACTCTTTCATAATGAGCACCTTCTTGCTCTTGATCATCTACGCGCTTCCTTGATACTTCTTTTGAAGAGAAAGCCAGAGATCTCTTGTTGTTGTGTGTTCCGGTAGAAAGACGAGAATATCTTCTTTGATGGATTGTTGGATAAGACTGATCATCTTTTTCTCAGCAATGTATTTGTCTTTCTTTACAGTCGTGTAGTTGTACTTTTCTAGAACTTGCTGATGTTCATCCACCGGAATAGTGTAACCTCTTTCAATTGACACCCAGCCTGCGAAGCGCATGGCTTGAACCCAGTATGTAAACTTCTCCTTCCATGCTTCATACTCGTCCATGCTCATTAACTTGGGCGGTTTGACAGTCATGCCCATTTCGTTATCAAGATTGACTTGATGGATCACGTTGGCATTTGACGAACTAGCTCTGTACATGAAAGCTCTTTGAATAACATCCATTGTGAATAACGAGACGTGTACACTGAAAACAATAAAAACTTTTGAAAATGTTAGATCTACTACAAGTTCGGTCGAACTTGTAGTTAGGATGAAGAATTCTTGAAATTTATCACAAGTTCGGTCGAACTTGTGATTTAAGATTTTGAAAAGATCCCTTGAACTTCGGTCGAACTTGTAGAATGAAGTTTGTTAACACTCTTGTAAGTTAGGGCGAACTTATTTTTGAAATTCCTTGATATTACCCAAGTTCAGTCGAACTTGACATAAAATCAGGGAAAAACTAGTAACTTCGAGCTAACTTACAGAAAGAATTTTCTAAAAGTTAGCAAGTTCGGGCGAACTTAGCTAAATCTCTTGACTTTTTATCAAGTTCGGTCGAAGTTGATAGAAAATCCAAGAAAATTTAACAACTTCGATCGAACTTTACTAAAATTTGTTCACAAACCACTCAAGTTTGAGCGAACTTAGTAAAAAATCACTCAACTTCGATCGAAATTGAGGGTTTTCCAAAACATGTTTTTTTTCAAAATTTTGACATGAATTCAGTTGAATTTGGTCTCCAAACTTTCAAGGGTTTGTCTATGTTATGTTTAACAATTGAAAAGTTTTTGACCGTGAATTCTTCATTTCTGATGAAAAAGCTAAGAAAAATAGAAGGATGGAGATGAAATAGAAGTGTTCTTGTCCTGATACTATCAAATCAGGCTGTTCTAGCTCTGATACCACTTGTAGGACCGATCCTCGATGCTAAGGAACCTAAATTTGATATCTAACGTCCATAATATCGGAAATATTACGTCGTGTTTACCAATAGACAAGAATTAATCAGTTAATCTCAGTTTTATTGATCAAACGTCAAGAGTACAAACTGACAGAGCTTCGCCTCCAAAATGCCAAAGTTACAAATGAGGAGCACTAGCTAGGTATTTATAGAATTGCAAGTTCGCCCTTAGGAGACTCAAGTTCGGCCGAACTTGGCTATACATGAAGTTTATGGGCGAACTTGTTACAACACTACATAAATACTTCATACACCTAGTCTATCCAGCTCTATACTATGCAGCCTCGATATAATACTAAGACATAGACATTCTGCACCAACAGGATCTCAACTTGTGTGTTCTTTTGGAAAGGCTTGTATTGAAGAGATTTCTTGTAATACTCGTTGCCTCCACCAAATGGACTTTGATTGCCCGTGGCTTCAGGATTTTTGCATTCTCTCTTAAAATGACATTTCTATCGGCATCTGAAACAAGTGACCTTCGATTTGTCGAACCCTAGCTTGTTGCTTGAATTTCCGATATCTCAGCCAGTAAGTGCAACAAACTATGTGACTCTTCGAATGATAGAAGCTAGTGACCACTTGATATCCATTAGCTCAAGCACTTCTTCGTCCACCTGATCGTAGTCCTCGGCGGTCATTTCGGGATTGCCGATCTTTCCAGCTACAAGACTTTCATACGATTCTAGAAATGTGGCAAGAAGTGACGTATGTTGTTTTGCAACTTGCTCAGAAACAACATTGTTTAGATTCACAACAATGTTACACTTGTACACATTCGGATTAGAATTCATTTGACTATTCTGATTTACTTGACTCTGATAAGAAGCATTTGACCCTGTGCTTGAAAACGAAGAGCTTTGTGGACTTTGATCATATTGAGGATATGATTGGTTCTGATTCTGCTGTGAATGATTCGAAGAATTCAAATTCGCGTTGAATGCTGTCTGAATCTTTGGGCTTGAGATGTTGTCTTGCATTCCGGTTTTGTAATACAGACCAACATCTTGAACAACATTTGCATTTTATATTTTGCGATCTTTAGAAGTTCCATTTCATGGCCTTCGAGTTTGTCGATGAATGTAGACAACTTGAAGAATTCCTAATTAGCACTTTCTTTCAGAACCATCAGGTAAGTAGTCCACTCTCCGTCAGGTAACGCATCTGCAAGCTTGTCGATGTATTCTTGTTCCGTCTTCTCAAGACCGTGTCTTCTCATTTGGACTTTTAGATGACAGAAAACGCTAAATCATCTGCTTCATAGTCTCGCCCTTCAACATGTTGAAAATATCGAACTCCTTCATGATGAGAGCTTTCTTACTCTTGATCATCTCTACGCTACCTTGGTATTTCTTTTGTAGTGATAGCCAGAGATCTCTCAAAGTAGTATACCAAGGCAACAAGACCAAAATATCTTCATTAACAGATTGTTGAATGAGGCTTATCATCTTTTTCTCAGCAATGTACTCATCTTTCTGTATTGTGGTGTACTTGTACTTCTCTAGCACTTGCTGATGTTCGTCCAACGGAACAGTGTAACCTCTCTCAATCGACACCCAGCCTAGGAAATGCATGGCTTGAACCCAATACGTAAATTTCTCCTTCCATCCTTCATACTCATCCATGCTCATTAACTTTGGCGGTTTAACGGAGGTGCCCATCTCGTTGTCTAGATTGACTTGCTGTATGACATTAGCATTGGATGTACCCACTCCTGACATATATGCTCTCTGAATATCATCCATCGCGAATACCGAAACACGTACGCTGAAAAACACTTGAAAATTTTGAAAACAATTAGTTCTACTACAAGTTCGGTCGAACTTGTAGTTTGAATGAAGAATTCAGAGTTTTAATCACAAGTTCGGTCGAACTTATGATTTGATTTGAAAAGTTCCGGAGTTTTTAACTTCGGTCGAACTTGTATGTTGAATTTTATAAGAAACTAGTAAGTTCGGGCGAACTTAGCTAAAATTTTTGAATTTTATCAAGTTCGGTCAAACTTGATAAAATTTCAATGAAATTTCAGTAACTTCGAGCGAACTTGTCTTAAATTTCCTTAAAGATCACTCAAGTTCCAGCGAACTTGGTAAAAACTCACTGAAAAAGTGACTTTTTAGCACAAGTCCGGCCGAACTTGGCTAACAAGTTTGATGGAGAGGGTTTTGAAAAACATGATTTTTTCACAATTTTGACACCAATTTGTTTGATTTTAGTCTCCAAACTCTCAGGGGTTTATCTATGTTGTATTTAACATGTCATATTGAAAATTGGACAGAATTTGCCCGTGAATTCTTAATTTTTGTGAAGAAGTTAAGAAAAATAGAAGAATGGAGATAAAATAGAAGTGTTCTTGTCTTGATTACTATCAAATCAGGCTGTTCTAGCTCTGATACCACTTGTAGGACCGATCCTCGATGCTTAGGAACCTAGATTTGATATCTATTGTCCATAATAGCGGAAATATTACGACAAGTTTACCAATAGACAAGAATTAATCAGTTAAACGTCAATTTTATTGATTAAACGTCATGAATCCAAATTGACAGAGCTTCGCCTTAGAGATGCCAAAGTTACAAATGAGGACAGCAAGCTAGCTATTTATAGACCTACAAGTTCGCCAGAGGAAGAACTAAGTTCGCCCGAACTTGCCTTAGCAAGTTCGGCCGAACTTGACTTTACATGTTAACTATGGGCGAACTTGACTCAACATTACATAAATACTTCGTATTGCTAGCCTGTTCAACTCTATTCTATACAGACCCGATATAAGACTAAGATATAGACATTCTGCACCAACATTACATAGTTAAGCAAATGACCCGTTAAAGTAGCTTAAACTACCTTAACGGGTCATAACGGGTCAAAAGCACTTAAAAACCTTTCCAACTCAGAATGTTAACTTTATTAAACCATTTCACATGAGTTCCAATACTCATTTGGTTTATAAGGTCTCATTCTATCCAAATCCTCTGATTTTAAATTCCGATATTTATATAGCTATCCATTTATAGGACACGCTTGATTTCATGGACTCTTGATCTTGGTTTATCTTATTTAACAAGGACTTTATTGCAACCAATGTGAGTACATAGTCCCCTCTTTTACGTTTTCAAATGTTTTGGGGTGAAACATATTGTGCCTATGATTTACTTTCGTGTTTTCATGACATTATACATGCTTGATTACAATGTATATATAGTACATGATTTTCATTGCATTCTGCTTCATATGTTAACCTAGCATATTTAGCACATTGGTTTTCAAAGACATTTTTGCTATGTATGTTGACAGAGCATACTAGTACATGGTTTTCAAAACATTTACAAGACATGCTTACATTGCTATTGACATTTTGGTGCGTTGAACTCGACAATGATACATTCATTAACATTGATCACGCCGACCGGTAGTATGTATTGGTACCATAGGATTGACAATCCCGTTCCTACTTCCTAGGTATGTTTGGAAGCGACCTTAGGGAATGAAAGAATCCGATGAACATTGATAGACCCTTGACCGGAAAGGGGTTTATCCGTCAGTCAACAAGGCTTGTATGTATTCGCCAACAATCCATAATATATGTTTTAACAATAAAGGCAAATGGTTTATAAAACTCGACCTTTTTCACTCGACATTGGTTTACTCAACATTGTTTACTCGACATTAGTTTACTCGACATTGATTACATGACTCTTATTTACATGACATGGTTTACTCGACATTGTTTACACGACATTAGTTTACTCGACATTGATTACATGACTCTTATTTACATGACATGGTTTACTCGACATTAGTTTAGTCGACATTGTTTACATGACATTTATTTACATGACATTGTTTACTCGACATTAGTTTACTCGACATTGTTTACATGACATTTATTTACATGACATTGTTTACTCAACATTGTTTACATGACATTTATTTACTCAACATTTGATTATTGGTTTATGGTGAGTGATTTAAATAACGTGACGTATGTAATGTGATAAAAGCATGGTGGATACACCGACGGTACTTCCTATATATAATTGATTTTATTATCTTACATATGTGGCGTTATTAAATCATTTTAAACAAAATACAAGACATGACATTTTACACAAGACAAAATTTACTTTTGGTTATCTATTTAACCATATATTATTTCTTTTATATCATGTTGATTTCTCATATGGTTTTTATAAAAGCATGGTGACTTTTGTATTACTTTAAACTTTTCTTAAAATAATCAAAGCCATGAAGCATCAACACAAAACCTATGTACTCGCCGACATTTCTTTGCTGACTTTATTTTCACATATGTTTCAGGTGCAAATGTTTGATGTCAAGCTAGCTACACTTACGGCGGACTGGGCCTTAGTGACTATAAAATCAGAATAATAGCTTAACTTTTGTTGTATTTCCGTTTTTATTTAAGACAATGTAAACAATATTAAGTAATGAAACTTAACTTATGTGCCATGGTTATTGAAACAGTATTTCTGTTACAACACTCCCTGATGTTTCCGCCGCGGTTTGTTGTTTTACGCGGTTGGGGTGTGTCATAAAGATTGGTATTAGAGCCAAAGGTTATAGGGAATTAGGTTACTAGTAAAGCTTTGACCTAGACTATAACCTTCCTAGGACCCTAACGTGAGTTTTCTTGCGTTTAGAATTAAAACACGATACAATCACCTATCCGTAGGTGATTACCAAACATAAACACAATTTTCAAAACGATTTTGAAATCAATCACCTATCCTTAAATGAATTGTTTTTGGCATAATGCCTTCTATGTTTTCAAAATCTCGTCAAAGTTTGGGTCTTATTAGTGTGAACACGTGCAATCTGGAAGGGTGGGTGCCTGTACCCTGAGTGTTCTGTCTAAGGCTAGAGTGTTCGTACAAATCCACTTAATCGGACCAGTCACTCTTACCTTGGAACTCTTGGGGTGGAGTGTCCACTTAAAGGCTAAAGCATGTCTTCGCAACACATTATAAAGACCCATTTACTTTGATTAGTCACTGTGTGTCGTTTGTTTGTTTTGAGTAAACGAACGAATGACCACCATCCTTACATTTGTCGATATTTATTTATCTCATTTTGATTATTCAACATTCATCTCACTCATTTTCTCTCATGTTTTCTCTTTTAGAAGGCCTCCTCGATGAAACGTAAATACGGAAGCCGACATGGCGGCTCTAGTCGCTCAGTTGTTTGCTGCTGTGCTTCCGAATCTCATAAATCAGATAAACCAAGCTAACAATAACAACAATGCACCAGCTGCGTGCAACTTTAAACAGTTCAATTCGGCTAAACCGCTCAAGTTTAGTGGTTCTGAGGGAGCAACTGGGCTCCTACAGTGGTTTGAGAGTCTTGAGAATACATTTCGCCATGTTCAGTGTCCAAATGAGCGCAAAGTTGAGTGTGCTTCTAGCGTGTTTGAAAAGAGAGGGCTCACGTGGTGGAACGGAGTGATGAGAGATAGGGGTGCTGACGTTGCTATGGGTCAGACTTGGGAGGAACTCAGGGCTTTGATGATGAAAGAGTTCAGCCCTCATCATGAAAAGCGGGCACTTGAAAATGAGTTTCATGATCTGAAGCAAGACAATGGTGAGCACCGTGCGTATGCTGACAGGTATGAGGAGTTGTGTTTGTTATATCCTGAGATGGTGACGCCTTTGGATAAGGCAATTGAGAAATACATTGATGGTCTTCCTGACCCGGTTCAGGATATTTTCACCGGCAGCAACCCCACTACTGTCAGGCAAGCTATTGAGCTATCTACAACTCGGACTGAATCACAGATCAAAAAGGGTAAGCTCCATCGTAAGGGTGACAAGAAATCGTCTGACAAGTCTGAGAAACCAAAGGGTAAGAAATCTGAGTCTTTAAGAAGTCGAGGAAGCGCAAGGCTTCTAAGAATTTAGTTGTCACCACACAACCCAATCAAGCCGCTCCTAACCAGCCTGCTCAGCCTCCTGCCAAGAAACAGTATATCGGCACTGCACCTTTGTGAAACAGGTGCAATAGTCATCACCAGCCTCATCTTCCATGTCGTATTTGTACAAATTGTGGTTGATCTGGCAATCTGGCCAATGTTTGTCGTTCGCCTCCTAACCCGAATAATGTGGCTCTTTACCCTGATCAACAGCCAGCCAATCCTGCATGACCACATTACCGACCAGGATCTTGCTACAACTGTGGGGATCTCACCCACTACCGTAACTATTTCCCGAGATTTGAAAATGCAAACCAGGCTCGTGGACGAGCTTTCAATATAAATGCGAATGAGGCACGGGCAGATAACGAGGTGGTGAATGGTAAGTTCTTTGTTAACAACCATTCTGCTTCTATACTATTTGATTCGGGTGCTGATAGAAGTTTTGTGTCCTTAACATTTGAGCCCATACTTGCGAAACCAAGAACCAAACTAGAAAAGCCCTTGACAGTAGAAATAGCCAGTGGTGAACCTCTTGTACTCGATTCTGTCATTCCTGGTTGTCTATTGAACCTTAATAACCATCTTTTTCCTATTAACCCCACACTGATGCAACTTGAGCTTTGACATTATAGTGGGAATGGACTGGTTAACCAAATATCATGTTGAGGTGGTTTGTTTCGATAAGATTGTACGTATACCTATTTTGTCTGGTGAAATTTTGGAGGTTCGTGGAGAAAAACCGGTTAGTAGCCTCAAACTCATGACTTGTACTCAAGCCCAAAAAACCTACGCAAGAATTATGTGGCTTTCTTGGCACAAATCATAGAGGAGAAAGGCAAGGGTAAAATTATTCAAGATATCCCTGTTGTTCGGGATTATCCTGAGGTGTTTCTCGAAGAAATACCTGGTTTACCTCCTACTCGTCAAATTGAGTTCCGTATAGACCTTATAGCCGGTGCCAACCCCATTGCAAAATCTCCATACCGTCTTGCACCGTCTGAGATGCAAGAATTATCAAAATAGCTTCAGGAACTTTCAGACAAAGGATTTATCCATCCGAATTTTTCAACTTGGGGTGCTCCAGTTTTATTTGTGAAAAAGAAAGACGGATCTTTTCGCATGTGTATCGATTACCGTGAGCTTAATAAACTCACAATCAAGAATCGATATCCCCTACCTCGCATTGATGATCTTTTTAACCAACTTCAGGGTGCAACTTGTTTTTCGAAGATTGATCTACGTTCCGGGTATCATCAGCTTCGTGTACTCGAGGAAGGTATTCCTAAGACAGCCTTCCACACTCGTTACGGTCATTATGAGTTCACTGTTATGCCCTTCGGTTTAGCGAATGATCCGGCAGTCTTCATGGACTTGATGAATAGGGTTTGTAAGCCTTATTTGGACAAGTTCATCATTGTTTTTATTGATGACATCTTGATTTATTCCAAGACACGAGTTGATCATGAACAATATCTTCGTCTAACAATGGAACTCCTAAAGAAGGAACAACTTTACGCCAAATTCTCCAAGTATGAATTTTGGCTTAAGGAAGTTCAGTTTTTGGGTCACATTGTCAACGAACAAGGTATACATATAGATCCCGCCAAGATCAGTGCAATCAGGGATTGGAGTACACCTACAACCCCTACCGAAGTTTGTTCATTTTTGGGTCTTGCGGGTTATTATCGTCACTTCATTGCAAACTTCTCCAAGATTGCGGTTCCTCTCACTACTTTAACTCCAAAGAATAAACCTTTTGAGTGGGGACCAAAACAGGAAAAAGCTTTCCAGACTTTGAAGCAGAAGCTTTGTGATGCTCCTATTCTATCCTTACCCGAGGGTAACGACAACTTCGTTGTATATTGTGATGTGTCTAACTTAGGCCTCAGTTGTGTTCTAATGCAAAGAGACAAAGTTGTAGCCTATGCATCGAGACAATTGAAGACCCACGAAAAGAATTACACCACTCATGATCTTGAGTTGGGTGCTGTTGTTTTCGCTCTGAAGATTTGGAGACATTATCTCTATGGTACAAAATGTCACACCCCGACCCGCAGCGGAAAAGGTGATCGGGGCATGATTGGGTTATCATCAAAGCTCATGACATTTATTTTAACGTTTCATATTCATTAATACACTTTAATGGAAAATTACAATCAATATTACATCATGTCCTAAATATCAATCTAGGCTTCATTGTTTTCTTCTAAGGCATTTCCTATGTTTTCCTTGCTTCATCCTGTTCACCTGTATCATGTGTAAAAAGGGTTTTTGGATCAACAAAAAGTTGGTGAGTGAATCCTATGGAAAACATTTGAACAAGTTTATTTAATTGATTATCAAATAAAGTGCACAACCACACATGAGAAAAAAATAGATGTACACTTATTCACCAATCAATTTAATATTAAATAATACACACATGAACTATAATGGATCGTTTTGAGGCACGCGTTGCTCAACTCGTCTCTCACGAGGAACTGATGGGCCTAATGAATGAATTGCATATAAATAGACAAAATTGAAATACATAACTACAAACAATATAAACTCAATAATACACACACGAACAATAATGGATTTGTTTTGAGGCACGCGTTGCTCAACTCGTCTCACACGAGGAACTGATGGGCCTAATGAATGAATTGCATATAAATAGACAAAATGAAATACATAACTACAAGTAATGTATACAATCTAAGTTTAGATCACAACATGGTATGGCACAAGTTTAAATAAACAAGTTAATTTTATGACACATGACACACCCCAAAACGTGTAATTAAACAGGGGAGTTGTAAGATTCACTCACATTGGGTGCGTTCGGTTGATGATGTTGAATGCGCACAAAGTGGTTTTTACCACGAGTGAAATTAACCTAGATAATTGCATAATGTTTCGGTAAGTAAACGGGTTTTATTAATCCATTTTAGTTGGATTGTTGGGTGTATTTTTGTGAGTTTAAGGCTATTTTCTAACCTTAAAAATGTTATTTTTAAGTATTTTTAAATAAAATAAATAAATAAAAATAAAAAAAAATGTTGACTTTTTGACCGTTGACCGTTGACCATTGACCATTGACTTTGACTGTTAACCGGTTCGTATGTGTGTATGTGTGCGCTGAGTGAGGCTCGAACCCGAGACCTCCCGTACGCGTGCACGCAGCTCTACCAACTGAGTTACGTGTCTAACCCGAAATATTTCTGTTTTTAATTATATTTATATATTAATTGAATTACACAGAAAATCATTTATTTTTAAAAACGATTTTAATCCAACGACTCGGTGCGCTCCACAGGTCTCGAACCCGGGACCTGTGGGTTGAGTTAACACACAGTCCACCGCTGGACTATGTGTCTAACTTGTTAAATAATCTGATTTTTATTATACTTATATACAAACTAAATATTTTCATTTCTGTCTTATATAAAAAGTTGGATAATTGTTCGGACCGGTGCGGTAGTCCGGACTCGAACTCGTGACGTTCGATTAAACGTTCACACGGTCTACCACTGGACTGTGTGTCTATCTTGGTTATTATTCTGGTTTTTATTAAACTTAACATGTAACAGCGGTGACTCCGGTTCGGTTAAAAAAAAAGGACATTTTTATTAAGGCAAGCATGCGTGGGACAAGTATCGAACTCGAGGCGTCTGCATGTTTATGTGCACACAGTCCACCGCTGGACTGTGTGTCTAACCCGAGATATATCTTGATTTTAATTATACTTATACGATACTAAAACTTCATCTTCTTCGTTGGCCTCAACCAGAAACGGAGGTCCGACTGGTTCGAAAATTAAATCATGTTCTTTTAGTGTTTGAGGTTAATTACAGGTGTGATAAATAAAAAGAATGAAAAATTAAGCGTAAGGTATACCGAACTGGACTCCTCTGTTTCTCCGGCGAAACTTCGGTGACAGCAGAAACTTCCGGCGACGTATGTCTTGCGGCAGAGAGTCTTCAACGAGCTTGAGATAAATGTGGGTGACTTCGGTATAAGCTATGGGGGTTCAGTAAGGCACAGAAGTGAAGGGCTCGGTTTTCCGGCGAGGTGCAGAACTTTTCCGGCGAGTGGAATTACGTCGGGTAAAGGTGTGATTGTGAGCGAAAAAGCTAACAGAGGTTAGAGGGGGTATTTATAAGGCAGGACATCGATGAATTTGGTCCGATTTCCGTCTTGATTCGTCGGTCATTACGTTTTCCGGCGGTTATAACTTGTGTCGCGGACTCAGGCGTCGGTTATAACTGATGATGAGATTAAAGTTTACGTTAAAACGGAAGTAACCGTCCAAACTTGGCGAGATAGTCGGGATTTCCGACGACTGCAATTAGGCGCGCCGGTTTTTGAATTCGAGAATTATAATATGTATTAATTGTCTCTAATAGTAAACAAGAAACACAAGCCGCGCAGTGGTTAAAGGGTTGAGTGTTAAGTCTGTGTTTGACTCGCTGGCTGACCCGGGTTCGAAACCCGGCAGCACTAATTTATTTTTAAATCACTATTTTTAAGACTTTTCAAATATAAATTATATTTTCCAATATACTTATTAATTAAGTATCGTTTAAAATTAATTTGGGCCTTAAATATGCCACGAAATTTTTAACTGATTGTTCGGTTATTAAACGGAGCGGGTTTGGTAAATCCGTTTTTTTTTACGGATGTTACAGTATCCCCTGCTTTTTAGAAATTTCGTCCCGAAATTTAAGTAGTGATATATTTGACTAAAAAGAATGATGGTGTTTAGTTTGATAGTTACATACTTAGAAAAAAAAGTAAGAGTTTTAAGTTTTTGTTTGAGGCG
Source organism: Scalesia atractyloides (assembly GCA_947069175.1). Taxonomy (NCBI): domain Eukaryota; kingdom Viridiplantae; phylum Streptophyta; class Magnoliopsida; order Asterales; family Asteraceae; genus Scalesia; species Scalesia atractyloides. Next base: position 42,062,296 of record CAMTDV010000021.1, on the reverse strand, counting down.
GTAACGTCCCTTGTAAGGGTCAAGTACCCTGTTACAGGAATCGCTTTTTGTTGCCTACGGTAAAATATTGATAAGCAGAGTTGATTCGCTAAATATGATATCATGCGTAAGAGTTTTGATATGTTTGGAAGGATATGGTTATATCCTAAAGCAAAACTTCTAATACTACAACCTACATGGAACTTCTCATAACCGTCTAACAATACCTCTGATCCTTTGACAAGAATACTTATATATAGGAAGTACTAGCAGCGTATCCACCATATTCTTGTCAAATTTTCATTGGTTTTATCAGCAAGTTATGATTGGTTCTATGATATGACTCTAGAACATAAATAAACACAATAACTAATGTACCAAGAAATTACTAAATCCTACATAGAACTTCTCATAACCGTCTGACAATGCCTCTGATCCTTTGACAAGAATACTTATATATCGGAAGTACCAGCGGCGTATCCACCATATTCTTGTCAAATTTTCATTGGTTTTATCAGTAAGTTATGATTGGTCCTATGGTGTAACTCTAGAACATAAATAACACAACAACCAAAATTTGAATCCACATTCTGATAGCATATATGTTTGAATGGTGACAGTTCCTCTCTCGTTTGTTATAATGGAGAGGTTAGTTTATGTAGAAATAGAACACAATCTAATTTCTTTAAATGGCGAGATGATATAAATGTAACACAAATTTTAACCAAGACAATACTAAATCCTACATGGAACTTCTCATAACCGCTTGATAATGCCTCTGATCCTTTGGCAAGAATACTTATATATAGGAAGTACCAGCTGCGTATCCACCATATTCTTGTCAAATTTTCGTTGGTTTTATCCGCAAGTTATGATTAGTTACCAAGAAGCTACTAAATCCTACATAGAACTTCTCATAGCCGCCTGACAATGCCTCTGATCCTTTGACAAGAATACTTATATATAGGAAGTACCAGCGGCGTATCCACCATATTCTTGTCAAATTTTCATTGGTTTTATCCACAAGTTATGATTAGTTCTATGTGACTCTACAACAAACACAACAACCACAAGACACTGATAATTAAAAATGTCTGTGCGATCAAGGCTCAATCAAACGGAGCCGATCGTATTGCATGTACTGAAAATGAAAAATGTCTGTGCGATCAAGGCTCAATCAAACGGAGCCGATCGTATTGCATGTACTGAAAATAATAAAATTTAATCTAAAAAATAATCACAATAGTTTATACATGGAACCTCTCATAACCGCCTGATAATGCCTCCGATCCTTTGACAAGAATACTTATATATAGGAAGTACCAGCGGCGTATCCACCATATTCTCGTCAAATTTTCATTGACTTTATCCGCAAGTTATGATTAGTTCTATGTGACTCTACAACAAACACAACAATCACAAGATACCGATAATGAAAAATGTCTGTGCGATCAAGGCTCAATCAAACGGAGCCGATCGTATTGCATGTACTGAAAATGAAAAATGTCTGTGCGATCAAGGCTCAATCAAACGGAGCCGATCGTATTGCATGTACTGAAAATAATAAATTTAATCTAAACAATAATCACAACAGTTTATACATGGAACCTCTCATAACCGCCTGATAATGCCTCCGATCCTTTGACAAGAATACTTATATATAGGAAGTACCAACGGCGTATCCACCATATTCTCGTCAAATTTTCATTGACTTTATCCGCAAGTTATGATTAGTTCTATGTGACTCTACAACAAACACAACAATCACAAGATACTGATAATGAAAAATGTCTGTGCGATCAAGGCTCAATCAAACGGAGCCGATCGTATTGCATGTACTGAAAATGAAAAATGTCTGTGCGATCAAGGCTCAATCAAACGGAGCCGATCGTATTGCATGTACTGAAAATAATAAACAATAATTACTCAAACAGTTTACACATGTAACCTCTCATAACCGCCAGATAATGCCTCCGATCCTTTGGCAAGAATACTTATATATAGGAAGTACCAGCGGCGTATCCACCATATATTCTTGTCAAATTCCCATTGGCTTTATCCTTAAGTTATGATTGGTTCTATGTGATAAAGAAAAGCATAAAACTAAACGATTGGAGTTGATTCTTGATTTCCGGTGAAGAGGACTAGTTGGGTGGTTTCGTTTGGGCCGTCATTATCTTCGACAGGATTGGCGTTGATGTTGAAGACTCTTCCTCTTGCTGGTGGCCTAGCGATTGGGTTTTCTTGGTTTACTTGGTTAACTGGGTTTGATTGAGCTTGAGCGTTTATGATGTTAACCAATCGAGGGCACGTGTTTCTAAAGTGGGTAGGGTCGCCACAATTGAAACAAGCTCAAACATATGGGAACATGGGGGATTGAGGTTGATGATAGGTTTGGATCATGTTTTGAGTAGGGGGAGAGATTTGGTTTTGAGGGGTGCGGCAAACCTTGCTCATATGACCATAGCGTCCACAATTTGCACATAGTCGACAAGGTAAGGTAAAGGGATGGTGATAAAAACAGGTGTTACATCGAGGGTGAGGTCCAAGATATGGTTTCTTATTTGGGTAAGTTTTGAGTTGGGTGCCACTTGAGTGATTGGGATAGCTTGGATGGGTATGGCGTGTGAAATTGGTTGATTACGTTGGATAGTAGCGAAAAGTTGCCCGTCTCTTTTTCTCTTAGAAGTGGGTTGAGAAGGGGATTCGGTTTGGGTGGAGTCAGAGGTTTCAGTCGATACTTTATCCTTCTTCTTCTCCTCCTTGAAGTCTTTGTTCCGGATTCGGTTCTCGGTGAGCTCTGTTGCTAGCTCCATTGCTGCTTCCGAAGTTGCAGGCGTGGTACTTATTACAGAGTCTTGAATCTTTGACGGAAGACCTCGAATGTAGTGCTCGATCAAACGGTAGAGGGGAGTGAACAAGTTAGGAACCATTTGATGTAACTCGAGAAATCTTTTGTTGTATGTGGTGTGGTCTCCTTCCTTTTGCTTCAACGAATAAAACTCATCTTCTAATTTCTTGATTTCGCTCCTTGGACAAAACCGTCTTGTCATGATTTCCTTTAATTCATCCCAAGTTAAAGTCATAGTATCTTCAACACCTCGTTTGGCCTTCTCTGTATTCCACCAAGTAAGTGCTATTCCATATAAACGACCGGTAGCATATCGCACTTTGCAATCATCGGGGCAATCGCAATTTAGAAAAGTGTTCTCCATCTCCTCAAACCAATGGAGGAGAGCGGTGACGCCTTCAGTCCCTTTGTATTTTGGAGGGTCGCATGATTTGAAATGCTTGTAGGTGCATTTAGTGATATTTGGGGGAGGGTTGATAACGTGTTGATCTTCTTGATTGACAGGATTAGCGGTAAGTGCTTGTTGGACTTGGATTACAATGTTGGGTATTACGGCAGCCATTTGTTGAGCGATTAGGGCAGCCATGCGCTCGCGGGCTTTTCCTGCTCTCATCTTCCTATGGGCGAGATTAGAAGACATTTACAAGGAATACATGTCAAGAGTATGAGTTGGATGTTTTTGGGTTCATGGGTCGCATTTAGGAATGAACATTCATAAAATAATTATAGAAAAATAAATCTACTACATCCATAGGATGTCTTGGGCTTTGCTCGTCATTAGGCCCTTCGTAATCATGTGGGCCCCCATGAATACTGGGTTTTTCATATGGTTCGCATGTGTTAGCCTGGTTACGTACACTAAAACCCGGAGAAAATCGAGAAATATGTATATAACGTATGGTATTCGGAATGTGTCCAGGTGTAGACACGGTGACACCTCAAAGTGGGTTAGTTCGAACGACGTTTGGTGTGGCATGCTTTGGCCTAATAGGTCCTTCGTACTCTCATCGTTAGTCCCCAGGTAGGCAAACTGGTCCGTTATATTGGATTTATACGAATGCCAACCTAGACAGACGTTCCGACTACCGGTACTTGTACCCTTCCAGTTACTACATGCCCGTCGCAGAACTTACTTTGATGAGATTTGAAAATTGCAACAAAATCTTTGAATAACGAGAGTATGAAAATGATTTGAATATATGAACATTGAAATATGTATGATGAATATGTATATAAGTAAGTAAGTTTGACTGTAAGTATAAACAAATATGAAACAAATAAATATCATAAGTTTGTATGTAACCACCTAAACAATTAAAATTTAGGCAAACTATAGTATAGGCTCTAAGGGTCTAATAACCTATCCTATATCCCTATAGTCATGGCTCTGATACCAATCTGTCACACCCCGACCCGCAGCGGAAAAGGTGATCGGGGCATGATTGGGTTATCATCAAAGCTCATGACATTTATTTTAACGTTTCATATTCATTAATACACTTTAATGGAAAATTACAATCAATATTACATCATGTCCTAAATATCAATCTAGGCTTCATTGTTTTCTTCTAAGGCATTTCCTATGTTTTCCTTGCTTCATCCTGTTCACCTGTATCATGTGTAAAAAGGGTTTTTGGATCAACAAAAAGTTGGCGAGTGAATCCTATGGAAAACATTTGAACAAGTTTATTTAATTGATTATCAAATAAAGTGCACAACCACACATGAGAAAAAATAGATGTAAACTTATTCACCAATCAATTTAATATTAAATAATACACACATGAACAATAATGGATCGTTTTGAGGCACGCGTTGCTCAACTCGTCTCTCACGAGGAACTGATGGGCCTAATGAATGAATTGCATATAAATAGACAAAATGAAATACATAACTACAAACAATATAAACTCAATAATACACACACGAACAATAATGGATTTGTTTTGAGGCACGCGTTGCTCAACTCGTCTCACACGAGGAACTAATGGGTCTAATGAATGAATTGCATATAAATAGACAAAATAAAATACATAACTACAAGTAATGTATACAATCTAAGTTTAGATCACAATATGGTATGGCACAAGTTTAAATAAACGAGTTAATTTTATGACACATGACACACCCCAAAACGTGTAATTAAAAAGGGGAGTTGTAAGATTCACTCACATTGGGTGCGTTCGATTGATGATGTTGAATGCGCACGAAGTGGTTTTAACCACGAGTGAAATTAACCTAGATAATTGCATAATGTTTCGGTAAGTAAACGGGTTTTATTTATCCATTTTAGTAGGATTGTTGGGTGTATTTTTGTGAGTTTAAGGCTATTTTCTAACCTTAAAATGTTATTTTTAAGTATTTTTAATTGATTTTTAAATAAAATATATAAATAAAAATAAAAAAAATGTTGACTTTTTGACCGTTGACCGTTGACCATTGACCATTAACTTTGACTGTTGACCGGTTCGTATTTGTGTATGTGTGCGCTGAGTGAGGCTCGAACCCGAGACCTCCCGTACGCGTGCACGCAGCTCTACCAACTGAGCTACGTGTCTAACCTGAAATATTTCTGTTTTAATTATATTTATATATTAATTGAATTAAACAGAAAATCATTTATTTTTAAAAACGATTTTAATCCAACGACTCGGTGCGCTCCACAGGTCTCGAACCCGGGACCTGTGGGTTAAGTTAACACACAGTCCACCGCTGGACTGTGTGTCTAACTTGTTAAATAATCTGATTTTTATTATACTTATATACAAACTAAATATTTTCATTTCTGTCTTATATAAAAAGTTGGATAATTGTTCGGACCGGTGCGGTAGTCCGGACTCGAACTCGTGACGTGCGATTAAACGTTCACACGGTCTACCACTGGACTGTGTGTCTATCTTGGTTATTATTCTGGTTTTTATTAAACTTAACATGTAACAGTGGTGACTCCGGTTCGGTTAAAAAAAGGACATTTTTATTAAGGCAAGCATGCGTGGGACAAGTATCGAACTCGAGGCGTCTGCGTGTTTATGTGCACACAGTCCACCGCTGGACTGTGTGTCTAACCCGAGATATATCTTGATTTTAATTATACTTATACGATACTAAAACTTCATCTTCTTCGTTGGACTCAACCAGAAACGGAGATCCGACTGGTTCGAAAACTAAAATAATGTTCTTTTAGTGTTTGAGGTTAATTACAGGTGTGATAAATAAAAAGAATGAAAAATTAAGCGTAAGGTATACCGAACTGGACTCCTCTGTTTCTCCGGCGAAACTCCGGTGACAGCAGAAACTTCCGGCGACGTATGTCTTGCGGCAGAGAGTCTTCAACGAGCTTGAGATAAATGTGGGTGACTTCGGTATAAGCTCTGGGGGTTCAGTAAGGCACAGAAGTGAAGGGCTCGGTTTTCCGGCGAGGTGCAGAACTTTTCCGGCGAGTGGAATTACGTCGGGTAAAGGTGTGATTGTGAGCGAAAAAGCTAACAGAGGTTAGAGGGGGTATTTATAAGGCAGGACATCGATGAATTTGGTCCGATTTCCGTCTTGATTCGTCGGTCATTACGTTTTCCGGCGGTTATTACTTGTGTCGCGGACTCAGGCGTCGGTCATAACTGATGATGAGATTAAAGTTTACGTTAAAACGGAAGTAACCGTCCAAACTTGGCGAGATAGTCGGGATTTCCGACGACTGCAATTACGCGCGCCGGTTTTTGAATTCGAGAATTATAATATGTATTAATTGTCTCTAATAATAAACAAGAAACACAAGCGGCGCAGTGGTTAAAGGGTTGAGTGTTAAGTCTGTGTTTGACTCGCTGGCTGACCCGGGTTCGAAACCCGGCAGCACTAATTTATTTTTAAATCACTATTTTTAAGACTTTTTCAAATATAAATTATATTTTCCAATATGCTTATTAATTATGTATCGTTTAAAATTATTTTGGGCCTTAAATATGCCACGAAATTTTTAACTGATTGTTCGGTTATTAAACGGAGCGGGTTTGGTAAATCCGTTTTTTTTGACGGATGTTACACAAAATGTGTGGTTTTCACGGACCACAAAAGACCTCAACACATCTTCAATCAGAAAGAACTAAACATGAGGCAACGCCGATGGGTTGAACTTCTAAACGACTACGACTTTGAAATTCGCTACCATCCTGGTAAGGCGAATGTCGTAGCCGATGCGCTAAGTCGTAAAGAACGTGTCAAGCTGCATTGTGTACAGGTTCGATCTGATATCCAGTCGTGTATTCTTGAAGCTCAACGTACTTGTGTTGCACAAGACAAAATGAGTATTGAATTGCCATATCATCTAGAGCTTCAACTCGAAACAAAAGACAATGGGTTATCTTATTATCTTAAACGTTTGTGGGTTCCATGTCTAGACAATCCCCGCACTTTGATAATGGATGAAGTTCACAAGTCTCGTTATTCAATTCATCCAGGTGCAGACAAAATGTACAAGCATCTTCGTACCCAGTATTGGTGGCCGGGTATGAAGAAAGACATAGCTTTGTACGTCTCTAAAGCCTTACTTGTCTTAAGGTAAAGGCAGAACATCAATGTCCTTCTTGTTTGCTTGAACAACCAGAGATTCCGGTTTGGAAATGGGAAAGCATTGCTACGGATCTCGTTACCAAAATGTCACGCACTTCTAGTGGTCACGATGCCGTTTGGGTAGTCGTTAATCGTCAAAAAAAGTTAGCACATTTTATAGCCATTCGTGAGGACTTCTCTGCTGACAAACTTGCTTTGATCTATGTGGATGAAATAGTATCTCGTCATGGTGTCCCTTTGGATATTATATCTGATCGTGATGCTCGATTCACATCTCATTTTTGGAGAACTACGCAGTCTGCCATGGGATCCAGGCTTAACTTGAGTACTGCTTATCATCCTCAAACGGATGGACAATCTGAAAGGACAATCCAAACACTGGAGGATATGCTTAGGCCCTGTGTGATCGACTTTGGTGGTAGTTGGGATTCGCATCTACCATTGATTGAATTCTCCTACAACAACAGCTATCAGTCCAGCATTGATATGGCACCTTTTGAAGCTTTTTATGGTCGAAAATGTCGTTCACCTGTCTGTTGGAATGAGATCGGTGAATCTCAATTCACTGGACCTGAACTTATTCAAGACACAACAGACAAGGTCAAGTTAATTCGCGAAAACCTTCTGACAGCTAGAAGCCGTCAAAAGAGTTACGCGGATAAACGACACAAGCCCTTGGAATTCCAAGTGGGTGATCTCGTCCTACTCAAGGTATCCCCTTGGAAGGGAGTGATTAGATTTGGGAAGAAAGGAAAATTTGCACCACGTTATGTTGGACCATTTAAGATCATTGGGAGAATTGGTAAAGTTGCCTACAAACTTGAGCTACCTCCTGAGCTTGTAAACGTTCATCTAACCTTCCACGTGTCCAATTTAAAGAAGTGTTTGGCTGATGAAAACCTCCACATCCCTCTTGATGAAATTCGTGTTGATAACACGATGCATTTTGTTGAGAAACTAGTGGAAATATTGGATCATGAAGTCAAAAAGCTAAAGCCCAAATGTATATCGATCATTAAAGTTCGCTGGGAATCCAAACGTGGCCCAGAGTTTACTTGGGAACGAGAGGACCAAATGAAGGCGAAATATCCGCATCTTTTCTCACGAGTTTCCTCAAGCTAAATTTCGGGACGAAAGTTCCTGAAGTAGGGGAGACTATGACATCTGTGCTTTCTAAGCTTTGTATTGTATCCGACAATATTATATCAATAAAATTTTGTATTACATTTATGAGTTTTGTATATTTACTTATGACATTTGTGTATTTTTAATCCTTGTTCAAATCCGATCTTATAAACCTTCTCTGGATGTGTAATTGCAAAACAAAATCAGTTAAACGTAAAGTGTAGTTCGGAATAGTGACATAAGCTAAACATACCCTAAAAATCCTTTATATAACTTAGAAATAAGTTTTCAAGGTTTGGGATGTCAAAAACAAGCTTATTCGATCACAGGGACTAAATATGACAAACTACAAAAGTCTACCGATTCTCGTAGCGACGTACATTCCAGAACATTAACACAAGCTTAACATACCTTAAATACCCTTGACATAACTTAGAATTGAATTTTGAGGGGTTCGGTACGGCAAAAACTCACTTTTGCAACTTCAGGGGCTATTTTGCAAATTCCGCGAAACTATGCCTTTTTCCATATATCGCTATCCGGAACATGTACGGACATCCAAAAATTTTTGTAAACATTAAAATATCATATTTTAGTGATTGGAATGCAAAAATGTCATTCGTTACGCATTTACGGTCATACACGCATCGTTACGCTTTTCGTCGTAATTAACCGAAAACCGCGACCGTACGACCAAAGGAACCAACCTCTGGAACATTTTTGGACATATTTCAAGTTCCCTATCCTTTGTTGTCCATTATGGTGCTTAAAAATCAGGTTAACGGGTGTTAAAAGTGCTGAAATGCGACAAAACGTAGTGCAGGGGTCAGTTTTGTAATTTATGCAAACTCAGGTCACAGGCTTACGGACCATAAGCCTATAAACCATATGGTTTGTAGGGCATGCCCAGCTCACCAGAACCAGCTGTCAACAGCCTGTTGTTTGGGGACACTCAGCTCGCGAATTATGCCACTTCTTCTCTGCATTTGACACCTATTTGGACACTAATCAAGCCCCTAACACTAGCTATTGCACTTTGTCATGATATGGTGATCTTTGGATCATTATAAATACCATGTTGATGCCATTTTTGAACTCTTTATTCACCTTCATGCTCTAACCTGCGACAAATCCGAATTTTGCAACCTCTTTGGAGCTATTCTCTGGTTCTTGAATCATTCCTTGGTGTTTGTAAGTATTCCACTCTTGCTATGTTCAATTATTATAGCTTAATTTGACTAAAAATCAAACAGTTTGACTTCGTTTGACTTTTAGTTTTGATCATGAATTGATCAAGATAAAGCTAAATTAAATCTTGCAATATAATGGTAATCAAGATGGTTATGATCTCTAAAAATCTTGCCTACTGATTCCCACCATTTCTAGTTATTTTGGCAAGTCAAAATTTCGGTCAAAGTGCGATTTTTACGCATTTTGCAACGGATCTATTTTCGGGTATCAAAACAGGTTGTTTTGACGCCAAAATACTTTTATAAACCTATTAAGACATGTCAAGACTTTCAAATTCGTCACCTTTGTTAAATGTGCTCATTTGGGTTCAAAAGTCTAGCGGTTTGACCACCACTTTGACTTTCGAATCTGACCCGTTTGGTCAATTTTAGACACGACCAAATACATATTTATGACCATAAATATATAGGGAATAACCCTCTGAGGTTATACCTTATGGTCATGTCTTTCGGATAATGTTATGTTAATCAATGGTAATATCCTTAAAAAATGACAAAATGCCCTTTTCGCAAGAAAACCAATTTAACACATAGGTAACATAAATTTTGACATATAATTGATCAAATAACATTTTAACATGTTTAAGCATTTAAAACTTATCATAACACATATCTAACCATCCGATTACATAGTTACGCAAATGACGCGTTAAAGTAGCTTAAACTACCTTAACGGGTCATAACGGGTCAAAAGCACTTAAAAACCTTTCCAACTTAGAATGTTAACTTTATTACACCATTTCACATGAGTTCCAATACTCATTTGGTTTATAAGGTCTCATTCTATCCAAATCCTCTGATTTCAAATTCCGATATTTATATAGTTATCCATTTATAGGACACGCTTGATTTCACGGACTCTTGATCTTGGTTTATCTTATTGAACAAGGACTTTATTGCAACAAATGTGAGTACATAGTCCCCTCTTTTACGTTTTCAAATGTTTTGGGGTGAAACATATTGTGCCTATGATTTACTTTCGTGTTTTCATGACATTATACATGCTTGATTACAATGTATATATAGTACATGATTTTCATTGCATTTTGCTTCATATGTTGACCTAACATATTAGCACATTGGTTTTCAAAGACATTTTTGCTATGTATTTGACCGAGCATACTAGTACATGGTTTTCAAAACATTTACAAGACCTTTTCAAGACATACTTACATTGTTATTGACATTTTGGTGCGTTGAACTCGACAATGATACATTCATTAACATTGATCACGCCGACCGGTAGTATGTAATGGTACCATAGGATTGACAATCCTGTTCCCACTTCCTAGGTATGTTTGGAACCGACCTTAGGGAATGACAGAATCCGATGAACATTGATAAACCCTTGACCGGATAGGGGTTTATCCGTTAGTCAACAAGGCTTGAATGTATTCACCAACAATCCATAATATATGTTTTAATAATAAAGGCAAATGGTTTATAAAACTCGACATTTTTCACTCGGCATTGGTTACTCAACATTGTTTACTCGACATGTTACTACATTAGTTTACTCGACATTGATTACAGTGACTCTTATTTACATTACATGGTTTATCGAAATTTTTACTCGACATTGTTTACTCGACATTGTTTACTCGACATTAGTTTACTCGACATTGATTACATGACTCTTATTTACATGACATGGTTTACTCGACATTGTTTACTCGACATTTGTTTACTCGACATTGATTACATGACTCTTATTTACATGACATGGTTTACTCGACATTTTTTATTCGACATTGTTTACTCGACATTAGTTTACACATGTTACATAATTTATTTACATGACATTGTTTACTCGACATTAGTTTACTCGATATTGTTTACATGACATTTATTTACATGACATTGTTTACTCAACATTGTTTACATGACATTTATTTACTCAACATTTGATTATTAGTTTATGGTGAGTGATTTAAATAACGTGACGTATGTAATGTGATAAAAGCATGGTGGATACGCCGACGGTACTTCCTATATATAAGTGCTTTTATTATCTTACATATCGTGCGTTATCTAAATCATTTTAAACAAAATACAAGACAAGACATGACATTTTACACAAGACAAAAGTTATTTTGGTTATCTATTTAACCATATATTATTTCTTTTATATCATGTTGATTTCTCATATGGTTTTTATAAAAGAAACTTTTTATGGTTCATGGTGACTTTTGTATTACTTTAAACTTTCTTAAAATAATCAAACCATGAAGAATTAAAACAAAAGCTATGTAACTCGCCGACATTTCTTTGCTGACTTTATTTTCACATATGTTTCAGGTGCAAATATTTGATGTCAAGCTAGTTACACTTAGGGCGGACTGGTCCTTAGTGACTATAAAATCAGAATAATACCTTAACTTTTGTGGTATTTCTGTTTTTATTCAAGGCAATGTAAACAATATTAACTAATGAAACTTAACTTATGTGCCATGCTTATTGAAACAATAATTATGTTACAACACTCCCCGACGTTTCCGTCGCGGTTTGTTGTTTTACGTGGTCGGGGTGTGACAAATTGGTACCGTAGCTCTAATACCAGTTGTCTGTCCGGATCGCGGTGGTTCAGACGAAGTTTGGGCGTATGATTGCAGATTCGGCAGAACGTTATTACAGAATGGAGTAGAAGTAGAATGCAGCGGAAGTCATACGTTTATTCATTCATACCGAAAGAGCATACATCTTGTCAGGCTGGGGGATTTCCAGGAGAGAATCCGCCAGCACCTCCCCTCAGGGAGCTTCCAAAACTGACAAACAAATGAACACACAACTGAAAATGCTACATATTTTTGTACGGAAATTGACCATTTCGTACGAAACTAACAGATTTCGTACGAAATGTGTCCATTTTCTCATCCGACGTTCGTGCTCGGGTCGTGTGTTCGTATCTAATCTATACAATATTCAACACACGCTCTAACTAATCTATTCGCACAGTGACGGACACAAAGTGTACTCACAATATCGTCTCGTCACAATCGTCTTGTCACATACGCATTAAAGTACACAAAGAATCCAAATAAAGGAGTACCATTTAGTACTTTAAACATCCTAGAAGAATCTAACTATAAAGATAGATAGATACTTTAAGGATTTGGTTTAGTCACTTGTCTTGTCTCATTGAATCATAAAATCCTAAATCTTAATGGTGATTCGGATAAGGCTACGAAGGGTAATACAATAAGCACACTTATATATAGGAACTACCAACGGCGTATCCACCATGTCCTTATTGTATTACTCTAGTTTCGGTATCTAAATCACCAACAATATCTACACATAAACAATAATCATCGCCATCGGCGTGTAAAGCACTTCTTAAAAATCTCACTATGAAATTAGGAAGATTTAAGACTGTACTTCAAATGTCCTACAAAAATCTAACAATAAAGATAGAAAGATCTACAAGGATTCGTCTCGTCAATCGTAGTGTTTGCATAATAGGAATAATACACAAAAAGTACTTAGTAAACACATACATGCCATACATTAGAAAAAAAATTGGATACACATATGCATCACCCCAAAACATTTGAAAAACGTAAAAGAGGGGAGCTATGTACTCACATGGGATTGCGTATAGGTCTTGTACAAATGATATAACAAGGCTCAATGGATCAAGAATTCAAAAGTTGAAATGGTTCCTAGCGTATCGGATACTATGTGTTAGTGTCGAAACTTGAAAACAAGAGATTGGATAGAATGAAGTCTTATAAACCAAACGAGTATTAGAACTCGTATGAAATGGTTTAATAGACTTAACATTCTGATTTGGAATTAATCCTAAGTGCTTTTGACCCGTCATGACGCGTTAAGGTAGTTTATGCTACTTTAACGTGTTATTGCGTAAAAACGCATTCGGATGGTTAAACTAACCTTATGATAAGTCTAATATGCCAAAACAAGTTTAATAAAGTTACAACATCAATTTCTATGTCAAATAGTTGGTTACATATGCTAAAGATGGAATTATGCGCAAAAAAATATTTTGGTCATTATTAAGGGCATAATATGCGACTTAACATAACACTAACCAAACAACATGACCATAAGGTATAACCTCAGAGGGTTATTCCCTATACAACTATGCTCACAAATATGTGTTTGGTCGGATCCTAAGATCGACCAAACGGGTCGAATTCGAAAGTCAAAGCGATGGTCAAGGCCGCTCGACTTACGACCCTAATCAAGCGTTAAACTAAAAGTGACGAGTTAGGCATGTTAAACATGTCTAACTAAGTTTTTGATACCCGAAAATAGTTCCGTCGTATAATGCACATTTTGCGCATTATTCACAGAAACTTTGACTCGTCATTATGACTAGTAAACGTGGTAATTAGTAGGTATGATTGCTATATATCATAACCATCGTGATTACAATCTTGTTACAAAGTTCAATTGAACTTTGCTTCGACCAAATATGGTCAGAACTGAAAGTCAAACTGTTTGAGTTGTAGCTCAAATAGCTAAAAGAAATGAACAAGACTAGAGAAGGCACTTACTTGTGTTGTAGCACCCACAAGAGCTCAGGTATGAGGCCTCCAAAGGGAAGCAAACTCTATTTAGAGCAGATTTAGAGAAAGGAAAGAATTGAGCAAGTTGTGATGAAGAATGAGGGGGCTATTTATACTTGAAACTAGATCACAAGATCATGCCAAGTGTTATGGGGTGTTTTCAGGTATTAAACAAGTGTCTGGTGAGGTGTTGCAACCATAAAGGAGGTGGCAAATTCAATTGCTTGGTGTCCAAGTGAATAAACAAGAAGTTGCCACCTTTCTGCTGATCTGGGGACCTCTTACGAACCAAAAGAGGTTTTGCCTTACGGTCCACAAGGCCTTGCTGGGACTAAAGTTTCCAAAAATGGCAGTTTAGGCCCTTGGACTTGTTTTGTCGCGTTTCATCGCTTCTAACACCCGTCAACCCTATTTCTAAGGTCCATAAGGATGAATAAGCATAGGAAACTTGAAATATGTCCAAAAATGTTTTGGATGTTGGTTCGTTCGGTTGTAAGACTGCGTTTTTCGGTTAATCACGACGAACGCTTTAATTAACGTGTAAACGACCGTAATTGCGTAACGGAATGATATTTTTGCATTCCAATCATCAAAATGCAAGATTTTAATGATGGAAAAACATTTTGGATGTACGTACATGTTCCGCATTAAGAAATACGAGAATCGGCGTACTTTCACAGATTTTGCAAAATAGTCCCTAGAGTTACAATATAGTGTTTTTGCCATACCGAAGCCCTCAAAACTTATTTTCAAGTTATGTAAAGGGTATCTAAGGCATGTTAAGCTTGTGTCATTGTTCTGGAGTTTGCGTAGCTACGAGAATCGGCAGACTTTCGTAGTTTGTTATAAATAGTCCCTGTGATCGAATAGGCTTGTTTTTGACATACCAAACCCTTCAAAACATATTTCAAAGTTATGTAAAGGATAGTTAGGGTATGTTTAGCTTCTGTCCTCGTCCTAGTGTGTACGTTATGTTAAACGCGTTATGTTTAAGTATCAGTTATCAAAAAGCCTTCAAACAAAATGTTTTAAAAGCCAGAAATTTTGGCACAAGGGTTACAGTGTTCCCTACTTTAGGAAATTTCATCCCGAAAATTTATTCGAAGGAGACCGTAGAGTGTGTTTGGAATAATTGAAGATAACAAAGCTCGAGATTCCAAAGATGCGGAGTATCATTTGGTAATGGGAATGTTTGGGGGATTCAAAGCGTAAACAAAGATATTCAAAGCATCTTAAGGTATTCAACCTTTAGAATTTCTGAATATTTAAAAAATCATACGTTTATTCATTCATACCGAAAGAGCATACATCTTGTCTGGCTGGCGGATTTCCTGGAGAGAATCTGCCAGCACCTCCCCTTATGGAGCTTCCAAAACTAACAAATAAATGAACACACAACTCATATATATAGGTTTGAGATTTTCATATGAAAATGAGCATTTTCGTACCAAAATTTTCGTACGAAAATGCTACATATTTTCGTACGAAAATTGACCATTTCGTATGAAACTGACAGATTTCGTACGAAATGTGTCCGTTTTCTCATCCGACGTTCCTGCTCGGATCGTGTGTTCGTATCTAATCTATACAATATTCAACACACGCTCTAACTAGTCTATTCGCACAGTGACGGACACAAAGTACACTCACAATATCGTCTCGTCACAATCATCTTGTCACATACGCATTAAAGTACACAAAGAATCCAAATAAAGGAGTACCATTTAGTACTTTAAACATCCCACAAGAATCTAACTATAAAGATAGATAGATACTTTAAGGATTTGGTATAGTCACTTGTCTTGTCTCATTGAATCATAAAATCCTAATTATAATGGTGATTCGGATAAGGCTACGAAGGGTAATACAATAAGCACACTTATATATAGGAAGTACCAGCGGCGTATCCACCATGTCCTTATTGTATTACTCTAGTTTCGGTATCTAAATCACCAACAATCTCTACATATAAACAATAACCATCGTCATCGGCGTGTAAAGCACTTCTTAAAATCTCACTATGAAAGTAGGAAGATTTAAGACTGTACTTCAAATGTCCTACAAAAATCTAACTATAAAGATAGAAAGATTCTACAAAGATTCGTCTCGTCAATCGTAGTGTTTGCATAATAGGAATAATACACAAAAAGTACTTAATAAACACATACATGCCATACATTTGAAAAAAAATTGGTTACACATATGCATCACCCCAAAACATTTGAAAAACGTAAAAGAGGGGAGCTAGGTACTCACATGGGATTGCGTATAGGTCTTGTACAAATGATATAACAAGGCTCAATGGATCAAGAATTCAAAAGTTGAAATGGTTCCTAGCGTATCGGATACTATGTGTTAGTGTCGAAACTTGAAAACAAGAGATTGGATAGAATGAAGTCTTAGAAACCAAACGAGTATTAGAACTCATATGAAATGGTTTAATAGACTTAACATTCTGATTTGGAATGAATCCTAAGTGCTTTTGACCTGTTATGACGCATTAAGGTAGTTTATGCTACTTTAACGTGTCATTGCGTAAAAACGCATTCGGATGGTCAAACTAACCTTATGATAAGTCTAATATGCCAAAACATGTTTAATAAAGTTACAACATCAGTTTCTATGTCAAATAGTTGGTTACATATGCTAAAGATGGAATTATGCGAAAAAATAATATTTTGGTCATTATTAAGGGCATAATATGCGACTTAACATAACACTAACCAAACAACGTGACCATAAGGTATAACCTCAGAGGGTTATTCCGTATACAACTATGCTCACAAATATGTGTTTGGTCGGATCATAAGATCGACCAAACGGGTCGAATTCGAAAGTCAAATCGGTGGTCAAGGTCCGCTCGACTTACGACCCTAATCAAGCGCTAAACTAAAAGTGACGAGTAAGGCATGTTAAACATGTCTAACTAAGTTTATAAAACTGATTTGGTATCAAAACAAAGTGTTTTGATACCCGAAAATAGTTCCGTCGTATAATGCGCACTTTTCGCATTATTCACAGAAACGTTGACTCGTCATTATGACTAGTAAACGTGGTAATCAGTAGGTATGATCGCTATGGATCATAACCATCATGATTACGATCATGTTGCAAAGTTCAATTGAAAGGGAAACAGATAATAAGGTCGAAGTAACATCTAATCAAATAAGCATCGTTATAACACAAAATTAATTAAATTAGAATGTGTTTCATACTAGCAATGATATCACTACTTGTTTTGCATACAACAAAATTAGTAGTAAGTATTTCATTCTAGAACAAAAGTTAATATATGTTTCACACTAGCTATACATATAGCGTGCTTCATATACTAAGCTTGGATTCTCACAAACAATGTAAGTATGTCGTGAAAAATGTTTTGAAGTCATGTGCTAGGTATGCTAAGTCAACATACTAAGCAATAGTGTAGTGGTAATCATGTACTATACATAACAGATTAATAATCCATGTATGTAAATGACATGAAAAACAAAAGAAATAGTAATAGGCACATAGTATTCTTAGTGTTTGTTTTGCAGCAATTGTATGAATGCACTAGTGTGTAAATCACAATATGCTATTCTTGCGAGATTTAGTTCCTAACAATAAAGAACAGAATCCTCGAAGTTGATATGTTAATTGTAAATTACACACAGTGTAATCACATTGGAATTTGTAACTGAAATACTAATAACAAGAATGAAGAAAAACTTCTTGAAAGTTGTATTGTCATTACAAGTATAATTGAAATATGTACATTGTTCTTAGATAATAAACAAGAATGTAAAAAGTTCGGATGATCATAAGTGCTTAACCATCGGCTTGAGCTTCATTGATATTGTATACTCGTCCATTGGCATTAGCAAGCTTAGGGGCTAGGGCAGTTTTGCTTGAAATGATTTAAATCACCACAATTAAAACATGCTCCAGCTGGATAGCGAGGGCGTGTTTGAGTAGGGGCATCTTGGTTTTGGATGCGACAGGTCGCAGCTAGATGTGCAAAATGACCACAGATTGTACACTGGCGGCATGAAAAATTTGCTGGGTGGTGATAGTTGCAACGATTGCACCGAAGATGTTTCCCACGATAAGACCCCCTAATGGGTTCTGAGTTAAGTGGGATTGGTGCAGCAATCGTAAAATTCTTTGAAGCCTTATGCTTCTTAGAATTTTTGGAAGATTCACCCTTTGTTTCTTGTGTAGTTCGTTTCTTGTCTCCCTTTTGAAATAGTTTCCCTTTTCTAATTTAGGAGTCAGTTAGGGTAGCGGCTAAGTCCTTAGCCTCCCTAAGCGTTGCAGGTTTGCTGCCAGTGACAATGTCTTCGATCGGATCAGGTAGGCCATCAATGTATTTCTCAATGGCCCGATCTAATGATGTGACCATAGTGGGGCAGAGTATGCTTAACTGTTCAAACCGGTCAGTGTAGGCACAGTTTTCCCCACTATCTTGATTAAGGTGATATAATTCGGTTTCAAGTAGCCTTATTTCATGCCGTGGACAAAATTCTTTCATCAAAAATTGCTGAATTCTTCCCACGTTTGTGCCATAGCTACGTCTGCACCTCTGTCTCTCATGACTTTGTTCCACCAAGTGAGTGCTCTCTTTTGGAAAACACTCGAGGCGAACTCTACCTTACGCTCATTAGAACACTGAACATGGTGGAATGTGCTTTCTATACTCTCAAACCATTGTAGAAGCCCAGTTGCTCCTTCAGACCCATTAAACTCGAGTGGTTTAGCTGAGTTGAATTGTTTGTAGTTACATGGCGTAGGAACATTGTTGTTGTTATTGTTGTAGTTTTGATTAATCTGGGTCACAATGTCTGGGAGTACAGTAGCTAGATGCTGAGCGATCAATGCTACCATTTCAGCGTTCCAAGAGGCGTCACGGTGAGGAGGCATCTTGAAGAAGTAGCTATAATAAAAACAAAATAAGCGTAGACTTGTTATAAGTTTAAAACATCATAGTGAAATAGGAAACCTTATCTTGATAATAGTTCAAAAATCGTGTTCTTGTACTTAGGAAAATAGTGTTGTAAATTTTTGTTTCGAAACTTGTTTGAAATAAACTTTTGTTGTATTTTTGGATGAGAAATACAAACCAAGTTAATGGTTTGTGTTAAAATTCTTTACGTTTTAGAATTATATATATATATATATATATATATTAAGATAAAAGATATTTTTAGTTGAAAAATAAAAAATTATGCATATATTAAAATTCTCATCCAATTGGTAAAAATGTTGAAATTATGAAAGACAAAAGATAACATTTGAAAATGAAGTAGGATCATAAAGTGTCATGAAATGAAATGGAATTTGTTTCAAATGCATTGGATATAGTTGTAACATATTACCAAAGGTAACATGTCGGAGTAGTGTCACAAAAAGGGAAATTTGTTTCGATTGTTTTGAAATAAAAACACATTACCAAAGGTACATGATGGAATAGTGTCACAAAGGTTGTAGTGTTTAGAAATTGTTCAACTATTCAAGATAGATGGTTTTTATAATGTTTCGAGAAGACATGTTTTAGCCTATAAGTGAACACACACCCTAAGAGTTCCCAGGTAAGAGTGACTGGTTGATAATGCGGATTTGTACGAAAACTCTAGCCTTAGATAGAAAACTCGGGGTACAGGCATTCACCCTTCCAAATTGCATGTATTCACAATATTAAAACCCAAGATTTCGATGAAAACGTTTGAGAGTAAAACATTTTGAGAAATCTTTTTGATAAAATATTTGAGATAAATATGTTGAGAAACATTTTGATGAAAACATTTGAGAAAACATTTTGAAAAGTATTCCAATGAAAATGTTTTTGAGAAAAATATTTTGAGGAATACTTTGAGGCAATAAACCTAAGGATTTAAGATAAATCATCTAAGGGTGGATGATTTGTAAATCATAGAGTAGTTGTAGCACAAGTAAGGATGCAGATTAGGATAGAAATCCTATGTCTACTCATGTTCGGGTCCCTATGAAGGTAATAGACTAGTTTAAGGCATTCTAATAACCTAATTCCCTATAACCATTGCTCTGATACCAATCTGTAACACCCCAATCGCGTAATACAACAACACACATGGGAAATATCAGGGAGTCACGTTTTTTATTGCCCACAACTACTGGTACTAAATTGTTTCATTATTGTTAACATTGTTTTACAATACAAAGAATACATCAAGTTTGTCTTTTGATTCAAGAAGTCTAAAGCCCAGATGCATTCCTATATGCAGCATGCTTGAATAATCAAAACCTGAAACATATGTGAAAAAGAGACATCAACAAACAATGTTGGCGAGTACATAGTTTTGTTGGCCAAGTAAATGGAAAAAGTTTAGTGTTGCAATACTTCGACAACTATGAGAGTCGTCTATTGAAAATGGACTCTATGAAGCCAAAGAATGGTAAAAAGATTTAGTATTGCAATACATCGACTTGATTATGAAACTTGTAACAAAAATAGTTTTGTATATGGCAACATGATTAATACTAAGTAATTTTATGCCATTGTAAATTGTACTTTGTTCATTGGAATTGCATTGAATTCGGTCATAAAGGATGTTATTAGAAATCCAATCGAGGATTAATAACAACAATATTGAAGTTTGTCATAACTCGCGTGAGCATTATTTAGAAATCAAATCAATGTTTATAATAATACTGTGGATATCCTTCTAAGACCTAACATACAATATATGAAAGAGTTCTACAAGGATTTGGATATTGTACTTTGAAATAAACGAACACAAAATCCTAATGTGAATCGGATAACACTACAAGAGTAATACAACAAGAACACTTATATATAGGAAGTACCAGCGGCGTATCCACCATGTTCTTATGGTATTACACTCGTTTTGTTATCTAAATCACAACTAATCACAATAACCACATAATCATCGTCTGTCACATTGTCTTGTCACATACGCATCAAAGTACACTAAGAATCCAATCAAGGACATCGGTTTAGTACTTTAAACATCCTACAAGGATCTAACTATAAAGATAGATAGATGCTTTAAGGATTTGGTTTAGTCATATCGTCTCGTCACAATCGTCTTGTCACATACGCATTAAAGTACACAAAGAATCCAAATAAAGGACTACCATTTAGTACTTTAAACATCCTACAAGAATCTAACTATAAAGATAGATAGATACTTTAAGGATTTGGTTTAGTCACTTGTCTTGTCTTATTGAATCATAAAATCCTAAATCCTAATGGTGATTCGGATAAGGCTACGAAGGGTAATACAATAAGCACACTTATATATAGGAAGTACCAGCGGGGTATCCACCATGTCCTTATTGTATTACTCTAGTTTTGTTATCTAAATCACCAACAATCTCTACGCATAAACAATAACCATCGTCATCGGCGTGTAAAGCACTTCTTAAAAATCTCACTATGAAAGTAGGAAGATTTAAGACTGTACTTCAAATATCCTACAAGAATCTAACTATAAAGATAGAAAAATTCTACAAGGATTCGTCCCGTCAATCGTAGTTGCATAGTAGGAATAATGCACAAAAAGTACTTAGTAAACACATACATGCCATACATTTGAAAAAAAATCGGTTACACATATGAGTCACCCCAAAACATTTGAAAAACGTAAAAGAGGGGAGCTATATACTCACGTGGGATTGCATATAGGTCTTGTACAAATGATATAACAAGGCTCAATGGATCAAGAATTCAAAAGTTGAAATGGTTCCTAGCGTATCGGATACTATGTGTTAGTGTTGAAACTTGAAAACAAGAGATCGGATAGAATGAAGTCTGATAAACCAAACGAGTATTAGAACTCATATGAAATGGTTTAATAGACTTAACATTCTGATTTGGAATGAATCCTAAGTGCTTTTGACCCGTTATGACCTTCTAAGGTAGTTTATGCTAACGTGTCATTTGCCTAAAAATGCATTCGGATGGTCAAACTAGCCTTATGATAAGTCTTATAAGTTTAATAAAGTTACAACATAGTGTATATGTCAAAAAGTTGGTTACATATGCTAAAGATGGAATTATGCGAAAAAAAGGTATTTTGGTAATTATTAAGGGCATAATATGCGACTTAACATAACACGAACCAAACAACGTGTGACAACTGTGAAAAATCCCGGTAAACTTTGATCAGTACAAGTCCGTGGTAACCGGACGTGATATGTATACCATGATATTTGTGGTGATTATGTGTGATGATACGAACTCTGGAACATGTTAACACCGACTATAATAGAAGTATATGCACATAATTACCAAAAACAATACATTGACGATATGCGTCACCACATGGCAAGACAAATTCGTGAATGGATTGATGACTCTGGGAACACGTCATGGTTGACATGACACTATTAAGGGCCAACGATGCGAGGTTGGTGTCCTTAGCCTTTAACAACGTGTTAAACGGGGACTTGACGTTTAACAGCGTAATAAACATTCGATCATGATTATTAGTGTGACATCCCGGCTTTTCAGGTATCTTAAAGCGCTACTTTATTGTTATTCATTCCTAAGCTGATTTTCGGGAATTAAATTACGCGCTCGCAATAACTACGCTAACTTTATATTTAGGGAATACACAATGTTTGGAAATTCTAACGAGTTATATTTGAATTACATGCTATGTGTTATTAGACGCTTGTGGATTATTGAAATTCTAACGAGTTATATCAGGATTACGTGCTATGTGTTATTAGACGCTTGTAGATTATTGTATCACGCCTTTGATTTCGCGATTTATTAGTTATAAGCCTTGTGTTATCGAATTGTAAACAAAATAAAAATAAAAATAGCCGAACCGAACCGATCCGCGGAACGAGTCGACCTTGTGACCAACACAAGCCCAACCCGCCACCCACACCCCCCTTGCGAACCCAACCCAACCCGCCACCCCTCCCTTGCGGCCCAAGGACAAGCCCAAACCGCCCCCTTGCCCCTTATATATGCGTACGTATGGATGCATGTTTCATTCTTGAAGTTTTGGCAAAACCCTAGAACCTCCTTCCCTTGGTGAAACTCGACGGCAAGCAGCCCCCCTCTCGGTCACGCAAGCAGCCTACACCCCTAGAATCGATTCCAAGCTTGTCCCGGTTCGCTAATTGTCATCGTTTCAAGGTTAGGTTTAATTATATTACGATTCACACTAGGTTTTGTGTAGTCTTGATCATGATTATGTGCTTGTATGATATTATTATGAAAAAGTGTTGTGGTGTATGATAGTTCGGTTGAATATGCGAATCCTTGCGATTGTGATGATATTTTGAGTATTAAAATCGTAGGCTGCGTTTTATCTGTAAAGATCATGATATATGCTTAGGGTTTGCATGAATACTGATATATTAGATGATATTTGAGAAGTTAACCTGCTGTTAATCGATACAACTAAGCGTCATGCCGTTTAAACATGTTCTAATGCGATAAAGTAAAAAACAGTAAGCTGATTGACATTTACAGCCAAATTCAGTTGGCTGTAACCTGACATTATTTATCGAAAAGTGGATTTTCTGAAGCCCAAAACGTTTATTTTTAAAAACGCTTCAAATGGCGCCGATTCATATTTTTCTGAGGTCGGTTGCTATTTTTAAATGGTCATTTAGTGAGCAGCTGAAGCTGTGTAATTTTTGCAGAATTTGCATGCTGTTTATCGAGTCGGATCTCATAGTCTGTATGGGGTTAGGTCACGAAATCAATATAGTAACTGGAGACGGGAGTTTCCGAAAATCCCCCGCTGGAATTTCGTTAATCGGATGAACGAGGATTTTAAATATTTTTCTCGTGGACTGCAGTCAGAAAGCGACGGATCTGACTGCAGCCTAGTATATAAATTTTTATAAATAATTGGTAAAGATTTAAATTTGAAAATTTACACTAAATTTTACAGACTAATTAGCACCCTCTGTAAAAAGATTGGAATTTGTGATACATGGAACTATTTTATAAAAATTCTCGAAAACAGCCCAGTTATAAGTGTACAAGCTAAAACATGATAACTTGCGTTTGTGTGTATCTATGTGTTGTATGAGTTATCCTGTGTTTATGACAAGTTGATTTGGTCGTTATTTGTATGGTGATACTTTGCATGCATGATTATGGTTTCGAATTGGTTATTACGTGTGTCGTACTGTGTGTTAATTATGCATAAAGTTTTGTGTCCGTGTGTTCACACACTAACTTTGAATCGGTTGACATGTTAGGACGCGATTAGCGGTTCCATCATTTGCTTCTTTTGCGTTTATCTAACCGAGCAATTTAAGGTGAGTTCACGGCCCCTATTTTATCCAGTTTTGAACAAAGGGGGAGAAACATGTATACGCTCTACAACTGAATCTTTTTACGTTATGCGAAATTAACGCTGTTAACTATTCGGTAACTAAGTTAATGTTAATGTATGTTATGGTCACTAAGTAGCTTTATCACGGGAGTCCTCAACCAACTCTCGGATCGTTAGTATTTGGTTAGATAGCGGGGAAATTATAGTAATACTACTGGGCCCGACAAGCCCCACTCGAGCTAATCGCGCTAGCCGACCGGGAATGGTCAACGGGTGATTAATTTGGCCTAACTTTCGCCAAGGTCAGTGATAAACCTGGCAACACAGAGGCATATACAGTCAGCTTCGATCGCGAACTCTTACGTGACGTAACTTTAGGCTCGCTACCTACATGTTAACATTAAACTTATTTACGAACCAACATTATTATTCCAGGTTAGGAATAATGGAACTCGGTCGTTATCCCGGTTAGGGATAACAGGGGGGGAAACAATCTTTTAAACCGAACTTGTGAACTTATAAAAACCTGTGAACTCACTCTTCTTTAATGTTGACACTTGTTTCTTTGCATGTTTCTCAGGACGCTAGGAGCGCTAGGTGCACTCACTTGCATATGGTCAAGGCATTTTTATCGAGTCTTTATTAACGATTATTCTTGGGATTTTGGTTTTGGCGTTTATGTTAGTGCCCGTTACTTTATTCTAATGCTTCCGCTAAACTTTGAAACCTTGAAATTTTGAAATGACTATGCATGTTTACAAAAATGTTTTTGGAAAACGTTTAAATAAACCATATAGAGTCGTTCGACATTGCTAGTGTCTGAGATTCTGGTTTGATCACACGCCTCGTGTTTCCGCGTGCAAATTGAGGGTGTGACAATTAGGCCAACGGTAGCGCCCTTTAAGATTCCGAGTTCGTGAAACATCGGTGGTCAGGCACGCAAAACGAGGCAGTCCGGTTAGGGAAACGCCTTTGCGTTAGGAGCAATGAAAGACAAACCAAACATGCAAGGAACAGTCAATCAAGCCTAAAAACATTAAACTAACCCAATATAGGCTTTTATGATTAAAACTAATTGGGCTCGGGTTTCAAGACGGTTATGCACGATTTCTAAAACTGAGTCTTTTGACACAAAAAACGCGAAAAAACGGAGTCCGTTTCACAAATCAGGGATGCGTGTGGGACCCGAAAATGGACCTAAACGCACCACCGAAGATAAACTTTATCTTTTAACATAAAAGACGAAGCACGACAAAGCATAGGTGGGGTAGGGGCACCCCACCTTATTATATAAAGTTTTTTTCTTTATATTTTTCATTTTTATTCATTTTTAACAAAATTCTGGTCATCTTCTTCTTCTCCAAGCTGATCATCTTCTTAACACACTTAAATCAAAGGTAT
This sequence comes from Scalesia atractyloides, assembly GCA_947069175.1. Classification (NCBI taxonomy): domain Eukaryota; kingdom Viridiplantae; phylum Streptophyta; class Magnoliopsida; order Asterales; family Asteraceae; genus Scalesia; species Scalesia atractyloides. The sequence continues at coordinate 42,036,306 of CAMTDV010000021.1, read as the reverse complement.
AATCCTTGTTTCATAAGGTTTTGATTGTGATTACATGAGGAAACTTGATTTAGACCATGAAAACCCTTTTTAAACAATGATTTTGGGTGATTTAAAACATGGTTCTTGTCTAACAAAGATCACATCACGGATTCCTTGATGTTTTATGGCAGTCATGATCTCCAAACTTTGGGTTTTGATACCCTAATCAACACCTATTCGACCAAAATCGCATAACAATTTGATTAACCGAAAAACAATGAAACAAAGCTTGATTGACATGGGATAAGGCATGTTTGGATTGTTCTCAGTATATAGGTACTAAATATGGCTCACACCCACTTCTGGACTCAAGAAAAACACTTGGAATCGAAGAAATCGCTAGGTATATCACCCGAAACTCGAATCTAGATAGGCAGAATGTTGTTTGGACCATAACTTGGTCCGTGTGTTTTGGATTGAGCTGGAATTTAGTGTGGTGATGTAGGGTATTGACAGAAAGGTCCACGTAAAATTTTAGAATTTTTGGAATTTTCTACGATGTTTAGTGAATTTTTGACTGTTTTACAAAACGAATTTCAGAAAAAATACCAAACAAAGTCAATAAATCACCAAAATTATTTGAACACTAAAGAACATATGGGAAAGGTTCTGGGAAGTTTCGGAGTCTATTGGTTGGGTTTTGATTCGGATTAAATATCCGCGTTTTTATGAGTTTTCGGTAGCCGGAAATGCACTGAAACGAAATCGGAAAATCCCAAATGTTTATAGGTAGTTCTTGGACATATATGTAAGTTCCAGGAATATTTTAGGTATTTTTGGACATCGTATGATAAACAAAGTAAATTATTTAGTTAAATATTGTTTTACAAATGATTTATTTGAGAAGTTAAAACAACGTTATAAATTCCCAAAATATTTTTCCTTGAATCTATATATTTTTACTGAGTTCGACAAAAATTAACAGAATTTGATGAACTTTGTAGATTAAATGGAATTTTCAGACTTTTAAAACGCTTATTTTAACTAAATTCGGCAGTTTACCGGACAACGAACCTGCCGAAACTGGGAACGGACCAAAACCTATCTTGACTATAATTGGAACACTCTGGGAGTCTTTTGTGTAGGACCGATCCTCGATGCTTAGGAACCTAAATTTGATATCTAACGTCCATAAGAGCGGAAATATTACGTCGTGTTACCAATAAATAAGAATTAATCAGTTAAACGTCAGTTTCATTGATTAAACGTTTAGATTACAGACTGACAGAGCTTCGCCTCTACAATGCCAAAGTGACAAATGAGAAACACAAGCTAGGTATTTATAGGTTTACAAGTTCGGCCAAGGAGGGCGCAAGTTCGCCTGAACTTGCCTATGCAAGTTCGGCCGAACATGTATACATTACATGACATATGGCCGAACTTGGCTAAAACACTTTATAAATACTTCAAAACCTACCCTATTCAGCTCGATACAATACAGACCCGATATAAGACTAAGACATGGACATTATGCACCAACAGACTCCCCCTTGGATATCGTCTTTGTCTTTTATCAGTCTTCAAAACTCTGTCTTCATATACATTAACGTACCCGACCAAAGAAGTTCTTGTACGGCTTCTTTCGTATCTCTTGTTTCGGATCCGGCGTTTGATCAGTTCGCGGTGGTCTTTAAAGTTAGCCATCTTGAGCGAACTTTGCCTTACCGCTTTTTCCATCTTTTCTTTGATCGCCTCACTTCTGGTTTCTTCTTTAAGAAATTCAACTCTTTCTAGATCCCTCCACTTTGTCTACCACATCTTCCCTGAATTTACTTCACGTGCATAGCAAACGTTGACAACTTTCTGATACTGCATCGCCTGTACCTTTTCTCTTTCTTCAAAAACAATCTTGCTGTAGAAAAGGCATTTTATATCTTCTCTCGAGCAGTTAACCAACCACATAGGATCTAGAATCCTTATCGTCCTCCATAAACTTATCATACCATGATAACCCATCACTTCAACTCATTCCTTAGTAATATCCAGATGATCTTCCAACTTTAAAACAATCACTGCTTCACATGTAGCTGGATCAATCTGCCACCACTTGAATAAAGGATAAAAGTTATGTTCGATCGGCATAAGCGGCATATTCCTCATGGCTCTAGGACGTTTCATGATTAACGTTATGTCCTTTTCTCCAGTAACCTTGTTTATTCTTTATTCTTCGTCTCGAAATAAACGGCTTCCAGTGATTCCATCCTTTTTCAGCTTCGTACTTAATCATCTTCCACAACAACTGATCAACTGTCTTCATCTGATAAGTAACATTCACTGTTTGTACCAGCTCTTCCATATCCCAATACGACAATGTCTTTAAATCAGAAAGATATTTGAAGTATTGCACTCCAAACTCTCTTTTGATTGCATATACGTTGAGCTCCTTAAACCATCCCCAACTGAGTATATCTCCCAAAGAAACATCTTTATTTCTGGTGAAGAATGCTAGTGGACGTTGAAACTTACGTTCACGAGGCATCTCCTTGAACCAGGTCTTTCTTGCTTCAGCTATCTCTTCTTTGGTCGTTGGCCTAGGAATTTTTCCTTCACGTAGGTCTTCCGCAATTCTATCTTTCAACATATCTTCATTCAGCTGTTTATACATCTCTTCAAGTGTAGGAAAACTTTCTGAATCCTGACCAACACACTTAGCTTTCTATTCTGTTTCATCATCTGAGGACCAGTTTTTAACAATCACACGGTTATACTCATCAACTTCAAATCTTCTTTCGCACTGGTACTCTTTCAGCTCAAATGTATTGACATTCATAATCTCTTCAAAATCAAACTCTAAGTTCTCAGCTTCAACCTCAATCATCCTTGCAAGATCTTCCTTCAAGTAATTATGTACAAACTCACCTTCTTCAACATTATGTTCCAAAATCAGTATCAAAGGTTTCGTAGGTACTACAGTCACAGGCTTTGCAAAACGATCAACATCTATCAAATCAATATCATCTGAAGGCCCTTTTTGCCCTGACTCCCCCTGGCTTTTATCTTCCATCTTATTCGATTCATCATCCATCAGATCAGAAAAATCAAATTCATCAGAAATTTAGCTTCATTGATCTTTAATCCTGTACCACCCTGATCATAATCATCATCACCTTGATCAAAATCATTATCATCTTCTCCAACATTCAAATCTTCATAACCTTCTTCTTCTTCATCTTCATTCTTTTCTTCCTTTTTGACTTCGTCATCGTCTTTTTCTTTAGTAGCAACGATAGGATCAGAAGGCTTGACAGATTCGTCAACCTTTTGTATATTAGACTAAGAAGCTTTTGAAACATCTTCAGTAGGATTCTCGGGAATATCAGAAATTTTTCACCAGAAGATTTAGGGGCTTCACCCTCAACCTGCTTCCCTTTACCACTCTCAGCCAATTCTTTCCCAGCACGTTCCTTGGCTTCTTGACGATCCAGACGATCGTATTCAGCGATAAAATCAATATTCAGATTGTTGGATAACACCTTTTGTAATCTGATGAATCTTCGATCATTCAAAGCTTGAATTTTCTTCAATTCTGTAATCTCTGTTTGTAATTTTTCATTAGCGTCCTGCAGACTTTCTATCAACGCCTTGTAATATTCTCCTTCATTCTCGAGCACCTTCACTTTATCGTCAAGTATTTCTTTTTCAACTTCACTCTGATTCACCTTCTTTACAAGCTCAACCTTTTTAATCTCAATCTGTGCAACTTTATCCTCTAATACCTTCACACGTTTTTCTAACATTTCAGCATTCGTCTCTGGGAAAAATTCTTCCAAATCTTCAAGACTGATTGGACCGTGTGGCATATCGCCAAACATACTTCCCCCTTGGTGTCATAGGTGTTGAATCTTTTGGTGTTGCAGCTTTTGTTGTAGACTTCTTCGGCGTAGAGCTTTCAGGAGCAGAAGTCTTTTGAGCACTCGACGATTCAGCAATCGAACTTCAACAAATTCAGACACAGGATGTTCTTGTGTAACTCCTTGGCTTTCTGCTTCAGCATGTACGATAACAGGAGGTTCTTGTGAGGAGGTTCTTGTGTTGCTCCTTTCTCCTGAGCACCAGAAGATTCTTGTGTGGCTTCTATGCTTTTCACTTTGCTCTTATATCTTTTGCTCACCGCTTTCTGAGCTTTCTTAGTTTTTCGTTTTCCTTTAGTATGCATTAACCCTGTAGTCTTCTTAGATATTTTGATTGCAGGAGACTTTGTACGTTTTGTCTTTTTCTTTGGCCTCTCCTTATCAGATTCTTTTCAGCACTCGGATCAAAATCTCCTTTCTTTTTCTGCTCTAATTTCAGCCTCTGTCTTTTCAGGCTCTTTATCAGATTCTTCATTTTCGGACGTAGGAGAAATTACCTCTTCTTGAGTTGACTTCACAGTTTCTTGACTCTCATTAACAACTGCAGCGCTCGATCCAGCCACTTCTTCAACATTCTCAGTGTCCTCCTCATCAACAAGCAAAGTTTCTATTTTCTTTGATGTTTGCTTCTTTTTCGGTTTATCCGCTTCAGCTTTCAAAAACCATTCACTCCTTGCCTTTGGTTTGAATTCTTTAAATCACTCCTGCTCGGCTTGAAGCTCTTTTTCGTCATCACTACCATCCTTTCTCCATTTGTTTCAAGGTGGTGAGACATAATCAGAATCTTTAATCGCTCCGAATACTTGCTTGGCAATAGGAGCTAAAGCTTGTTTCTGAAACTTAATAAGCTTCTTCACTGTGGTTTCATCGAGATGAACTAAGTAAAGAACGTCATTCGGATCTCGAGCAATGTTGGCATACTTTTCATCAATCAACATCTGAATAAACCTCGGATATAAGCACTCGAATCCTCCATGTTTTTCAACATAAGAGTAAAAACTAACTTCGAAATGTTGATCGGCTTCTTCAGAATAAGCGTCGTTGCCATGCTAGCCAGATAGTCATGTACATCATCCAAACCGGCTTTGCGATGGCTAAAAGTATGAATCAATGAATGAATCAGAAGCTTATAGGGGTTAGGCACTTCCCCTTTCTTCAACGTTTGCTTGTTTACGCTTCCTTTGTAGCCCATGCGGAAAAAGCATCCGCAAACCATCTTCTCATCTGGATGAATCGGATCATCTTCTTTTTCTTTGAGCTCCAAAATCCTTCGGATATCGCCTTCGGTTACTGTGATCGGCTTTAGCTCATCACCAACTTGTACCTTAGAAGAGATTGTCTTCTCGTCAGCGCTCAAGCTTGCGTTCATCCAGAAGTGAACAATATGAGATCGATAAGATACTGTGCACTTCAGTAATTGCACGGCGAATGTGACTATCTTCAAGAAACTTCAAAATGCTGTCATATTCTTTCAGCGACAGACAAATAGACTTTTCAAGCGTGATGCATGTATTGTGAGTTTTGGAAAACACAACTGAGATAACACGCGCTGGAATCTGTGCCTTGAAAAATGACAGTAAAACAATTAGCACGCTTTTCGAGAAAAAACACAAAAAAATTTTCTAACACTTTAATCAAGTTCGGGCGAACTTGATTAGTGTTAAACACTCTGATTTTAACAAGTTCGCCCGAACATATAACAAACATGTTCAACTTTTTTCTAATGCAAGTTTTGGCGAACTTACAGTTTTTATTATTAAATTTTTCCTAGTTCGGCTGAACATATCTAAAACACATGTTTCACATTAAAGAACAAGTTCGGGCAAACTTACATTATAAACAAATCACTTTTTGTTAACATAAGTTTGATCATACATGATTGGATCAAAAACACTTCAATAATCAAGTTTGGTCGAACATGTTTCTGGTTCATTTAGTTATGTTTTGGACAAGTCCGGTCGAACTTGACAACAAGTTCGGTCGAGCTTGTCATTTTCTTCAACAGATCAACCAAGTTTAAACATGCAAACATGTATTTTAGTTCAATAAAATCAATTTCACGGTCGATTTTAAGTGTAGATCAAAGATCTATGTTCAATTTTGTCCAACAACACCTAAATCTATCAGATTTTAAATTTTAGATCTGGTTTTGTTTGATTAAACAGTTCAATTCATGGTTTTATTGCAATTTTATACCTCTACCATTGTGATTGGTGTGCAAATCACCAAAAACAATCTTGATTCGGACAGTATAATGGTATGCAAATGCCAATTTCACTCAAATTCTCTAACAGCTCAAGTTACGCTCAAAGCAGTTCTGATAACAAGTAAATGAGTTCGGCCAACTTGAATGGTATTTATACCATGTCAAGTTCGGGCGAACTTATCTTCTAAAAATAGCAACCAGCCATCTGCAAGTTCGGTCGAACTTGCTGATTGTTAAACTTGAATTGTTTAGCAAGTTCGGCCGAACCTGCCAAACTTCAAAATTTCAAACTTTTTCAAATTTTCATTTTAACCACTGAACTTTCCAACTTTTTATCAGTTATGAAAATCCACTCATTTGACCAAGTCCAAGTTAATGACCTTGGTTAACCGATTTGTCTGCCGAGTCCAAGTTAATGACCCCGGTTAGACACGCTACGAACAAACTGTTGATATTTTCAAAATCAAAGTTTCAAATTAATGAACTTTTCATCGCTTTATCTTTTCAGATTTAACAGATTAGCTCCCAACCCGTTGTCAAAGAGATTCCCACTAGTTCTAGCACCTTACCAGACTTCGAAGATCCATTTTCCAACATTGGTTTGCTGAAAACAATGTAGAAATAAAATCTTTTTGTCTTTTTGTAAGTTTATGCTAAAACACACCAAAAATCTTTTTGATTTTAATCTGTAAAGCTGAAATACAATGAAATAAGCAATGTAAACTATGTACAAAACATATTTTTGTGAATTCATGTCTAAGTATCATATCAGTTGATTGAGACAAATCACCAGTACCGTTGACCGTTAATTGACTTTAATTTTAATCACGTTTACCTAGATTTTTGATATATTTTTCCACTTAAACTTTACTACATTTCTCAACTATTTCAAGATACGTTAAGGTAGAATTTATGAAACTTGACTTATCTATGGTTCCCACTTCTTGAATATACTTCCGTATTCAGATTCCCTAGATTTCATCTTATAGGTGAATATAGCATAATTGATATCTGTATCTGGGTTGTGCGAGACCTTGAGAGCTCAGGTTAGTACTACCGTACAGAGAAAGAGATGAAGACTCGTCTTTAAGGTGTGTTCCACTTAAGGAATCTTTTCAGCATTGCAAATGATTAGATCTTTCGATACTTTTCAATATTGCATGCAGTTGGGGTTTAAAGCAAAAGTGTTATAGAAGTTCTAGGCCATTGCTTTCGCAAAATCAAAAGAACTTTTATAATACCCCAGATATCAACTATCTATAAAGACCTCGTATCTCAGAATCAGGCAATCTTTTAAACGAAATTTCGGAGTACTAAGTCCATATCCAAGATGTGTTAATCCACAAGATTAAGCAGTTGTAAAATTTAGTTTATATCTCGAAAACAGTTTACTAAACGTGTTAAACCAATCGACACATCCATAGTAAGACTCGTTTATTACTTTTTAAAACTTTACATTTCTTTAGCATACTGTGACAGTCCACTGATGTACTATCATTTCCTTCTATGACACTGAATTCTTTTTGTCTTTTTCAATGTTTTTGAACATTTTGAATTTTTATATGTTTTTGGATTTTTAAAAATTTTCAAATGTTTTTGTATTTTCTCTAACATTTCTCCCCTAAAATCAAAAACATCTTTTTGGATTTTAGTTTTTTTAATAAAATTCTAACCTAGAAAGATATTTACAAACCAATGTGGATCACGCGAACTCGTCGTCTGATCCGTATTCAACCTCAGCATCCGCACCTGTCAGCAAATTTTTCATATCGTTAATTCTAAGCAAGTATTTAAATCGTGACAAAGAAAATGGTTTGGTATAAAAATCAATCTTTTGTTCGTCGGTGTGGATTTTTTCTATTTGTGCCAATTTCTTTTCGTAGCAATCACGAATGAAATGGTAACGAATTTCAATGTGTTTTGTGCGTGAGTGATGAACCGGATTTTTAGTTATATCGATAGCTGCCTTGTTATCAACATACAGCAGAGTGTCTAGAAATTGCAGACCATAGTCTCTCATCTGTTGTTGAATCCACATAATCTGTGAACAACAGCTGGAGGCCGAGATATACTCAGTTTCACAGGTAGAGAGAGTGACCGTAGTCTGTTTCTTACACTGCCAGGTTACCATTCTTGTTCCGAAGAACTGGCATCCCGCTGTAGTTGATTTTGAGTTCAACTTATCTATACCAAAATCGGAATCAGCATAGCCTGTGAGGTCAAAATTGTCGTTCTTCGGGTACCACAAGCCGGTGCTTGGGCATCCATTCAGATATCTAAAGATAACGCTTCATGATCTGCATGTGTAAGATCCTCGGGCTTGACTGATATCTGGCGCATCGGCAGGTTAGATACATAATATCTGGGCTCGATGCCGTCAGATACATCAGCGATCCAATCATCGATCTGTATAACGTCTCATCAACTTTGGCTCCAGTCTCGTCAACACAAATGCCGTGATTTAGAGCAAGAGGCGTAGATAGAGGCTTCAAGCTTTCCATTCCAAACTTCTTCAAGATGTCGTGAACATACTTAGTCTGGTGACTGAAAATACCATCCGGAAGCTGATCTACTTGCAAACGAAGAAAGAACTTCATTTCGCCCATCGAGGACATTTCGAATTTCTTTTTCATGATTCCCTCAAACTCTTTGCAGAGACTATCGTTTGTTGATCAAAAGATGATGTCGTCAACGTAGATTTGAACTATAATCAGATGGCCATCAACTTCTCTGGTGAAAAGAATACTATCCACAATTCCTCTGATAAAGCCATTTCCAACGAGATGTTCTGATAACGTCTCGTACCAAGCTCTCGGGGCTTTGTGTAAACCGTAGAGTGCTTTATCCAGTAGGTACGCTTTCTTCTTGTTAAGTGGATCGACAAACCCCGGTGGTTGTCCAACGTACACCTTCTCACGTAATTTGCCATACAGAAAAGCTGATTTGACATCCAATTGATAGACCTTAAATCCCTTCCATGATGCGAAAGCTGGAAATATTCGAATAGATTCAAATCGAGCTACTGGTGCATAGACTTCCGTATAGTCTATCCCGTCCTACTGGTGAAATCCCTTGACAACAAGCCTAGCTTTGTTATGAACAATAACTCCTCTATCATCACGTTTACACTTAAAGACCCATTTTGTATCAATTGCTTTTTGATTTTCTGGTAGGTCTTCAAGCTTCCACACACCCAACTTCTCAAACTGCAATAATTCTTCTTGCATTACTTGTACCTAGTTTTCATCTGCTAAAGCTTCACTAATTGTCTTAGGCTCAATCTGAGAGATGAAACATGAATGGAAACAATAGTTCTGGGTTGTAGCAACAAGTGTGTAGAAACCACTGAGTGCTTTATTAATTTTCCCTCGAGATCTAACACCAGTTTGAAGTTCTCCGATAATATTTGTTGACGGATGATAGGAATATGATCGCGGAAATTCTTCACTTGGAACATCTACTGAATTTGGCTGATTCATGATGTTGAGATCAACAACTAATTCAATGTCTGGAGAGCTTGATGAAGCTTCATTTCTGTTGTTCAGGACTGCAGATTGATTAAGAAGACTAGTTATCTGCTCCACTTCTTCATCTGAAGAAGATGAATCCCCATCAGCATCAAATGTTGGTGCTTCATCTGAATCAGAATCTTGATTCTGAGGCATACTGGGCTCCGTTGTTGTATTCATTGGTTCAATAGAGACAATCGTTGAAGATTAGTAGATATTGATAATGTTTCAGAATCATTTTTAGCCGGAACACCACTAATGTTTGAACTTGCGCCAGAAGAAGATGGATCCAACGTGGGTTGATTAACCACAATTGGTCGAACAATTTGTTCTTGATTCGCTGAATGGTGAAGATAATATAACGCTGCAACTTCTTTGTTAGTTGGTTCTTTGGGCAAGTCAAATGACTTCCAAAGGTCTTGATAGTTAAACAGCCAAGCATCACCTTTCCTTTGAATAGCATCTGTGTAATTGAAATAATCCACGTGTTGTGCTTCAATAACCTTTCTTAATGAAGGACCATATAATCTTCTCAACGGACTTGCATATCCGAACAAAAACCTTCGAGAGATTTAGCTCCGAATTTGCCATCTTGGTCTATTACGGTACAAGGTGCACCGAATGGTTCTAAGAACTTCAAATTTTGCTTCCGTCGGTTTATCATCTCAAAACATGTTTTCTTTGTTGGTTTGACAGTGAGAACCCTTTTTAGCGTGTAGCAAGCCGCAACAACTGCTTCACTCCAGAAGCTGATAGGAAGTTTAGAATCTGCAAGCATGGTTCTCGCAGTTTCAATCAAAGTTCGATTCTTCCGTTCAGCTACTCTGTTTTGCTGTGGAGTATAGGAAGCACTAAACTCGTGCAGAATCCCTTTTGCGTTGCAGAATTCCTTCATTTTGTTATTCTTAAACTCTGTGTCGTTGTCACTTCTAATGCGTCTAACCGGCAGATGATAAATGTTCTCGAGTTTCTTGAATAGAATAACCATGTTCTCAACGTTTAGTCTTTTGATTTTTGAAAGAATACCAACGAATATCTTGAATAGTCATCTATCACAACCAAGCAATTTAAGTCTCTTGATATGCTTCAAACATTTACAGGACCAAATAAATCCATGTGGAGACGTTCTAAAGGCAACTTGACTGAGTTTAGAATTTTCTTCGGATGTGATTTCTTGATCTGCTTTCCCTTCTTGCATTCCAAGCAATGATCAGACATCTGAAAACTTCGAAGATTTACGCCTTCTACAAGATCATTATGAACTAAGAAATTCATTTTTCGCAAATGAATATGCCCCATCTTACGATGCCAAAGAATATAATCTTTTTCAGTAGCCTTTGATACAAAACATTGTGCTGACTGTGATGAAGTGGTAGCAACACCCATATCAAGAACATATAAATCATTCTCTCGAGGTGCTCACATCAGAATCCACTCATCTGGAATTTTGAAACCCGGCTTCAAGATAATACACTCCTTGTCGTTGAAATGGACTGTAAATTTCTTGTCACAAATATGTGGTATACTCAAAAGATTATTCTCAAGCTCTGCAATATAGTTCACGCGATCAAATGAAACTACGCCATTTGAGAGTTTTCCCTCGGCGACTATCCTTCCACCTTGATTTCCTGCAAATCCAACATATCCACCATTGATAGCTTTAATGTCGAATAACAATGCTTTCATTCCTGTCATGTGCCTGGACACTCCACTATCCAAAATCCACTTTGAAAGTACGGATCTTTGGAGCCCCTACAAAATTCAGAAATTAGGTGAAAAGCTCTACCCAAGCCTTCTTGGTCTTGGGTTTTACTGGATAACCATCATCAAAAGCATATTCAAAACTCATCAACATCATCAAAATCAAATTCATCATCTGTTTCAACAATGTTAATGTTTGAAAATTTCACTTTTTTCTGATCTTCTTAATTTCTGTTTTAATTTCTTTCACATTCTCAATAGTCTTCACCTGCTCAGACTTAGTGATTTCAGACTTTGATTCTTTTGTGTTGTCAGTCTTTACTAGCTCAGACTTAACAACACCAGATGTTGTTGACCTTTTCTTGGCAATCCAGGTTTTAGATTTGATATTAGACTTTTTGATGTAAAACTTGTTTTCATTAAACCTAGAAGTTTCACCTTTTTCGAAAATGGAATTTTCAAAAAACTTTTCAGACTTTGGTTTAACTTCTGGTTTTGATTCATTTCGTTTCAAAATCTTTACAGGTTTTGCAAACACTGGTTGCTTTGGTTTAACAACATTTGTTTCTCTTCTTCGAGGATAAGCCGGTTTTGATTTCGGACATTGTCGTGCCAAATGACCAATTTCATTGCACTTGAAACATGGACGATTATCAAGTGGATGTCCTTTAACAGGTGGTTTTACCCTACTTGAAGTTTTAACACCACTTGTGACCTTGACTTTATCTCAAAGTTCTTTCTCTTTCTTGAACTCATCATTTGACTGCTTACTCATCAAATTCTCCTCATGAACTGTATTCGTCCCATATACAAACTTCATGTTTTTGTTTTTATATTCATGAAATGGTGACGGTTTCTTTACAGATTCATCAGTTTTTTCTTCTAAACCCAACCCCGCTCTCTGGTTTTCCGGATGATCACCACCGTTTCTTCGGTAATTGTTTCTTTTAGGTTTGGAATAGAATTTTCGTTTATTGATTTCCAATTATTCTGATGTGACTTCCACGAGTTTAAAGGATTTATCAAGCAATTCTTCTTTCGCATTCTGAATCGGGAAGCTATCATCAAAGTACAGTCTATCCGAATCCTTAATTTTGTACATTACAATATTAGGATCATCACTTAGACCATCTTCTGACGACTTATCGTCATTTTCAGATTGTGAATCAGAATTCTTTGAACTCGAGTTGGCGCTTTTGAAGCTGCCATCATCAGAATCACTTAGACATTTTCAACAACTTTGTTAACCACAGCGTTGTTATCATCATCAGATTTAGCATAGACTATATCAATGTTCTCTAGCAACTTGTTTTTCTTTTCAGAAAGTAACTCAACATTGAGTGCCTTGTCCATCCCATCTGCAGATTTAACACAGTATTTCTCGCAAAGGGTGTGCATGAACATTGCTATATTTTTTGCCCATTTCTTTTTAGGTTTTCTTCCGTTGAGATTGTTGGAAGAATGTGATCGATAACATACACGTTGGTAGTATAACTTCTTAGTAATTGTCATGTCTTGAAGTTGTTGTTTGATTTCAGCAATGGTGTTGATATAAATGTTAATCTCTTTGTTTATCCATTACTGTACCATTCAACATTCTTATATTATCATGTTGTTCAATGTTATTTCTGTCGAGTCTGCCGTAATAATTTTTCACTTTGTCATACGCTTCATTCATTGTGCGATAATCATATTTCAACAAATCGTTATGCACATTGTTTTCAGCGATGATCTTTGATTTTTCGGCACATTCGACACAAGGTTTAGTACATTTTGTACAAGGTTTCTCAACCTCTACAACTTGTACTTTGACAACTTCTTTCTCGATAACCTTTATCTCTGGACCTACCTTTGTTAGATTCGCCATTAAAGCTTTATCTGCAATGTCCTTGAGGTCTTCGACTTTCATTTCTTTACTGATATCAACAATCACTCCATCAATCTTTTTCTCCTCAACCACTTGTTCTTTCGTGCTTCCATCAAAGTGACCTGCAAAACTGTCACAAGATTTAGAGGATAAAATTCCTTGTCTCTGCATATGGATATATTCCTCTTCTTCCTGCTGTTGATGCAAGTATTGTTCCAGAATAGCTTGTTCGAAAGCTGCTGCTTCTGCTACTGCCGTTGCTTCAGCTGACCGCTGCTTCCTCTGCAGAATTATCTTCAACTATCTCTGCCATCAAAGCAACTCCGATCTTTTTCCGAATATAAGAGTTCCCGTCAAAATCGTCATCTTCTGTGGATGCAACCATGGCTTTCTCCGTGGTACTACTGTTTGGCTTTTCTTGGATCTTAATCTGAGTTTTCTTCAGGAAAGGTTTATATTGAAGTGCCTTCTTGTAATATTCATTCCCTCCTTCGAAAGGACTTTGATTTTCGGTTGCGTCGGTGTTCTTACACTCTCTTTTAAAATGTCCCTTCTGTTGACATCTAAAGCACATGACTTTGGATTTGTCAAAACCCAATTTGTTGCTGGAGTTTCCTATGTCACGGCCTGTGAGTTCGAGTTCCGGCAACAAGACATTCATAAGACTCTAAGACGGTAGCAAGTAGTGACATATGTTGTTTTACAACTTCTTCTGAAACAACATTGTTCAAATTCACTGCGATATGCACTTTTAAACATTCGGATCAGAACTTTGATGTTGGTTCTGATTTGCTTGACTTTGAAATGTTGAACTTGAACCAGTGCTCGAGTAAGAACTTTGTGGACTTTCGTCATACTGAGGCTGTGAATAATCCTGATTTTGTGGAGAAGCATTGATGTTTGCACTAAAACCAGTTCAAAATTTTGGACTCGAAATGTTATCTTGCATTCCAGTTTTGTAGTACAAACCGATGTCGTGAACAACATTAGCGTTCTTTGATTTCGCTATCTTCAGAAGCTCCATTTCGTGGCCTTCGAGTTTATCGATAAACGTTGACAACTTGAAGAAATCCCACTTATCACTATTCTTCAGAACCATCAAATACGTAGTCCATTCACCCTCTGGTAGTGCGTCAGCAAGTTTGTCGATGTATTATTGTTCCATCTTCTCAAGACCGTGTCTTCGCATTTGCACTTTGAGATGACAGAAACGCTCAATCATTTGCTTAATGGTCTCATTCTTTAGCATGCTGAAGATATCGAACTCTTTCAGAATAAGAGCCTTCTTGCTTTTGATCATTTCAGCACTGCCTTGGTATTTCTTTTGTAACGACAACGAAAGCTCTCTTGCTGTAGTATACTCTGGTAGCAAGATCAGTATATCTTCTTTGACAGACTGTTGGATGAGACTGATCATCTTTTTATCTGCAATGTATTTGTCTATCTAAGCTGTCGAGTAGTTGTACTTCTCAAGAACTTGTTGATGCTCATCTACCGGAATAGTATAGCCTCTTTCAATTGACATCCAACCAGCGAAGTGCATGGCTGGAATCCAGTAGGTAAATTTCTCTTTCCATGCTTCGTATTCGTCCATGCTCATCAGCTTGGGCGGTTTGATGGTTGTTCCCATTTCGTTATCAAGATTGAGTTGATTAATCACGTTGGCATTTGACGAACTAGCTCCGGACATATAAGCTCTTAGTTGATCTTCCATTGTGAATCACGAAACATGTACGCTGAAAATTTTTCAAAAACTTTGAAAATATTTAGTCCTACTACAATTTCGGTCGAACTTGTAGTAACTAATGAAGAATTCTTGGATTTTCTAACAAGTTCGGTCGAACTAGTTAGATTGATTTTGAAAGAATTTGTTTTCTTCGGTCGAACTTACAATCTTTGAACAAACACACAGAACTTCGAGCGAACTTTTCAACACAATTTCGATGAAATACAAGCAAGTTCGGGTAAACTTACTTAAAATCTTCTTTATTTTACACAAGTTCGGTCGAACTTGATGTAAAATTAATGAAAATTCAGTATCTTCGAGCGAACTTGACTGAAATTTCCTCAAAAATCACATAAGTTCGGGCGAACTTACTAAAAATCACTTGAAAAGTGATGTTTTAGTGAAAGTTCGGCCAAACATGGCCAACAAGTTCGTTCCAGAAAATTTTCAAAAACATGGTTTTTTCAAAATTTCGACATGAATTCGGTTGAATTTGTTCTCCAATCTTTCAAGGGTTTATCTTTGTTGTATTTTACATGATATATTCAAAATTCAAAAGATTTTGACCATGAATTCTTCATTTTGTGATCAAAAGTTAAGAAAAAAAAGAATGGAGTAGAAATAGAAGTGTTCTTGTCTTGATACTATCAATCAGGCTGTTCTAGCTCTGATACCACTTGTAGGACCGATCCTTGATGCTTAGGAACCTAAATTTGATATCTAACGTCCATAATAGTGGAAATATTACGTCGTATTACCAATAGACAAGTATTAATCAGTTAAACGTCAGTTTCATTGATTAAACGTTCAGATTACAGACTCACAGTGCTTCGGCTCTACAATGCCAAAGTTACAAATGAGACACACAAGCTAGGTATTTATAGGTTTACAATTATGGCCAAGGAGGGTGCAAGTTCGCCCGAACTTGCCTATGCAAGTTCGGCCGAACATGCATACATTACATGACATATGGCCGAACTTGGCTAAAACACCTTATAAATACTTCAAAACCTAGCCTATTCAGTTCTATACAATACAGACTCGATATAAGACTAAGACATAGACATTATGCACCAACATTTTGGGAGTTACAGGGTAAGCAGAACACTCTGGGTGTGTTCCACCACCGTTCGGGAGAATCCCTGACGACGAGGATGGAAACTCAAATTTGGGCAACCTAAACCCCAAACACCCAAACTCCCTTAATGAAAAGTCAATCTTTCTTAAATCACAACACATTGGCACTATTGGTATTCTCGTACCATTATCCGAACGTGTCAAACAACTGACTTTGGCTGGCACGCGAACCGGGGCCCTGGAGCCAAACGTGAAACTAATCAGACTTTAACATCCATCACCACACCAGGATACTATATGTACAATATGAACTGAAAATGCCCACTTGGATCCAAGTTATAGGCGTTACCGACCTAGCGACTGATATTAGTAATTACTTGCATGATTGCTGTTAAAGCCGAACAAGCTTACATATACTCCTATTGCTACCTGTGATGCTACTATCCTGTGAGTTCACTTCCCCGCTTTTAAATTGTTTTACTGTTTTCTGCGGACTTGCATGTTAAAAACTGTGTTGATTACTCCAAGTTGGGAGTGAGTTTTCACTTCCCCACTTTTAAACTGTTTTATTTTTTTCTGTGGTGACTTGCATGTTACAAAACTGTGTTAATTGCACCAACTTGTGATGAGGTGAATTTTATAACACACGGTCCGGCAAGCTGAAGGTGTCGGTTGTGACACGGTCCGGCGAGTTGAAGGTGCTTGTTATAACACGGTCTGGCAAGCTGAAGGTGTCGGTTGTGACACGGGCCGGCGAGATGAAGGTGCTTGTTGTGACACGGTCTGGCGAGCTAAAGGCATCTGTGTGATAAATCTATAAATTGTTACTATGACCAGTGCAATTAAACTTGTTAACACATATTGTTCCAAAACATCTAAACCAGTGGAACTCACCAGCAGTGTTTAGCTGACCCTTTTTAAAACTAACATGCATTTCAGGTAACTTGAGACTGATGTGATCAGTGTATATTGTTTAAGATATGTTTATAGGCGAACCCTGATATAGACGCATGTGGCTTAGAAGACTTATGTGGTTAATGGGAACACGTAGTTGTAACATACATGTAGTATGTAATCAAAATTTTTTAAGTAATAAAATGTAGTGTCTTTATAAACAATGTGCTTGTACCAGAGGTGTCTGTTGCATCCCGTATTTTTTTCTTCCGCTGCAAGTCGGGGTGTGACAGAAGATGGTATTAGAGCCATTGGTTATAGAGAATTAGGTGCCTTTAAGGAAACCTAGACTATAACTACAAGCTTGGACTTTAGTGGACATCATTGGAAAAATTAACCTCTACTCAAGGTTGTTAGTGAACACTGTAAAATATCCAATTTGCAAGTACCAGGATGGCCTTATGGGGCAAGTGGGTTATTATGGTCCGAAACGTAATAACAGACTTGCTCATACGAGGCAGTGTTGCGAAAGCTGCGGTAATAAACACACTTAAATATGTGGAATGATACCTGCATGTACCAAGGTGATAGTGTGTGAATGTTTGTGCGTTAATTGATATATGAATTGGGGTTGGTGGATAATGCGTTACTACATATGCCTTTGGGATAGGCTAAAATCTGGTATTACAGTCCATTCCACATTCCTATTGACCACATGTTTAATATACACTAGAGTTGGATTCATATCACTTCCACAATTGTTACTTATACTTTATGATGTGAGAACCCAAGCCTTTAGTGTGATACGATCTCACCAACTCTCTCCTTATAATTATTATATCAATGATTGCATACGAGAATGGTATTTCAAAAAGAACATAGATACATAAAGAACGCGTGGGTCATTCTAATAAACTGGGAGGACGTGTACGGATCCTTACTCCGCTTCTCGTAGTTTCATATTTGATTGTTCTACAATCGCAGAATTTAAACATTTTTACGAAACTTTCTCGTCCTTGGATCAACGATTCATTTGATTGTCTGTTGGATCCCTCTCCTACTTACAATATTGGCCTTAGCCCTCACGTCATATGATAATATGATACTTAGTGGTATTCCGTAGCACGTGTTTCGATGTATGTTATATCTGAATATGACGATCTCTGGGCTATGGAGATGGCATGGAATGCGTGAATAAGTTACCTTCCCGTTGTCATTCGATTCCATGGGGTATAAATGATGATACAGATTACTTTGAAACGCTTTGTGTTGTGGAACCTCGTTTCGTGTGACCATCGTTACCTTGTGTTCTTTTATGATTATTTATTGTTTCGGATTTCAGTAGGCTAGTCGCGAAAAGTAATATTAGGCCTAATCTCTTGGTAAACGGAACGTTGATCAGGTATATGGGTGTGGTGGATACGTTGCGGTACTTCCTATATATAAACACCCGGCTACATGATCAAGGAGTCGTTACCCAGGGCAGACGGGCTTCATGTTACGATTCGTTTGGTTATGTTTGGGCAACGCGGTGTTGAGCCTTCACCCTTGTTTGATGCGATAGATAATGCCATAGTTGTCGTAACCACGATATCTATATACGTTTGTGGTGATTTTAAATGAAAAATAGGTTGGGGTTGACATATAATGACCTTTGGGCTAATCCGAAAAAGGTCCTTTTTTTCGAAATTATAGTACGACTTTCTAGGGGTACTACATCCTGGTAGTACTCTGTACTGAACTATGCGGGTATAGCCGGTAATAGCTACCCACATCGATTTAACCAATGATTGATTCATGAAAGGTATCAATCCTTCTGCCTTTGGTAAGACAATTAAGCGTAATTTATTTCGTCTGGCGGGATTTGCTAGAATGTACAGTCATAAATCACTACGTTACGACAACCCAATTATACTTATGTCACCGACCGTCATCTAGAAAGCTATTCGGTCGAAGCGTATATTTCCTTTACTAGCTATTGTTTGCTAGTGTACAATATCTAATTCTTAGTAAGGACACGTAATTAGTATCGGTGTTGATAACCCAAGGGGATTTAGGGGTAACACATAAATGGAGAAACTTATTTGATGTAATCAAAGTTCGGCAGGGAGTTGTGTGGATGCGGATCTGATGGTAATAAGATTTGTGGAGGCGAGAACAATTTTGCCTATATTCCCCGTAACCGTTACTACTTCGTATTAAAATGACACTCATATGCATACGTTTATTTATTAATATACAACATTATATGCGGTCCAATCCTAGTGTCAATTTGGTAGACCTCGGTTGGGGGTGATGTAACCCAGAACGAAGTACAAAAAATATAATCATTAAGTAATCCGACTCACTGCTTCAAATCAATTCAATTCTCCTTACTAACACTATTTGAAAGAGTTAAGGTCCGGTACATATAAATTACTAATTTGATACGCCCTATCGATTTAGTTCAACCTAATACAAGATAAATCCCCAGTAACTCGAGGAAGTAGTGAATGAACGGTACGAAGGACCGTAACGAAGCTACCTCTTAATGTATATTTAAAAAACAAATGACACAAAGAGAATTTTTCGTCGAATGATTATTTTATATATATATATCTAATTTGAAGGACGATTTTTAAAAGAATTGTATAAAATTTTTATATACCAAACGATCCTTTGTTTTCAGCCTTGCATAACTTAGTGAAAATATGTTCTAATAAAAGACGAGATTCCCTTCGAGTACCGTAATATGATGATTTACCTATGGGACAACTCTTATTTACATCTTTAAACTCTAGACTACACGAGGTCCTGACCTGAATTCGTTCGGTAACCCTGAGATACTAAGTCTTGAATCAATATCATCTGTATAAGGGTGGTGCATTCATGCTAGAAATCGCATAAGGGGATACATGGCTCTTTGATTCCTTTCGATTAAGGCTTTTCACGTCACGATACATATTACGACCGTGCGAGTGTTCCTGAGTAGGGACCAACTCAGTTATTTATACATCTATAAAATATATGGACTCCCTAACTCTACGATAATAATACCCCGAGAACACCACATGTCTCCTCCTCTTCCTGGAAACCTCCGAGGAGTCCAAATTTTTTTTATATATACAATGATGCATGAGATACACTGACTTTCATCTGTCCATTGGACACAAAGTGAAAAATACCCTACGATTGTGAGTAACCAAGAGCAACGTTAAACGGTGTTGCTTGTCCTCGTGAGTATACGAGAAATAAATTCTTTAGATCAGGAAGTATTGTTGAACCACCCCTTGTCTTCCTTCGAATGATTGGTTCCTTCAATGATTTTCAGTTCGATCCGATTTAAATAAGCATTTGTAAAATACGATGCTACCAAGAAACATGATTTTCCGTTATTTTCGAGTGACAAAACTTGTGTTACCTATAGAAATAAGAACGGGAGAAATCTTATGTATAATACTGTATATATATACATATATACCTGGGTATTCGTACCACGAGTGAAATTCATGATCATGGGGAGGATTGTCGAAAGTTGTTGCGCGATTTCCGCCTCAGTCATTTGTGGTGAGCGTTTCGGGCCATTTTATTATAAACTATATATATACATATATCAATGTCACATATTCAATCATCCCATATCACGCAATTTCGTCACACACATGAGTCCACAACATGTATAACCAAC
The DNA here is from genome assembly GCA_947069175.1 of Scalesia atractyloides. Taxonomy (NCBI): domain Eukaryota; kingdom Viridiplantae; phylum Streptophyta; class Magnoliopsida; order Asterales; family Asteraceae; genus Scalesia; species Scalesia atractyloides. The sequence continues at coordinate 42,015,787 of CAMTDV010000021.1, read as the reverse complement.
ATCATTATCATGTATATAATAACATCCGTCATCATACAACAGTTAAAATTTGCACATAGACTTAACCCATAAGGACCAGGGCTTAAATGTGTGGTCAAATCATGTCACCAGGGTGACGTATATACGCCTTACTACGAAAAGCATGAACTACCCTGCATGAAGGAACACGGTCAAAACCAAACTCTCTTTGAAATGGAGTAGTCATGAGTCGTCTAAATATCGTAATTGGTGTCTTTTGCGTGCTGAACCCACCTGGGGAAAGCTAACCCATAAATCTAGTAGTCCCGATCACTCCCGATATAGGGACTAGTGAATCTTCCGAATACGTCCCTCGGATATCCTGTTCATCTCGCAGCGGAATTCCGTTAATAAGCACGTATTATATACTTAAAAGAGGAATAAACTTTGACACGACAACTAATCTCTTCAAATTTGGAGAGTTACTTACCACACGCTACGAATTGTAGATACCTCGATGTGTGATACCAAGTCAAACTAAATGTCTAAAGTGTAAATCGGTGCTTGGTTGGATGCACCGACTAGCTGTGAAATGGCATTAATAACCTCTACTCGTATCCTAGCCGTCAAGTGCTAGGTGTACCCTGATTGATTATGGTTTTCATTCAGCCTTTCTTAAAGCTACTGCTGTTGTTTCAAAAGGTTGACGAGCGATTGTGGATCTATGTTACTACATTTCCCACCAGCACGTATTCCTTCTGTGCCCTATTGAGAAACAGAACTGATTAATCCTAAGACATAGGATCGAGAAACTCAACGACCCTAGTCTTGACCAACCTGTGGGTCGGATCTTATTTTCTTGTTCACATAATTACAAATATGAGACTAATGGGAAAAATCAGATGCAGTGGTCAACTATCCTATCAGAACTAGGGTGACTAGTATGGGCAATATTCGCCGGTGCATTAGATAATCTTTCGAGAACATGATGGAAAATGATTATTTCTCATTGTTTCCATTAACGGTATCCTTTCGAAATGTTAGTCGAGCGTGGCTATGTTCCTACCCTGCGAGGGTACTCCGTGATGGGGAATCTTGACTCGATGACTCGTTACTTAGTCATCTTTTACAAAATTACCTATACGTCTACGATTTAATATGGTCCCACGTGTAGGGGCATCATGGTGATACTTGTGGTCGTTAGACACTCGTCACTCCTCAAATATGTCTACGTGATAGTAGCTTTTTAGAGGTGTTGTTACTTGAATTAAAACTGCATTAGGTATACACTCTACCATTCCCGGTACATGGGACTTTTTGTACGATTATCTCCCGAAAAATCACATCGATGTTATCAAAGTTATTAAGTTGTTTCTTTCTGGAACAGATATAAACAGTTGTACCACAGCTGCAGCCAAGCTCCCAAAACTTAACATAAACTGGAATTATTATTGTAGAAATTTTATATCTTTACGACGTAACCCGACTAGTGGTAAGTAGTTCGAGCACACCATAGATGTAAGTGTGCAGATTCGTTATTACTCGTGTACATGCTCGCTTTATGGCAGCCTTAGGCTCTTAAAAGCCTTTCTCTTTCTTATTCTCTTCCCTAGAGTAGGGACCATCGTGGTTGGTTTGTAGTAACCAAAGAAAACCACGTACGCGACAACAAGGAGAGACTGTCACTCACAACTCAGTGAGACCAAATTTATTCCCTTAACAAAAACATGCGGAGCATGATGCTCACCATTGCAACGTTCGCAATGAACCCTGGGAGAGTACCCATACTCCTCCTCTATAGGAGGTGATCAATAACTGTTAATCGAAATTGTAAACGAAACTTATGGTGAAGATAATGAATGCGAAGAAAACGTAATAATTGCAGTCAGCTATAAGCTGAATACGAGACTCATATTCTATTGTGAGTCCAACAACACTCTCACTTTCAGATTGGAAGTAATGACAAATGTTACTCTAACAATATGCAGGAATTGTGGAGGGACAAAGTACACAGCTACTATGTAGCACAATTATCATCCCGCACAATGATGATACTAAACCAAAAGCAGAAAATAACTTATCGATCAGATGACTGACTGAGCTTTCCAACGAATTACTAAACGAAATTTCGAGTACGAAATTCTTTTAACCGGGGGAGACTGTGACAACTGCGAAAAATCCCGGTAAACCTTGATCGGTACAAGTCCGTGGTAACCGGACGTGATATGTATATCATGATATATGTGGTGATTATCTGTGATGATCGGAACTCTGGAACATGTTACACCGACTATAATAGGAGTATATGCACAATAATTACCAAAAACAATACATTGACGCTATGCGTCACCTACATGGCAAGACAAAGTCGTGAATGGATTGACGACTCTGGGAACACGTCATGGTTGACATGACACTATTAAGGGCCAATGATGTGAGATTGATGTCCTTATCCTTTCACAACGTGTTAAACGAGGACTTGACGTTTAACAACGCATTAAACGTTCGATCATGATTATTAGGCCAAAGGTAGGCCCTTTAAGATTCCGAGTTCACGAAACATCTTAGTTATGTGCCATAGACTCTGACAGAAGACTTGAAACAAATCGGTGGCCGGGCACGCTAAACGAGGCAGTCCCGGTTAGGGAAACGCCTTTGCTTTATGAGCAATGGAAAGACAAACCAAACATGCAAGGAATGGTCAATCAAGCCTAAAAACACTTAAACTAACAAAAACGAGGCTTTTATGATTAAAACGTAACCGGGCTCGTGTTTCGAGACGGTTATGCTCGGTTTCTAAAACCGAGTCTTTTGACACTAAAAACGTGAAAAACGGAGTCCGTTTCTCAAATCGGGGACGTGCGTGGGACCTGAAAATGAACCTAAACGCGTCACCAAAGATAAACATCATCTTTTAACACGAAAAGACGAAGCACGACAAAGCGTAGGTGGGGTAGGGGCACCCCCTTATTATATAATGGTTTTTTTCTTTATATTTTTCATTTTTTCTTCACTTTCAACACAAATTCTGGTCATCTTCTTCTTCTCCACCGCTGATCATCTTCTTAACACACTTAAATCAAAAGTATAATCCTTGTTTCATAAGGTTTTGATTGTGATTTCATGAGAAAACTTGATTTAGACCATGAAAACCTTTTTAAACCATGATTTTGGGTGATTTAAACATGGATCTTGGCTAACCTAGATCACATCAGGGATTCCTTGATGTTTTTTTGGCAGCCATGATCTCCAAACTTTGGCTTTTGATGCCCTAATCAACACCTATTCGACCAAAATCGCATAACAATTCGATTAACTGAAAAACAATGAAACAAAGCTTGATTGACATGGGTTAAGGCCTGTTTGGATTGTTCTTGGTATATAGGTACTAAATATGGCTCACACCCACTTCTGGACTCAAGAAAAACACTTGGAATCGAAGAAATCGCTAGGTATATCACCCGAAACTCGAATCAAGAATAGGCAGAATATTGTTTGGACCATAACTTCGTCCGTGTGTATTGGATTGAGCTGAAATTTGGTGTCGTGATCTATAGTATTGACAGCAAGGTCTACGTAAAATTTTATAATTTTTGGAATTTTCTACGATGTTTATTGAATTTTTTACTGTTTTACAAAACGAAATTAAAAAAATTAACAAACGAAGTCAATAAATCACCAAAATTTACATGAACCATAAGGAACATATGCGAAAGGTTCTGGGAAGTTTAGGAGTCTATTGGTTGGGTTTGGTTCGGATTAAAAATCCGTGTTTTTATGAGTTTTCGGTAGCCTGAAACACACTGAAACAAAATCGGAAAATCCCAATTTTTACAGGTAGTTACTGGAAATATATGGAAGTTCCAGGAATATTTTGGGAATTTTGGACATGGTATGATAAACAAAGTGAATTATTCGGTTAAATAATGTTTTACAAATGATTTATTTGAGATGTTAAAACAACGTTATAAATTCCCAAAATATTTTTCCTTGAATCTATATATTTTTACTGAGTTCTGCAAAAATTACCAGAATTTTATAAACTATGCAGATTAAAATGGGATTTACCGGACAACGTACCTGCCGAAACTGGAAAAGGACCAAAACCAATCTTGACTATAATTGGAACACCGGGAGTCTTTTGGGAGGTTCCAGGGTAAGTAGAACACTCTGGGTGTTTCCACCACCGTTCGGGAGAATCCCTGACGGCGAGGATGGAAACTCAAATTTGGGCAACCTAAACTCCCCAAACACCCAAACTCACTTAATGAAAAGTTAATCTTTCTTAAATCCCAACACATTGGCACTATTGGTATTCCCGTACCATTATCCGAACGTGTCAAACAATCGACTTTGGCTGGCACGTGAACCGGTGCCCGGTAGCCAAACGTGAAACTAATCACACCCTAACATCCATCACCACACCATGATACTATATGTACAATATGAACTGAAAATACCCACTTGAATCCAAGTTATAGGCGTTACCGACCTAGCGACTGATATTAGTAATTACTTGCATGATCGTTGTTAAAGCCGAACAAGCTTACATATACTCCTATTGCTACCTGTGATGCTACTATCCTGTGAGTTCACTTCCCTACTTTTAAATTGTTTTATTGTTTTCTGGGGACTTGCATGTTAAAAACTGTGTTGATTACACCAAGTTGGGAGTGAGTTTTCACTTCCCCACTTTTAAATTGTTTTACTGTTTTCTGGGGTGAGTTGCATGTTACAAAGCTGTATTAATTACACCAACTTGTGATGAGGTGAATTTTATAACACACGGTCCGGCAAGCTGAAGGTGTCGGTTGTGACACGGTCCGGCGAGCTGAAGGTGCTTGTTATAACACGGTCCGGTAAGCTGAAGGTGTCGGTTGTGACACGGTCCGACGAGCTGAAGGTGGTTGGTGTGACACGGTCTGGCAAGCTGAAGGAGTCTGTGTGATAAATCTCCAAACTGCTACTATGACCAGTGAATTAAACTTGTTAACACATATTGACCCTTTTTAAAACTAACATGCATTTCAGGTAACTTGAGACTGATGTGATCCGTGTATGTTGTTCAAGACATGTTTATAGGCGAACCCTGATATAGACGCTTGTGGCTTAGAAGACTTATGTGGTTCATGGGAACACGCAGTTGTAATATACATGTAGTATGTAAGCAACATTTTATAAGTAATAAAATGTAGTGTCTTTATAAACAATGTGCTTGTACCAGAGGTGTCTGTTGCATCCCGTATTTTTTTTCTTTCGTTGTAAGTCGGGGTGTGACACGACATGACCATAAGGTATAACCTCAGTGGATTATTCCCTATACAACTATGGTCACAAATATGTGTTTGGTCGGATCCTAAGATCGACCAAACGGGTCGGATTCGAAAGTCAAAGCGGTGGTCAAGATTTCATTCTAATGTCATGCGTAACAATGTCGAGTAATATCCAATGTCTTGTATAGAAATGTCGTGTCTTGTCTTAGTTCAAAGTGAGTTAGATAATGCTACGATATGTCATATAATAAAAGAACTTATATATAGGAAGTACCAGCGGCGTATCCACCATGCTTTTATTATATTACACACGCCTCGTTATCTAAAACACTTACCGTAAACCAATCGTCCAATTGTCCTTCTTATAAACCAATCATCCTTGTATAAAACAATATCTTTGATAAACAAAGGTTTTGTTTAAATCCAAAAGTTATGTCTTATAAACCATTGCTTTAATTGTAAAAAACATATATTAGGATTGTTGGCAAATATATTCAAGCCTTGCCGACTATCAATAAACCCTTATAAAAACAAAGGTCTATTAATGTTCATCGAATTCTGTCATTCCCCAATGGATACTTTAAAACGACTAGAAAGCGGGAATGGGGTGTTAAACCTATGGTACCATTACATACTACCATCGGCATCAATGTTAATGAATGTATCATTGTATATTTAACGCACCAATATGTCTTGAACCATGTACGCATGTTATGAAAATGTTTAGAAATCATGTACTTTACATACTAAGTTAATATACCAAGCTAAATGTCTTGAAATCGTGTACTAGGTAGCTAAGTCAACACACGAAGTAAGATCTCTTGAAACCATGTGTAGGTATACTAAGTCAATATACCATGTAAAATGTATTTGAAATCGAATGCTAGGTATGCTAAGTCAACATACGAAGCAAAATGCAATTGAAATCATGTACTATATGTACTATATAATCAAAGCATATGTAATGTCATGAAATTGCGAAAATAGTCATAAGCACTTATGTATCACCCCAAAACATTTAAAAATGTAAAAGAGGGGACTATGTACTCACTTGGGATTGCAATGTAAATCTTGGATCAAATGATATATCAATGCTTCAAAGGTTCAAAGATTCAAGCGTGTCCTAAAATAGGATAACTATGTGAATATCGGGTCTTTAATCAGTTGATCGGATAGAATAAGGTCTGGTAAACCAAATGAGTGTTGGAACTCATATGAAGTGGTTTAACAAAGTCTACATTTGATTTGAAATGAAACCTATGTCACACCCTGGTCGTAGAGGAAGCGCAAACGTGTGATTGTAAGGTAATCATTGCGTCCAATCGAGTAAACATGTAATAAATAACAATGTTGCCATATCATAGATTAAGTTTCAACCACATTACAAGTTTAGAATAGGTTGCTTAGTAAACATCCAAAAATATATTTAAGTAACATTACATCATCAAAATTAACTATTATCATCATATAATAAACCGAAGCTTTGACTCCTATATACCCACACTTCATAAGAGGCAAACCTTCCAAAAGTGGCAACCATTGTTACTTCCTTCCCAAATGCCCGGAGTCTATCATCTCTCATGTCTTGTTTCCTGAAATACATGTAATTTAAAAAATCAACAAAAGTTGAGCGAGTTCATGTGTATTGTTTCATATACTTGTCATAGTTGTCATAGATATTGAAAAACCCGGTATGTTATTGTTATTCCTAGGGTTTAAGGATCTATCAGTGGGTAGTGAGCCCCTGACATTATGTGTCATAAGTAAATAACCAAACCGAGATAACTCTGTCATTCATAGGGTTCATAAAAGCACTCTGAACGGACTTGTTTTATTCAGAGTGGAGCGTGTCTCAAGCTCAATAGATCTACACCTTTGCACATTGGTCACTAAGTGATTAACGGTTATTATGTTATCATCCTACTTACACACATTGATCTTGTTATCTTCTAAACCCATAGCTAACATACCCTTTGTCATAGAATGTCATAGCATGTATTTCACCCCCAATTGTTATAAAACCAAAAAACGTTTAAAAGAAAGGGGGAACATGAACTCACAGGTTTGCTTCCATACAGCAGTACTAAAGTACCACGAGTTGTCCGTACACGTGTATAACCTTTACATGTGTATTTAATTCATTAGACTCTCAGGTCTGAATTGGACCTCGTACAAGTTGTTCATCTTGAAATATTGTTATGCATTTATTCGTTTTCTTGAACAACTTCATTGCTTTTATAGTGTTGTTAGGTTTGTGTTTTCGATTAGTTTTTGCATATATATATTTCACAAATATATATTTATTATCTTGTCTTGAATCGTGTGTGAACGGTCCTGCCCTTCACTTGTCCTCGTGCCTAGCACGCTGTTCTTGGATCTTGCCCACTTAGTTTATGTCATTGGGCCTAGCCCACTTAGTTATATGATTGGGCCTAGCCCACTTAGTTTATGTCATTGGGCCTAGCCCACTTAGTTACATGATTGGGCCTAGCCCACTTAGTTTATGTCATTGGGCCTAGCCCACCTAGGTATATGATTGGGCCTAGGTCACTTAGTTTATGTCATTGGGCCTAGCCCGTTTCTAATAATTGAGTCCATTAGTGGAGTTCGTATAATTTATGTATTTTTACTAAATATTGATGATACAAGTATCTTCACTCTATTATAACACTTAGTAATTTTTATACACCCTCAACTTCCGGATTTTGTTATTGGCGACGCATATATATATTTATTTGTTCGGTGGCTAAAATATTTATTGTTTAGACGTGTCATTGTAAACGCTCAATATATATATATATATATATATATATTTTAATTATTTTGTGTCCATAAAATGCCCATGTGCCATAGTGATCTCCTCGTGGCGGCGATATGCTCAATATTAACCGTTGACGAAATATGTTTTTGTCATTCGGGAAATATTATTATTTCTTAAGAGTTCGCATTTGTAGTTCGACCTGGGCCGTTTTATTTTATTCATCCGTTTAATCGCTTATGGATGTAATATGTGTAGGACTTGTTTATGTCCATATTCATGGCATTATTTGGGAATATGTATATGTTTTTGTATCTTTATACCTGTTTCGTACAAGTATTTATTGGTATGTTTGGGTGTACAGTATTGATCACCCTAAGTATATCTAGATACATACGCATTGCACACAAATGCTTGTACTTGGTGAATTTTTCAAAATACATATAATTTTACCAAAAATTATATATCATGTATAGTTATTATTTTTCAACATTTGTTTTTGTGGAAAAATATATATTCAAGACTACAAGAGTACTTGAATACTTAAGACTTGTCACTATGCATTAAAGCTTCCATAATGACATTTAAGACCACTAATCGTGTTTGACCATGTTAATCACCCTTTAACCCCAATTTAATCACGATTAGATTTTTAGTAAAATTCGCTATAGTTCCCCTAAAACTATGAGTTTTCCACGTTTGAAAAACGATTAATCATGTCAATTTTCCAAATCCATATATCTTTCCATTATTCACATATAACACATATATTTCACCAGATTCATATATATTACTTTCAACTTCATGAGGTACATATATATATATTTTATACTCCCAAAATAATAAATTTTTGGCATGAACATCTTTTGTAGTCGTATAAGTTTTATAAACTTGATTTATTTTTTTGACAAGATCATCCATGTATATTTTTAATAAAAAGTCTAATATTTTTACATGAACTTTTATGACCACTTTTTATATAACCTTATCTTGCAAAAATCCAAGTTTATATATTCTTCAAAATCAAGTTATAACCTTTAAACCTTTGTTTCCCTTAATATTTTCAAGGAATATATACATAACTCATGAGCATGAAGGTGATGATCTTACATGATTTAACCATATTCATGTTCAAATCATATTTTTATGTTCATCATACTAATATTACCTTGTAAGTTACTACAACTTAAAAGCTTCAAGATCTTCATGTCTTTATTTTTCTATGAACTTGTTTTAACTTAAACAACTTAAACAATATGAACATCATAAATTTCATGAACAATCAACATAAATATAACAAGTAAACACATAATAATAGTTATATTTAGTGATTATTATGTTTGTGATTAGGGTTTTTGATATAATTTTTCTTAATTTCAAGATCATCAACTTATATTTCCATAAACTACAAGTATTAACGAGTATAAGAATGGTGTTTAGAGATCTTACAACTTTGCAAGAGATCAATAGAAGAATAAGAAGATATTAAGCTCCAAAGAAGACTCCTAAGGCTTCTCCATGCTTCCTTCTTCCTTGAACACTCTTGAAATGCCTTGAAATGGATTAGAAGGTGGTGATTTATGGTGGAAAAAGTGGTGGTAGTATGGTGGTGAAGGGTGAGCCAAAATGGGAGCTTGGAGTGGAGTTCTTCAAGTTTTGAAAAGTGGTGAAAGAGTTATGATAAAAAGAATGGTGTAGGAATGGTTATAAGCATGCCTACTTTACTAGTCAACAACCAATCTAAGAGCCATGCTTCAAATCTTGCAACTTTCAACCAAAATCAAGTGGGATGTGAAACTATAACCGTCCACTTGGGGGGGGGGGGTAAATTGTAACTTTTTCATGTAAGGTGTTAGTTAGTTAGATATTTTGGTGATTAGGATAAGTATGGTGTTTTAGGGGTTTAAGTGCACCATTAAAGAAGTAATTAGGGAATAGGATCATAAATATTATTAACTAGTTCACTAGACTAGTAGAAATAATATTTAACTAGTTTATATGGTTCCCGGTTAAGTGCCGGTGCACTGACCAAGCTTTCGTGTCCTAGCGATAAGAAATTTCCGCAAGATATAAACTTAAATCTTAGAGTTGTGTGAAGTATTTTGGAGTCCCAAAATAAGCCTAACTAGTTCACTAGTTTCTTCGTTTAGTTGTTACGGTGTCGGAAATACCGCTTACTAGCTCGTCGGTTTCGCTAACGGACAAATCATATTTATAGCGATATAATACGGAAATTTGTATTTTTGAATATTCCAATGATATCCATTAAATGTTTTAGTGTGTTTTTCATTACTTGACATATTTCCAGAGGTCCAGAATTGCTAAATTATTATTACGGACGGGTTAAAAATACTGTATGTTTAGCCAATCGGACGATCTGTTATTTAGGGCGTTGCACCAGAAGGTTGTGTAAGATTATAAGACTTATTTCCACATTAGTGTTTTTATATCTATAGACTCAGTTTCGTCGTTCGTGTGTCTTGTTCATGGTTTTGTAGCGGTTGCTGGCATGAATAGTGCGCCCCAACACTTTCTACCAACACTTTTAGAACATAGTTTTGTTTGTTTCGTGTTGTAATGGCAACCAATAGATGTTATATCATGATTTTTTTGTCCTAATACTTGTTATATGCCATACGACTCAGTTACGTAATTTAATTACGTTTAAATGCATGAGATTATAAAATAAAATAGGTGATTAGATTGTACGGAATTACCGTTATTTGCCATTTGTCACATACTCCCCCTGTTAAAACAGAATTTCGTCCCGAAATTCACTTGGAGGCATCCTCTGATGGATTCTTCTCGAACATGTGGGGGTACTTTGTCTTTATTTGACCTTCACGTTCCCCTGTGTACTCGGGTCCGTAACGGGAGTTCCAGCGAACCTTGACTAGTTTGATTCGGCTCCTTCTTGTCTTTTGAACTTTCCATTCCATAACCTCAACGGGTTCTTCGTTAAATTGGAGCTTCTCAGCAATATGAATTTCATCCGCTGGGTTGATAATTGTTTCGTTGGTTAGACTTTTCTTGAGGTTGGACACATGAAATGTGTCGTGTACGTTGTTTAGTTCCTCTGGCAAGTTTAGCTTATAAGCTACGGTACGAACTTTGGCCCGAATTTCAAATGGCCCAATATACCTCGGGTTTAGTTTTCCGCGTTTCCCGAATCTAGCTACGCCTTTCCAAGGCGAGATTTTTAGTAATACTTTGTCTTCGACCTCGAAGGATAATGGTTTGCATCGCCGGTCTTGCGTATCCCGAGCTGTTTTGATACACTCGCGGATCTTGAGTATCTTGTCTGTGGTTTCTTGGACTAGTTCCAGACCAATGAGTTGTTTGTCACTGACTTCCGCCCAGTATAACGGAGATCGGCACTTACGTCCATAAAGTGCTTCGAATGGCACGACCTTAATACTAGTGTGATAACTGTTATTGTAGGAAAACTCTACCAACGGTAAGTGAGTATCCCAGTTTCCACCTAAATCCATCACACAGGCGCGAAGAATATCTTCCAAAGTTTGGATGGTTTGCTTGCTTTAGCCACCTGTCTGCGGATGAAACACCGTGCTTAGATCTATCGAGATCCAAACGAAGCTTGAAATGATTGCCATATCCGCGACACAAAGCGACCATCTCTGTCTCAGATTATCGAGACTGGCATCCATGACATGACCATAATTTCCTTAAGGTACAGCTCAGCTAGCTTCTTAGTACTGTTTTTTTCATGGATCGGTCAGAAGTGAGATGATTTAGTTAGCCGATCTAAGATAACGCAGATCATGTCATGACCTCGAGAGGTCCGCGGCAGCTTTGTAATAAAATCCATTGATATCTACTCCCATTTCTAAAAGGAACTTGGGTTGTTGTAATAAGCCAAGATGGTTTCTTGTATTCGGCCTTGACCTTTGCATACGTTAGGCATTTCCAACACAGGTCGTAATATCTCGCTTGAGATTAGGCCACCAATAATACTCTTTCAGATCCTCATACATTTTATCAGATCCTGGATGGATTGAGTATTTTGACTTGTGGGTTTCGTCCAACACCAAATCTCGTAATTCTCCGAAATAGGGAACCCAGATCCTTCCCATGAAGTACAAAGTCCCGTCTCTGTTTGGTTCCAGTTGTTGTTCCATTCCCCATAATGATTATGCTAGAATGTTTTCCGATTTTAGAGCTTCTTGTTGTGCCTCTCGCGCACGAGTCGTAAAGTTTGTCTGGATTGTCATTTCTAAAGCTCGCACTCATAGAGTCTTGACTCGTTCCTTCCGACCCAAGGCATCTGCCACTACATTTGCCTTGCCCGAGTGGTACTTGATCTCACAATCATAATCATTCAACAGTTCTACTCATCGCCTTTGGCGCATGTTTAATTCCTTTTGGTTGAATATGTGTTGAAGGCTTTTATGATCGGTGAATATGGTACACTTAGTTCCATAAAAATAATGGCGCCAGATTTTCAAAAAACAGTCCTACTTAGGTCGTGGTGGTATAGTTCTTTTCATGAACTTTTAACTGTCACGAGCATAGTGATGACCTTTTCACGTTGCACTAACACGCAACCCAAGCCTTGATGCGATACATCACAAGACACCACAAAGTCATTGGTACCATCCAGTAGGGATAATATTGGTGCCTTGCATAGTTTATCTTTCAATATTTGGAAAGCTAATTCTTGTTTTTCTCCCTAGTCAAACTTTTTATCCTTTTGTGTAAGCGATGTTAGCCGTTGAGCAACTTTCGACAATGAATCTACGGTAGTAGCCCGCTAAGCCTAGAAATTGTCCTACTTCTGCGGGAGTCTTCAGAGCATTCCAGTTCTTCATGGCTTCTACCTTAGACGGGTCAACCTGTATTCCATTCTTGTTCACTACTTGACCGAGAAATTATACCTCGTGAATCCAAAATTCGCATTTTGGAGAATGTCGCATACAGTTTCTCCTCCTTTAAAAGGCCCAATATAGTTCTCAAGTGTTGTTCGTGTTCTTCCTCGGTTCGTGAATATATCAAATGTCATCAATGAATACGGCAGAAGCATTTGTTAAGCCGAAGGGCATAACCAGGAACTCGTAATGACCGTAGCGAGTCCTAACCTCGTCTTAGGAATACTTTCCTCTCAGATTCTTAGTTGATGATAACCGGATTTTACATCAATTTTGGTGTAGAATCCGAGTCTTGTAGTTAGTCGTATAAATCGATAATCGTTGGTAATGGGTGCTAATTCTTAATGGTGAGTTTATTCAACTCTCGATAATCTAGGACATCCGAAAGCTTCTGTTCCTCTTCTCGACCAAGGCATCTGAGCTCCCCATGGCGAGGAACTTGTTCAAATGAATTCTTGGCGTGGATCCCGGCACCAACCTATATGAACTAAAATCGTCATGGTGGAGGTAGTTCTGGCAAGTCTTCCGAAAAGACTTCAGGAAACTCCTTCACAATGGGGATTTCTTCCAACTTTCTCCTCATTTTTCTTTTCGGCTATTTGAGTTAACAAGGCTATGCAACCTCTTTGTAGGCACTTCTGGCCTTCATGTAATTTATAATTCCTAAAGGCGTCTAACGCTTCCTTCCATGAGCTGCAAGTGTTTCTTCGTTAGGCAGGGGGATATGGATAGTTCTCTCAGAACAAACTACTTTCTGCTTTGTTATACTTCAACAAGTCGATGCCAAAAGCTACATCGTAACAACCCAGATAAACAAGCAAAAGGTCAATATTAAATTCTCGTTCTACCAGTTCCAAAGTGCATCCTTTTATAACATCTCCTGACTTGACTAATGTTACGGTGGCAAATCTTATAGAATGAGGGAACGTCTAACTTACTTAACTCTAGGTCTGGTATATTTTGACTTCTATGGAGAGGAAACTAAAATCGGCACAGGTACCAACCAAATGGATGCGAAATGTGGGTTGATAGGAAACGTGTCGGGACCTTTAATGATTCCTCATGACCCAGCTAATTCCCCATTATCTAATTTTGACAGAGTGTCTAATTTACATGACTCTAATTCGAGTATATGCTTAATACCTAGAGACACTAGCTAGGCTCGGTGTCAATATCAAAAGAGTTGACACATACTAGTTGTAGAGTAGAACGTAGCATGAGACATCAGGACCTTGTGGGGTATCCATAGTTTCTAATTGCTCACGCTTTAAGTCATTATCTGATTCATTTTTAAGACGTTCATGCTTTAAGTGCCCTCCATACCACCCTTAAAATCCTAGTTCTGGTTGGGTCTTACTAACTTATTGGTTTCTTTCTTGTGTCCTGTTTCACCATGCTTCTACTCTGGGCACTCTTGCAAGTGCTCTCTAGAGGAAATATTCACTTATCACATCTAGGATTTCAGTACGTTGTCAGCACACTTCTTAGTGCTAGCATCAATTATGGCAGAAGTGCCTTCGTTTCTATTATCACGGGGTTCCCTTTCGTTTGTTACTCACTCTCGATCCTGTCTTAAAGGTGAGTATTTTCGCTTCCCGTTGCTAGTAGATTCCACGCGTGTTTTCTTCCATTCTGTCCCTTTCTTTGATAATTTCCCCTTTTCTCACCACATCCTTGGTGAAACCAACTGTGAGAGTTACTGTTTGAGTGATGAAGGTAGGGTGGGATGGTGTGGTCATGTTTTGGTTCTCAGAGGCTTAAACCCCAATTGTAACGCGCAATGCAATTGATTCCAGGTGTTCGAGTATGGAACAACTCTTAAGAGATCGTGAAAGCGTCTAATATAACCAACAACGCTGGTTGCAATTATGATCGAGTTCTAGGATTTCATTTCTACCCTTGGCATTCCAGTCAGCGAGCAAACCCTTTCTCGTAAGATTCTTGAGGTATTCCCATGATAACCTCTTCGTAATATCATTCCCTAAAGTTTGTACTTGATGATCTTACCAAGTTAATGCTACATTCGGCAGGAGACTCCTTGTTTACCTTATCGTTCACTCAGGAGTACATTACTAGCACTGCTAACCGACTCCTTTATCTTTATTTAGCGGACAGAACCTACCGCGCCTCCGCGCCAATGTGGTCTCGCGGCTTATTACACTGCCACCCGTTCCCTGTCTATTGGGATCCGAACCATTTGAACTACTGGTACCTGTCACACCCTCAATTTCCACCTGCGGAGTTACGCGGCGTGTGATCAAACCAGAATCTGAGACGCTAGTAATATCGAACGACTCTATATGATTTATTTAAACGTTTTCCAAAAACATTTGTTTAACCATTCATAGTTATTTTCAAATTGACTTAGTTTCAATGTTTAGCGGAAGCATTAGTTTCAAAGTTTAGTAACGGGCGCCAACATAAACGCCAAAACCAAAAATCCAAACAATATTCGTAAATAAGACTCGATAAAAATGTCTTGATCAAATGCAAGTGAGTGCACCTAGCGCTCCTAGCGTCCTGAGAAACATGTAAAGAAACAAGTGTCAACATTAAAGAAGAGTGAGTTCACAGGTTTTTATAAGTTCACAAGTTCGGTTAAAAGTTTGTTTTCCCCCGTTATCCCTAACCCGGGATAACGATATAGTTCCATTATTCCTAACTCGGAATAATAATGTTGGTTCGTAATTAAGTTCAATGTTAATATGTAGGTAGCGAGCCTAAAGTTACGTCAAATAAGAGTTCGCGATCGAAGCTGACTGTTGTTGCCTCAGTGTTGCCAGGCCTATCACTGACCATGGCGAAAGTTAGGCCAAATTAATCACCCGTTGACCATACCCGGTCGGCTAGCGCGACTAGCTCGGGTGGGGTTTGTCGGGCCCAGTAGTACTACTTATAATTTCCCCTCTATCTAACCAAATACTAACGATCCGATAGTTTGTTGAGGACTTCCGTGATATATCTACTTATTGACCATAACGTACATTAACATTAACTTAGTTACCGAGTAGTTTAACGACGTTAATTTCGCATAACGTAAAAGATAGAGTTATAGAGTGTATACATGTTTCTCCCCCTGTTGTTTAAAACCGGATAAAATAGGGGCCGTGAACTCACCTTAAATTGCTAGGTTAGAGTAACACAAAAGTAGCAAATGATGGGACCGCTAATCGCGTCCTAACATGTCAACCGATTTAAAGTTAATGTGTGAACACACTGATACAAAACCCTACGCATAACTAACACACAGTGCGGCACACGTAATAACCAATTCGAAAACACAATCATGCATTCAAAGTATCATCATACCAAAATAATGATCAAACCAACTTGTCATAAACACAGATTAACTCATACAACACTTTGGTACACACAAACACAAGTTATCATATTTCAGCTTGTACGCTCATAACTGGGCTGTTTTCGAGGATTTTTATAAAATAGTTCCAACGTTCCAAAAGTTCCAATTTTTTTACAGCAGATGTCAACTAAACTGTAGAATTTTATGTAAACTTTTCAAGTCCTAACGCCTTACCAATTATTTAATAACATTTATATACTAGGCTGCAGTCAGATTCGTCGCTTCTGACTGTAGTCCACGGGAAAAATTATTAAAAAATCATCGTTCATCCAATTAACAAAATTCTAGTGGGAGTTTTCCAGAAATTCCTGTCTCCAGTTGCTGTACAAATTTCGTGACCCAACCCCCTACAGACTATGAGATCCGACTCGATAAACAACTAGCAAATTTTGCAGAATTTACGCAGCTTCAGCTGCTGCACTAAATGACCACTTAAAAATAGCAAAACACCTCAGAAAAATATGAATCTGGAGCCATTAGAAGCGTTTTTCAAATACACACGTTTTAGGATTCAGAAAATCCACTTTTTGATAAATAATGATCAGGTTACAGCCAATTGAATTTGGCTGTAAATGTCATTCAGCAAACAGTTTTCGACTTTTATCGCATTAGAACATGCTTAAACGATCATGACTCTTAATAACAATGATTAACAACAGGTTTATTTGTCAAATATCATCATGTATACCAATATTCATGCAAACCCTAATTATATAACATGATCTTTATCGACAAAATGCAGCTTATGATTTTAGTATTCAACTTAACATCAAAATCGCAAAGATTTGCACAATCATCCGAACTAATCATAAATCACAACACTTTTCATACTAATAATCCTACCATTACACACAATCATGATCAAGATTATACAAACCCTAATGTGAATCGCAAAACAATTAAACCCTAACCTTGAAACGATAATGATTAGCGAACCGGGACAAGATTGGAATCAATCCGGAAGTTGGAGACTTGTGATCGTGAGAGGGGGGGCTGCCGTCGGTTCTCCTAGGGGTTAGGGTTTCTCCTTTTTTTAAAAAACTATAACATGCATACATACGATTATATAGCACAAGGGAAAAGAAGGCGAGGGGTGGGGGGCGCGACCGCAAAGGGGGGGGGGGGTTTGAGTAAGTGGCTTGGGCCTCAAGTTTAGGTTAGTTCCTTCGGCCGCAAGGAGGTGAGGTCGACACGTTTCGCGGCTCAGTTCGGTTCGGCTATTTATTTATTATTTTTTTATAACTAATAATCGCGAAATCAAGGCGTGGTACAATAATCTACAAAATATACAAACGTTTAATAACACATAGCACGTAATTCACCCAATAAATTCAAAAAGTTAGCTTAGTTATTGCGAGCGTGTAATTTAATTCTCCGAATTAAATCAGCATAGGAATGAATAACCGTGAAGTAGCGCATTTAAGATACCTGAAAAGCCGGGATATCACATTATCCCCATGTTGAAAGAATTTTCGTCCCGAAAATTGAGTAAACGCGGTTTAGAATGCAACGCACAAAGATTCAGTTTGTTAGCAATGGTACAAGAAATTCCCAGCTGTCACATCATCCCCATGTTGTTCGTCTCGAAATTTAGTTGGTGGTAACGTCAGATTGCTGCTCAGCTGCAAAAAGGTGTGGGTATTTGCTTTTCATTTGGTCCTCTCTTTCCACGTGAATTCCGGTCCACACTTAGAGTCCCAACGAACCTTGACAATCGGTATCTTGCTGTGCCTTCGAGTCTTAATCTCACGATCCATGATCTCGATAGGTTGTTCCACAAAATGCAGTTGCTCATCCACTTGAATCTCATCCAATGGAATAACTAGGGTCTCATCTGATAGACACTTCTTCAGATTCGACATGTGAAAAACGTTGTGAACTCCACTGAGTTCGGCAGGAAGGTCTAATTGATAAGCTACAGGCCCGATACGCTTCGAGATCACAAATGGGCCTACGTATCGTGGGTTTAGTTTGCCTCGTTTCCCAAAACGGATTACACCCTTCCAGGGTGACACCTTCAGTAGGACGCGGTCGCCTACTTGAAATTCGATGTGGTTTGCGTCGTTGATCAGCGTAGCTTTTCTGTCGATCTCGTGCCGCTGCCATGCGGTTTCTGATTTGCACAATCTTTTCAGTAGCCTCAAGTATCAACTCAGGACCTATGAGTTGACTGTCACCGACTTCTGCCCAACAGACTGGTGATCTACATTTGTGACCGTATAATGCTTCAAACGGTGCTGCCTGAATACTCGTATGGTAACTATTGTTATACGAGAATTCCACTAAAGGCAGATGGATTTCCCAACTGTTCCCGAAGTCTACCACACATGCCCTAAGCATGTCTTCCAAGGTCTGAATGGTCCTTTCACTTTGACCATCCGTCTGAGGGTGATAAGCTATGCTCATATCTAAGCGTGTACCCAACGCTTTCTGAAGTGACTGCCAAAAGTTGGACGTGAAACGAGTACAGAGTATCGGGATTTGTAATACATTGTTGGGCCACCAGTACGCGGCTTTAAGGTCTTGATACATCTTATCTGAACCAGGATGGACAGAGTATCGGGATTTATGAGCTTCGTCCATAACTAGCTTCCTGAGGTCTCCGTAGAGAGGTACCCATATACGATTCATGAAATACCGGGCACCATTGGGTTTCACTTCCCAATCACGTTCCAATCTTTCCCACAGATTCGGCCTTGATGTTTTCTTATTTAACTGCTTCTAGCTGCGCGTCGCGTATCTGTTCGGGTAACCCATAATGAATCGTGAACTGTAGTGCTCGTACCCGACGAGGTTTCAATTGCTCCTTTCTACTCAGGGCATCAGCTACCACGTTAGCCTTACCCGGGTGATACCGAATGGCACATTCATAATCGTTCAGGAGTTCGACCCAGCGACGCTGTCGCATGTTCAACTCCTTCTGGTCAAAGATATGCTGGAGGCTCTTGTGATCCATGTAGATTGTGCATTTTGTTCCATATAGATAGTGTCTCCAAAACTTAAGTGCAAACACAACTGCTCCCAATTCCAGGTCATGTGTTGTGTAGTTTTTCTCGTGAACTTTCAACTGTCGGGATGCATACGCGATGACCTTATCACGTTGCATGAGTACGCATCCCAATCCCTGAATGGAAGCGTCACAATATACCACAAAATCATCTGTCCCTTCTGGCAAGGACAAAATGGGTGCACTGCAAAGTTTCTGCTTCAGCAATTGAAATGCTGCTTCCTCCTTGTCACCCCAAGCATACTTGGTGCCCTTCTGGGTGAGAGTGGTAAGCGGTTATGCGACCTTGGAAAATCCCTCGATGAAGCGTCTGTTGTAACCAGCCAAAACCAAAAATTGGCGGATCTCTGTCGGTGTCCTGGGTGCTTCCCAGTTCTTGATAGCATCGATCTTGGCGGGATCAACGTGTATACCCTTTTCATTCACGATATGCCCGAGGAACTGAACTTCCCGAATCCAGAAATCACACTTCGAAAACTTGGCATATAGTTTCTCCTGTTGAAGTAGTTCCAGCAATAATCGTAGATGCTCAGCATGTTCTTCTTCACCCTTGGAGTAGATGAGTATATCATCGATGAACACGATGACAAACTTGTCGAGATACGGCTTACACACGCAGTTCATGAGGTCTATGAACACGCGGGTGCGTTGGTGAGACCGAAGGGCATGACCAAGAACTCATAATGGCCATACCGAGTACAAAATGCCGTCTTGGAGATATCCTCATCCCTGAAACATAACTGGTGATAACCGGACCGTAGATCAATCTTGGAGTAGTAGCTTGACCCTTGAAGCTGGTCGAAGAGATTGTCGATGCGAGGTAATGGGTATCGGTTCTTGACTGTAACTTTATTGAGTACCCTGTAGTCGATGCACATGCGGAAGGTCCCGTCCTTTTTCTTGACAAAAAGGACCGGAGCTCCCCATGGCGAAGTACTTGGTCGGATAAATCCTTTTTCCAACAATTCCTGAAGTTGGGTAGACAGCTCTTGTAGCTCTGTTGGAGCTAGGCGGTATGGGGCCTTGGCGATAGGAGTCGCATGGTTCGCCAATTCGATTTCAAACTCCACTTGTCGATGTGGTGGAAGACCAGGTAACTCCTCTGGAAACACATCGAAAAAGTCACGGACGACGGGGATATCTTCAATCGCTTCTCGTCCTTAGGCTGCTCGGTGACCAGTGCGAGCAAAGCGAAGGAGTTCTTTCTCCGAAGATACTTCTAGCTTGCATGTAAGAGATGATCTTTGGGACGGCGCCTGCATTCTCGCCTTGCACCATCAAGACTTCGTCGTTAGAGAGCGGAATATGGATAGCTTTCTCGAAACAGAGAACTTCAGCTCGGACGTCGGATAGCCAGTCCATTCCGGCTACCACGTCAAAACTACCCAGGGTAGTTGTCATCAGATCAATGGTAAAGTTGTGACACGCGAGTTTAAGTTGACAGCCGGTTACTAAATGGGTCACATCTACAGATTTACCATCGGCTAGTTCTATGACGTAAGGGGTCTCTAGGGGTTTAGGCGTGAGATTTAGGTTCTTCCTAAAAGACTCAGATATAAAACTCTTATCTGCACCCGTATCAAAAGTACAGTAGCAAAATGATCGTTAAGGGGAAACTTACCGTTGACCACATTCGAGTCGTTTACTGGCCACTCCGCGGCCCAGCGTGAATGCACGACCTTTTGCACCTCCTGTGCCACCATTTCCATTGTTGCCATTGTTGTTATTGTTGTTGTTGTTTGTTGTTGCGAAGCTGTGGGCAGTCTCGCTTGAAATGGGCAGTGCTACCGCACTGATAGCATCCCCGGTTATTACCTTGCTGTTGACCCTGTGCTAATTCTGATTTTGTCGAGACATGATTTCCCCGCGACAATGCTTTGCCGCGTGTCCCGCTTTGCCACATCGTTGGCAGCGATTTCCGGCGCAAGGGCCGTGATGATGGAGGTTACAATGATTACATTGCGGCTTTCGACCCGCGTAGCCGCTTGAGTTCTGGGTGTTGTTGGCAGATTGATTATTGTGACCCCGATTGTTGTTGAAATTGTTGGACCGCTTCTGGTTTCCTTGTTGTGGCTGGGCTGACGAAGACTGTCGAGCAGGTGAGTCTTCAAATTTTATTTTGTTATCAGGGACAACTTCAGTTGCACCCCGAGGTGGTAACTTCCTTTGCTCCACCGCCTTATCGGTGAGTTTATGTGCCAGCCTAATCGCTTGATGCTCCGTCGTAGGGTTGCTAGACATTACCATGCCCTGGATCTCAGGGACCAGACCCCCAAGATAAAACTCAAGTCATTTTTCGACGGTGTTAGCCAGATCGGGACATAGGAACACTAGATCATGATGTTTGGCCGTATACGCTTCAATTTCAGACCCTACCATCTTGTGGTTCCATAACGCTTGCTCCAACTGCTGAACTCTGTCTCGCGGACAGTATTCCTCCTTGATTAGGGCCTTAAACTCGGTCCAGGCCATTGCGTTCGCCGCAACAAGTCCACGCGTTTGGACTTGTGCGTTCCACCAGGTTAATGCCCCATCTTCCAATGTTGAGGCAGCATACTTGACCTTATTGACTTCAAGGCAATTGCACATCTCGAACACCGATTCAGACTTTTCAATCCAACGGACCAGTCCTATGGGTCCTTCCGCACCCGTGAACTTGCTCGGTTTTGCATCAAGGAACATCTTGTAGGGGTTAAGACCCCCTCCTGGAGACAGAGGATAGGTAGTCAGCGAGAAAGTCTACTAGCCCAACTATTAGATTTTCCCATGAAAATTTAATAATGGTTACCTGCTGGTGGGTTTTGAACACCTGCCAGAGCAGCATTCACGTGTTCTTGGATCAATGCGGCCAATTCTTTAGGTGACATGTTGAGTTTTCCGCGACGTCCAGTTGCCATTTCAGATCTTCGCA
This sequence comes from Scalesia atractyloides, assembly GCA_947069175.1. Taxonomy (NCBI): domain Eukaryota; kingdom Viridiplantae; phylum Streptophyta; class Magnoliopsida; order Asterales; family Asteraceae; genus Scalesia; species Scalesia atractyloides. The sequence goes on along the minus strand of CAMTDV010000021.1, from coordinate 41,993,633 downwards.
AGACAACACAAACACGCACCGATAAGTATATATATCCAATATAGTTATCATATTCCACACTTCAATCATCACACAAGTTATGTCAACCAAACAAATTAAACAATCAAAAGGAACATTCGATTAAATAATTTGCAATGTCTCACAAAATACCAACCAAACATCTCAGTTTAATTATAAAATTTCAAGTTCAAACATAAGTGGAAACAAACAAACTAAAGAAAACAAAGCGGGGATTGGCGAGACGAGTCAGTCTTCTACGTCTCCATCTCCCAAGTCGCTATCGTTGCCGTCATCCTCTGCGGCATTTTCAGCTTCAACAGCCGGGTCCTGTTCCGGCTCCTCTTCCTCCGGATACTCCTCCGGTTCTTCCTCTGGATCCTCCTCGGGTCTTCCTCTGGATCCTCCTCTTCTTCCTCTACCGGCACTGGAGGGGCCGGTGCTGGTGCGGGTACTGGGACAGGTGCTTGATTCTGCTCCAGTTCTTGAATCCTCCAACTGGACTCAAGAACTCTGTCTTCGAGCCAGTCAGCCCTCAGCTGCTCAGCACGAAGATCCTTAGCTAAAATGTTTTGAACTTTCCTATTCTCATGTTGCTCTTCCTCGAGCCTTCCAGTTTTACCAGTTAGTTGACGTATCATCCATCCTTGTGCTTCGATAGTCTCTTGCATTCTCTCTAGCTGTTCCTGTTGTTTCCTTAACATATCCCTAAGTAGGTCGTCCCCTACTTCTAACGAGTTGACCGGTTCGACCGGTATAGCGGTGGTCGGACGGGAGGACGACTCCCCTCCTAGAGCGAGTCTTTTCCTAGCAGCTGAGCGTGTCTCCACGCCATGAGGTGGTGAGGGTTCGACCATGGGTGCCTTCCCCGGCGCCCTTGATTGTCGAGATTTGTCGGATGATGATGATGACATAGCCTGCTGGGTTGGTGTAGTTAGTTACGAGTTGCGTGCATCACAATATACATATATATCTCACATAAAGCAATTGTAGTATAACACATACAAGATATCACAGTTCAGTGCCAACTAAGTCTAGTGTCGTGTAACAGCTATAGTTTAGGTCTACTTTTATGCAAACCTGGTTCTCTATATCTAGAGGCTCTGATACCAATCTGTCACACCCTCAATTTCCACTTGCGGAGGTTTACCGCGAGGCGTGTGATCAAACTAGAATCTGAGACACTAGTAATATGAACGACTCTATATGATTTATTTAAACGTTTTCCAAAAACATATGTTTAACCATTCATAGTTATTTTCATATTGTCTTAGTTTCAAAGTTTAGCGGAAGCATGAGTTTCAAAGTTTAGTAACGGGTGCCAACATAAACGCCAAAACCAAATATCCCAAACAATATTCGTAAATAAGACTCGATAAAAATGTCTTGATCAAATGCAAGTGAGTGCACCTAGCGCTCCTAGCGTCCTGAGAAACATGTAAAGAAAAAAGTGTCAACATTAAAGAAGAGTGAGTTCACAGGTTTTTATAAGTTCACAAGTCGGTTAAAAGTTTGTTTTCCCCCGTCATCCCTAACCCGGGATAACGATATAGTTCCATTATTCCTAAACCGGAATAATAATGTTGGTTCGTAATTAAGTTCAATGTTAACATGTAGGTAGCGAGTCTAAAGTTACGTCACATAAGAGTCCGCGATCGAAGCTGACTGTTGTTGCCTCAGTGTTGCCAGGCCTATCACTGACCATGGCGAAAGTTAGGCCAAATTAATCACCCGTTGACCATACCGGTCGGCTAGCGCGACTAGCTCGGGTGGGGCTTGTCGGGCCCAGTAGTACTACTTATAATTTCCGCACTATCTAACCCAATACTAACGATCCGAGAGTTTGTTGAGGACTTCCGTGATATAGCTACTTAGTGACCATAATGTACATTAACATTAACTTAGTTACCGAGTAGTTTAATGACGTTAATTTCGCATAACGTAAAAGGTAGAGTTATAGAGTGTATACATGTTTCTAGCCCTGTTGTTTAAAACCGGATAAAATAGGGGCCGTGAACTCACCTTAAATTGCTCGGTTAGAGTAACACAAAAGTAGCAAATGATGGGACCGATAATCGCGTCCTAACATGTCAACCGATTTAAAGTTAGTGTGTGAACACACTGATATAAAACCCTACGCATAACTAACACACAGTGCGGCACACGTAATAACCAATTCGAAAACACAATCATGCATGCAAAGTATCATCATACCAAAATAATGATCAAACCAACTTGTCATAAACACAGATTAACTCATACAACACTATGGTACACACAAACACAAGTTATCATGTTTCAGCTTGTACGCTCATAACTGGCTTTTTCGAGGATTTTTATAAAATAGTTCCAACGTTCCAAAAATTCCAATTTTTTTACAGGAGGTGTCAACTAAACTGTAGAATTTTATGTAAACTTTTCAAGTCCTAACGCATTACCAGTTATTTATAAACATTTATATACTAGGCTGCAGTCAGATTCGTCGCTTTCTGACTGCAGTCCACGGGAAAAATTATTTAAAAATCATCGTTCATCCATTAACAAAATTCCAGTGGTAGTTTCCGGAAATTCCCGTCTCCAGTTATGTACAAATTTCGTGACCCAACCCCCTACAGACTATGAGATCCGACTCGATAAACAACTAGCAAATTTTGCAGAATTTACGCAGCTTCAACTGCTGCACTAAATGACCACTTAAAAATAGCAAAAGACCTCAGAAAAATATGAATCCGGCGCCATTAGAAGCGCTTTTCAAAAATTCACGTTTTAGGCTTCAGAAAATCCACTTTTCGATAAATAATGATCAGGTTACAGCCAATTGAAGTTGGCTTTAAATGTCATTCAACAAACAGTTTTCGACTTTTATCGCATTAGAACATGCTTAAACTATCATGACTCTTAATAACAATGATTAACAACAGGTTTATTTGTCAAATATCATCATGTATAATATTCATGCAAACCCTAATTATATAACATGATCTTTATCGCCAAAACACAGCTTATGATTTTAGTATTCAACGTAACATCAAAATCGCAAAGATTCGCACAATCATCCGAACTAATCATAAATCACAACACTTTTCATACTAATAATCCTATGATTACACACAATCATGATCAAGATTATACAAACCCTAATGTGAATCGCAAAACAATTAAACCCTAACCTTGAAACGATAATGATTAGCAAAACGGGACAAGATTGGAATCAATCTGGAAGTTGGAGACTTGTGATCGTGAGAGAGGGTGGGGGGGGCTGCCGTCGGTTCTCCTAGGGGTTAGGGTTTATCCTTTCTTTTAAACTATAACATGCATAAATACAATTATATAGCACAAGGGAAAAGAAGGGGAGGGGGTGGGGGCGCGACCGCAAAGGGGTGGGGGGGTTTGAGTAAGTGGCTAGGGCCTCAAGTTTAGGTTAGTTCCTTGGGCCGCAAGGAGGTGAGGTCGACACGTTTCGCGGCTCGGTTTCGTTCAGCTATTTATTTATTATTTTTTTATAACTAATAATCGCGAAATCAAGGCGTGATACAATAATCTACAAAATATACAAACGTTTAATAACACATAGCACGCAATTCACCCAATAAATTCACAAAGTTAGCGTAGTTATTGCGAGCGTGTAATTTAATTCTCCGAATTAAATCAGCGTAGGGAATGAATAACCGTGAAGTAGCGCGTTTAAGATACCTGAAAAGCCGGGATGTCACAGTACCACCAGTAACGTCACTAGTGTCGACCAAATTACTCTTGTGTCGTGCGATTTCCACAACTCTATGTCCTTCCATAAGAACTCTACCTTGGCTTAACTGGCAAGATGCTGACTAACTAACCCTTTTTGGGTGTAGACCTTCTTTTTGGCGCCATGTTCCTTCTTAATATTCAATATTAAAAGAAGCTAGACATATATTTGGATAATTATAGTCTACCATGCGCCTAAGAATAAAGTATGCAATCGGTCATGGAAACTTTAAGATTGTATTGCACATACATGTTTGAAACAATGATAACACGAATAACAACAATCCAAATTCACTGTACCTCTTGCGTGTATCAGCCATATGTCTAAGTGGAAAGGAGATAACTCTTTGAGGAGGAGAAACTAAACGGTCGTCTCCAATCCATATAGCATGTATTCCATACTTCATGGACCTTGATTATTCCAAGTAGGAAGAATTCTTCGCCACACTAACCCGTATGACGATTATATTGATATCACTTGAGCTCCATGAGCCCCAACTAGATTGTTATAGTTTCCATAGGCATCAAATAGAATGAAATGAGGGTGTTGAAGCATGGCTCATGCCATACCAACCCTTAGAATAATACCAATGTCAAACGACAGAGTTTAATGTGATCCATTTCCAGTAAATAAGATGAGGTGCCATAGACACCATGGAACCAATCCAGGTAAAAGAACTCTAGACCATTGAGGAAATATCTTCCCTTGGTGGCTAACCGTTTTTGTTTGTTCGGATGACTAGTCTTAATCTATGCGTGATATAGATCGAATGTTAGATGCGAGCAAATACGTGTGGTGTTTCTGTATCGTAGGGTGTTGTAGCAATCACCCTGGTTAGTGTTCTACTAGATAGAGACTTGAATAACTTTAGAATTTCGAAAGGGTAGTGATCATTAGCCTGACCCGCAGAGCCCCCCAGGATTCCCATCTACTGCAACTTATTATTACGTGGGCTCCTGTAATAATAAATTGCCTTTCATGGTCATCCTAGTGTTCTCTTGTTCAAACCCGATGATCCATCAGAGAGAGGAGATTATTGTCTACATACCTTCAACATAGGAGGGACCTTCGTGATAGTCCACGTGCTTACGTCCGTCGACATTACTCGTGAAAGGGCGCTCGTTAAATGAAATAGAAATAGTGAGAATTTGTAATAATAGTAACTGGACGGGCACCTTCAAGATGACTACTTCACCTTCCTCGTCTAGACAAAAGTGTCATCAATCATGATTAGTATGATTCATAGGGACCTCGTCCTACGAGTAGAGTAGTTGTCCAAGGCTACCACCTCCGCTTGTCGTCACTACCGAAGCTAGTCACCTCCGCATCCACAGGAAGAACAGCCATTTTATATGGAATCGAGCTTAAGGTCTCACTTAGGAATTACGTCCGCCATAAGCTTCATAATCGACGCGAGGTCAATATTCTCATCGTGCGAGTCAAGGTTAATAATAATATTCATAGTCGAAGGTATTTCGTTCTGGTCAAAATATTCTGTACCGCACATATAAAAATAGATTATATATATAATCACCATATCTCATGCACTTTGTTCTTTGATTTCATGTGTAATCTTAATGTTCTCGTGTCTAACCACCATAAACTAATCATGTATATCCTCATCCACTACTTAGGATTGAGCTTGTGTGATAGATCGTTAAGTAATCATGACACAATAAAAACCAATTGTCATTTTGTCATATTTCTGAAAACAGTTTCGTGATGTTATAAACTCTTGCTTTCATGTGAGAGCCCTTAGTGATTGTAGACCAAACTTTACTAAAAGTGTTTCCCCGGTTCACTACAATCGGAGCTCTGATACCAGTCTGTCACACCCTGGTCGTAGCGAAGCGCAAACGTGTGACTGTAAGTTAATCATTGCGTCCAATCGAGGTAAACGAACCGAACGTTCAGCGAACAGTTCGTGAACTGTTCGGCGGGAAGTTCGTTTATGTTTGTTCGTTAAATGAATGAACGAACATGAACAAGAAATCGATTTGTTAAATGAACGAACACAAACAATGTTCTCGTTCGTTCAATTGTGTTCGTGAACGTTCGGTAAGGTGTTCGTGAATGTGTTCCTGAACAATCGTTCGTTCATGTTCGTATGTTTGTAGTTTAATTAAAGATTTTTGTGATTTCATATATTTTATCTGTACTTTTTATATTATTAAATCTATAATTTTTTTTACCCTAACAATTAAACTAAGAAACCAATTCCACCTTGTTTATGCATCATTTCCCTTTCATTTCTCGTTATTTACATCGACGAATACAATTGACATCCGTTTTACAATAAGGGATTCAAGTTCCAGTGCTACTTTCTAGGCCATCCACCTTTATCCTTCGTCGGGTTTGTCAAATTTACTTATGTTCGTGAACCGTTCGTGAATATGCTCACTTCCTTAATGAACGAACACCAATATAAAATCTCGTTCGGTAAGTGTTCGTGAACACATTTATTTCCTTAACTTCGGTTCGTTTATAGCCCTGCATGTAATAAATAACACTGTTGCCATATCATAGATTAAGTTTCCACCACATTACAAGTTTAGAATAGGTTGCTTAGTAAACATCCAAAAATATAGCTTAAGTAACATTACATCATCAAAATTAACTTGTTATCATCATACAATAAACCGAAGCTTTGACTCCTGTATACCCACATGAAGTTGGGATATAAGAGGCAAACCTTCCAAAAGTGGCAACCATTTTTACTTCCTTCCCAAATGCCCGGAGTCTACCATCTCTCATGTCTTGTTTCCTAAATACATGTAATTTGAAAAATCAACAAAAGTTGAGCGAGTTCATGTAGTATTGTTTCGTATACTTGTCATAGTTGTCATAGATATTGAAAAACCCGGTATGTTATTGTTATTCCTAGGGTTTAAGGATCTATCAGTGGGTAGCGAGCCCCTGACATTATGTGTCATAAGTAAATAACCAAACCGAGACAACTATGTCATTCATAGAAAGCACTCTGAACAGACTTGTTTTATTCAGAGTGGAGCGTGTCTCAAGCTCAATAGATCTACACCTTTGCACCTTGGTCACTAAGTGATTAACGGTTATTATGTTATCATCCTACTTACACACATTGATCTTGTTATTTTCTAAACCCATAGCTAACATACCCTTTGTCATAGAATGTCAAGTGGGATGGGACCCACTATAACCGTCCACTTAGGGGAGGGGGATAAATTGTAACTTTTTCATGTAAAGTGTTAGTTAGTTAGATATTTTGGTGATTAGGATAAGTATGGTGTTTAGGGGTTTAAATGCACCATTAAAGAAGTAATTAGGGATTAGGATCATAAATATTATTAACTAGTTCACTAGACTAGTAGAAATAATATTTAACTAGTTTATATGGTTCCCAGTTAAGTGTCGGTGCACTAACGAAGCTATCGTGTCATTGCGATAAGAAATTTCCGCAAGATACAAACTTACATCTTAGTGTTGTATGAAGTATTTTGGAGTTCCAAAATAAGTTAACTAGTTCACTAGCTTCTTCGTTTAGTTGTTACGGTGTCAGGAAATACCGCTTACTAGCTCGTCGGTTCGCTAACGGACAAATCATATTCATAGCCATATAATGCCGGAAGCTTATATTTTTGAATATTCCAATGATATCCATTAAATGTTTTAGTGTGTTTTTTATCACTTGACATATTTTTGAAGGTCCAGAATTGCTAAATTATTATTACGGACGGGTTAAAAATATTGTATTTTTAGCCGATCAGACGATTGTTATTTAGGGCGTTGCACCGGAAGGTTGTGTAATATTATAAGCCTTATTCCAACATTAGTGTTTTTATATGTATGGACTCAGTTTCGTTGTTGTGTCATGTTCATGGTTCCTTAGCGGTTGCTGGCATGAATAGTGTAACCGTAATAGTACGCCTCAGCACTTTCTACCAACACTTTTAGGACATAGTTTTGTTTGTTTCGCGTTGTAACGGAAACCAATAGATGTTATATCATGACTTGTTTGTCCTAATACTTGTTATATGCCGTACGACTCAGTTACGTAATTTAATTACGTTTAAATGCATGAGAATATAAAATAAAATATGTGATTAGATTGTACGGAATTACCGATTATTTGCCATTCGTCACAACCTAAGTGCTTTTGACCCGTTATGACTCGTTAAGGTAGTTTACGCTACTTTAACGGTTCATTTGCGTAAATATGCGTTCAGATGGTTAGATATGTGTTATGACAAGTCTTATATGCCAAAAAATGTTTAATGTAGTTGCATAATTAGTTTATATGTCAAAATGTTGGTTACATATGCTTATAGTTAATTTATGCGCAAAAAGGGCATTTTGGTGATTTATAAGGCATAACAGACGACTTAACATAACCAAACGACGTGACCTTAAGGTATAACCTCAGAGGGTTATTCCCTATAAAACTATGGCCACAAATGTGTGTTTCGTCGGATCCTAAGATCGACCAAAGGGTCGGATTTGAAAGTTAAAGCGGTTGTCAAGACCGCTCGACTTACGACCCTAAATAAGCACTAAACTAAAAGTGACAAGTTAGACATGTCAAAACATGTCTAACTAAGTTATAAAAATGTTTTGGTATCAAAACTTAGTGTTTTGATACCCGAAAATAGTTTCGTTGCAAAATGAACATAAATGCGCATTTTGACCGAAACGTTGACTCGTCACTTCGACTAGTAAACGTGGAAATCAATAGGCATGATCGCTAAGGATCATAACCATCGTGATTACGATCACGTTGCAAAGTCCAATTGAACTTTGTCTTGACCAATTAATGGTCAAAGCTGAAAGTCAACACTGTTTGACTTTTAGCTTGAAATAGCTAAAAAATAAATAAACAAGACAAGGAGAGAGCACTTACTTGTGTTCTAGGATCCAAGAATGGTCAGTAGGAAGCCTCCAAAATAATGGTAGCCTCCAATTTAGAGCAGAGTTGAATATAGAAAGCAAATGAGCAAATTGTAAGATGATCTGGTATTTATAGGAATTCTTGAACCATTAGATCATGCCAAGTGTTTTGAGTGTTTAGCAAGGCTTAACAAGATTGCAACAAGTGTTAGAATCAAGTTTAGTGCTTGGAGAAACACATCTTGGTCACCAAGCAAAGAAAACCAGCTGCTCACTGGACTTGGATTGCGGACCATATGCATATACGCCTTATGGTTCGTAAGGCTCTTGCAGGGGCAGAGGTTTGCAAAAGTTGTTGTTTGGTCCTGAACTTTGTTTTATCGCGTTTTGAACTTTTAACACCCGCTAACTCATTTTCAAGCTTCATAAGGATGAGAAAGCATAGGGAACTTAAAAAATGCTGGGAAATGTTTCGGATGTCGGCTCATTCGGTCGTACGGTTGCGGTTTTCAGTTAATTACGACGGAAATGTAATGAACGCACAAAGATCGTAAATGCCCAACGAATGATATTTTTGCATTCCAATCACTAAATACAAGATTTTAATGATAAAATTTTTTTTTGGATGTGCGTACATGTTCTGGATAACGATATACGCGAATCGGCATAGTTTCGCAGAATTTGCAAAATAGCCCCTGAAGTTGAATAAACATCTTTTTGCCATACCGAAGCCCTCAAAACGTATTTCTAAGTTATTTAAAGGGTAATTAGGGTATGTTTAGCTTATGTCATTGCTCCGGAGTGTAGGTCGCGTTAAACTGATTACGTTTGCGTAACATCTTGCGATTTCACTTCCAGAAGCGATTCGAAAGACCAAAATTGTACAAGGACTGAAACGTGTGAATGTCACATGTAATTATACAATTCTCGAGAATGAAACACAACATCTCATTGGATTCGAAATTGTTCGGAAATTGTATGATGGTTGTCAAGGCATAGATGTTATATAAACATGAGTCTGCCACATTTCTGCTGTGTTGGGGGTCTCATGCAGACCGTATGGACTTCTGGATGCGGTCCGTATGGCCTCTAGTTGACAAAAAGTTTGAAAAATTGGCAGAACAGGCCCCTGCACTCGTTTCATCACGTTTTGGCATTTCTAACACTCGTTAACCTGATTTTTAAGCTCTATAAGGACGATAAAGCTTAGGGAACTTGAAATATGCTAAAAATGTCTCAGGTGTCGGTTCGTTTGGTCTTACGGTTGTGGTTTTCGGTTAATTAGGACAAAAATCGTAACGAACGCGCAAATGACCGTAAATGCGTAACGAATGATATTTTTTTTGCATTCCAATCATTAAAATAAAAGATTTTCATGATTACAAGAATTTTTGGATGTGCGTACATGTTCCAGATTAAGAAATACGCGTAACGGCATAGTTTTGCAGAATTTGCAAAATAGCCCCTGAAGTTGCATAAATATGTTTATGCCATACCGTAGCACTGAAAACTTATTTCTAAGTTATGTAAAGGGTATTTAGGGTATGTTTAGCTTATGTCATTGTTCCGGTGTGTACGTCGCTATGAGAATCGGCAGACTTTCGTAGTGTGTCGTAAATAGTCCTTGTGATCGAATAAGCTTGTTTTTGACATACAAAACCCTTCAAAACTTATTTCTAAGTTATGTAAAGGATATTTAGGGTATTTTTAGCTTATGTCGCTATTCCAGAATATACGTTGCATTAAACTGATTACGTTTACGTAATAGTTTACGTATAACTTTCAAGAAATTGTTTAAGAGCTCGATTCTGAACAAGGATTGATATTGTGCAATTGTTATGGATAAATATAACAATTCAATGAATAAAACACAAGGTTTTATTGCGTATGAAATTATTCAGGATTTGATAATAACAACTGAAGGCACAGTTGTCACAGTGTCCCCTACTTTAGGAAATTTCGTCCCGAAATTTATTCGTAGGAATCCGTTTGCATAAGTTGTGTCAAGAAATCGTTTTGCGCGGAATCTAGGGTTTCATCTATTTACCAAAAATAACCCATCAAGGATCTCCACGTAAGGCATAACTTTATCATTCCCTAGTGGATACTTCCTCCGATAATGTAGGAATTGGGAATGGGTTGTTATACCTGTGATACTCATCTCCTAATAGATATTTCCTTGATTAATGCTGAAAGTGGAGATGAGGGATTGATTTATGGTAAAACCATATAAATCAATAACACTATGAGTATCCTTTAAGAATCTGACTGTTGGGATAGGAGGTTTTATAAGGATTTAGCTTGTGTTTCATTTCTCGTGGATGTTTCTTCAGAAGTATAAATAAATGAATAATTCATTTCATTTTTTTTGGGTACTTCGTTAGAACTGGAAATGAAGGATTGTTGAATAGATTTTTCATTTCCTGATGGATATTTCTTCGGAAGCGAAAATGAAGGATAATTCATTTTCTTCAATGGATACTTTGTCAGCAGTGGAAATAAAAGATTGTTGAATAGATTATTCAATTTCCACGATGGATATTTCTTCGGAAGCGAAAATGAATGGATAATTTATTTTCCTCAATGCATACTTCGTGAGAATTGGAAATGAAGGATTGTTGAATAGATTCTTCATTTCCCTATGGATATTTCTTTGGAAGAGAAAATGAATGGACAGTTGATAATTCATTTTCTTCAATGGATACTTCTTCATTAGTGGAAATAAAAGATTGTTGAATAAAATATTCATTTCCACGATGGATATTTCTTCGGAAGCGAAAATGAGTGGATAACTTATTTTCCTCAATGCATACTTCGTCAGAAGTGGAAATGAAGGATTGTTGAATAGATTATTCATTTCCCGATGGATATTTCTTCGGAAAGAAAATGAATGGACAGTGGATAATTCACTTTCTTCAATTAATACTTCGTCAGAAGTGGAAATGAAAGATTGTTGAATAGATTATTCATTTCCCAGTGGATACTTCTTTAGAAACGAAAATGAATGGATAATTCATTTTCCAGTGGATACATCATTGGAAGCGGAAATGAAGGATTATGAATAGATTATTCATTTCCCAGTGGATACTTCTTTAGAAGCGAAAATGAATGGATAATTCCTTTTCCAGTGGATACTTCATTAGAAGCGGAAATGAAGGATTGTGAATAGATTATTCATTTCCAAGTGGATACTGCTTTAGATGCGAAAATGAATGTATAATTCATTTTCCAGTGGATACTTCGTTAGAAGCGGAAATGAAGGATTGTAAATAGATTATTCATTCCTAGTGGATACTTCTTTAGAAGCGAAAATGAATGGATAATTCATTTTCCAGTGGATACTTCATTAGAAGCAGAAATGAAGGATTGTGAATAGATTATTCATTTCCTAGTGATATTTCTTTAGAAGCGAAAATGAATGGATAATTCATTTTCCAGTGGATACTTCGTTAGAAGCGGAAATGAAGGATTGTGAATAGATTATTCCTTTCCTAGTGGATACTTCTTTAGAAGCAAAAATGAATAGATAATTCGTTTTCTAGTGGATACTTCATTAGAAACAGAAATGAAGGAGTATGAATAGATTACCATTTCCCAGGGATACTTTTTTAGAAGCAAAAATGAATGGATAATGATTTTCCAGTGGATACTTCATTAGAATCGGAAGTGAAGGATTGTGAATAGATTATTCATTTCCCAGTGGATACTTCTTTAGAAGCGAAAATGAATGGATAATTAATTTTCCAGTGGATACTTAATTAGAAGCGGAAATGAAGGATTGTGAATAGATTATTCATTTCCAGTGGATACTTCTTTAGAAGCGAAAATGAATGGATAATTCATCACACATTGGATACTTCGTTAGAAGCGGAAATGAATATAGATAGTTTCGGTTTCTCATTTAAAATAGCACATTGCTTTAGGATAACATAAAATCCTCAGGTGATTTTGATAACGCTACGTTAAGTAATACAATAAGAACACTTATAGATAGGAAGTACCAACAGCGTATCCACCATGTTCTTATTGTATTACATTTGTCTCGTTATTTAATCATTCTAGATTTTATGTCATTACACTCAGCAGGACTTACTATGGTTTCTATGCATCGAATTTCATAATTATGTGTGAACCCATAGTTACTTAACTCATTGCATCGTCCGCATAGCTTATCTTGCCAAGTGGTGGATTATGGACAGGGTCAAAGAAGGATGCTTTGTTTCAACAATTGGAATAGTGCGTGCGTCTCACGTGTTATTCGATAAAGAATGTGCATTCACACTCAACATGAATTACGAGAGTAGTTCAATTTCATAAAGAATGAGAACATGGTAATTTGTTATATGGATATACATTACACATACATGCACAAGCATAATAGTTTGCAAATGAAATACCATTACATAATATCTAAAAAAGTGTTCATGAGTTTTAGAAAACAAAAGAAATCGAAATGTAAACTCCTAGTTGTTGATAACTGCATTGTTGTTGGCACGAGGCTCGTTAACTTCAACGTTAAGAGCCGTCCCTGAGAAGGGTTGTTAACAATTTGGTTTTGTGCAGCAGCAATGCGACAAGTGTTAGCCATATGTCCAAAACGTCCACAATTTAAGCATTTTTGACAATGAACATTGGCATGATGGTGGAGGTTACATTGGTTTCACAGAGGTGGGATCCATTGTATGGTTTCCTAGCAGGGGGGTTGTGCTATTTAATTGGGGGGCTTGATTGGGTTGAGTAACCACAACGAAATTTTGTGAAGCCTTACGCTACCTTGATTTCTTGGAAGGTTCAGCTTTGATTTCTTTGGGTTTCTCTTGTATAGGCTCATCGATGGTTTCTTATCGCCTTTGCGAAAACTTTACCCTTTTTGATTTGAGACTCAGTCAGGGTAGCAGAGAGTTCGATAGCCCATCGAACGGTGGTAGGGTTGCTACCAGCAACAATGTCCCGAACAGGGTCAGGCAGGCCATCAATGTATTTTTCAATTGCCTTGTCCAAAGGCGCAACCATCGCAGGACACAACAAACTTAGCTCCTCATATCGGTCAGTGTAGTGCACGAAGTTCTCCACTATCCTGTTTAAGATCATGGAACTCATTCTCAAGTTCCCTTTGTTCATGACGTGGGCATAATTCTTTCATCATGAGAGCTCAAAGCTCTTCCCACATTGGAGCCATTGCCACATTAGCACCTCTGTCTCTCACCACTCCGTTCCACCACGTGAGTGCTCTCTTTTGAAACACTCTCGAAGCAAACTCTAGCTTACGTTTGTTAGGGCATTGCACATAATGGAAAGTACTTTCGATACTCTTGAATCATTGTAGAAGCCCAGTAGCTCCATCAGACCCAGAAAACTTGAGTGGTTTGGTCGAACAAAATTGTTTATAGTTGCACTGAGCAGGTGCATTGTTGTTGTTATTGTTATTGTAAGCTTGATTTAGTTGGGTCACAAGTTTCGGAAGTATAGCGGCCATTTGTTGCACAATTAAAGTCGCCATTTCGGCGTCTTGAGCAGTGTTGCTACGAGGAGGCATTCTAAAAGAGAGAGAAAATATGTGAGAGAGAGAATTAGATTGATAAAGGATAACCAAAGATGAATAAATATCGACCAAGCATAAGGATTGTGATCATTTGTTTGTTACTTAAAACTAACAAATGACACAGTGACTAATCAAAGTAAATGGGTATTTATAATGTATCGCAAGACATGCTTTAGCACTAGTAGACACTCACCCCAAGAGTCCCCAGGTAAGAGTGACTGGTCCAATAATGCAGATTTGTATGAACACTCTAGGCCTTAGACAGAAAGCTCATGGTACAGGCACGCACCCTTCCATATTTCACGTGTTCACATTAATAAAACCAAAACTTTGACGGGATTTTGAAAATTTTAAAGGCAAAAAGCCAAAAGCAAATCATCCAAAAATAGACAATTGATTTTCAAAATCATTTTGAAATTTGTGTTTTTGTTTTAGTATTCACCTAAGAATAGGTGATGGTATTGTGTTAAGAATCTAAACGCAAGTAAACTCGCGTTAGGGTCCTAGGAAGGTTATAGACTAGGTCAAAGCATTACTAATAACCATAATTCCCTATAACCATGGCTCTGATACCAATCTGTAACACCCCAAATCGCATAATACAACATACGCGGCGGAAACACTTGGGGAGTCAGTTACAAATTGTTTTACAACACATCGTACTTAAAGTTTTGTTTATTGAATTATCGAATTACATCGTCTTGGAATCATGAATATGGGAAATACAATGAAAATGTCTTTCAAGTTTTAAAGTCACTAAAGCCCGAGTCCATACTATGTGTAGCATGCGGCGAGAATCATCACAAAAGTAAACCTGAAACATATGTGAAAATAGGTATGTCAGCATAAAAAATGCCTGTGAGTAACGTAGGTTTTTGTTGATGAGGATTCATGGCTTTGAATTGTTAAAAGATATGTTTAACTAAAAGTAGCTAATGAACCTTTGTAAAAATGTTTTCTTTTGTAAAATCAAATGAAAATCAATGATTTAAAGAATCATGTCTTTGTATGAAATAGTGTCTGTTTATAACAATCATCAATGTCTTTGTGTAAACCAAATGTTATGTATAAACAATGTCTAGTGTAAACCAAGTGTTATGTATTAACTAATGTCAAGTGTAACAATGTCAAGTAATATCCAATGTCTTGTATAAAAATGTCATGTCTTGTCTTAGTTTAAAGTGAGTAGAAAACGCTACGATATGTAATATAATAAAAGCATTTATATATAGGAAGTACCAGTGGTGTATCCACCATGCTTTTATTATATTACACATGCCTCGTTATCTAAAACACTTACCACAAACCAATCGTCCAATTGTTCTTGTTATAAAGCAGTTGTCCTTGTATAAAACAATATCATTGAATAAACAAAGGTTTTGTTTAAATCCAAAAGTTATGTCTTATAAACCATTGCTTTTATTGTAAAAACATATATTAGGATTGTTGGCGAATACATTCAAGCCTTGTTGACTATCGAATAAACCATTATAAAAACAAAGGTCTATTATGTTCATCGGATTCTGTCATTCGCCAATGGATACTTTCAAACGACTAGAAAGCGGGAATGGGTGTCAAACCTATGGTACCATTACATACTATCGGTCGGCATCAATGTTAATGAATGTATCATTGTATATTGAATGCACCAAATATGTCTTGAACAATGTAAGCATGTTATAAAAATTTTAGAAATCATGTACTTGGCATACTAAGTCAATATACCAAGCTAAAAGTCTTGAAATCGTGTACTAGGTATGCTAAGTCAACACATGAAGTAATATGTCTTTGAAACCATGTGTAGGTATACTAAGTCAATACACCATGTAAAATGTCTTTGAAATCGAATGCTAGGTATGCTAAGTCAACATACGAAGCAAAATGCAACTGAAATCATGTACTATATGTACTATGTAATCAAAGCATATGTAATGTCATGAAATCCGAAAATAGTCATATGCACATATGTATCACCCCAAAACATTTGAAATGTAAAAGAGGGGACTATGTACTCACTTGGGATTGCAAAGTAAATCTTGGATCAAATGATATATCAAAGCTTCAAAGGATCAAAGATTCAAGCGTGTCCTAAAATGGATAACTATGTAAATATCGGGTCTTTAATCGGTGGATCGGATAAAATGAGGTCTTGTAAACCAAATGAGTGTTGGAACTCATATGAATGGTGTAATAAAGTCTGCATTCTGATTTGAAATGAAACCTAAGTGCTTTTGACCCGTTATGACTCATCATGGTAGTTTATGTAACACCCCGACCACGTAAAAACAACAAAACGCGGCGGAAACGTCGGGGAGTCACGTAAACAGATTGTTTCAACAACACGTGGTAATTAAAGTTATATTTTAATGAATATTGGAATCACATAGTTACACTGCCTTGGAATTTAAAACAAACTAAACAAACTATTGTCTTTCATATTTTAAGATACTAAAGTCCGCGTGCGATCCTATGTGAGCATACATCGATATCAAACTTGGTTTCCTAAAACATATGTGAAAAACGAGTCAGCAAAAATATGCTAGCGAGTACATAGGTTTTGTGAGTGTGTCAAATTCATGGCCTTGAATATGTATTGCGATACCTCGTCAGACTACTAGAGTCGTTAATTGAAAACCTTGTTATCAAAAGTATTTTGTATTACAATGATAACTAACCAACTAAAACAAGTTAGTTATAGTTTATAAAAGACTTGTAGCCATGAATCTTGAAAAAAACATTTGTTTTGTAAATCTGAGTAGTAAATCTCATGAAAGAAACCTTGTATGATTTATATCCTTAATTGAAAATCGTTGCGTGTTATTGTTTGAAAACCTTTGTTACAAGTGATTAGAATAACACCACGTACGTAACATGATAAAAACACATATATATAGGAAGTACCAGCAGCGTATCCACCATGCTTTTATCACATTACACACTCCTGTTATCTAAATAACTTACCAAAAACCAATCGTTCATTGTTCGTGTCATAAACCAATTGTTCATCGTCCTGTTATAAACAAATCGTCCTTGTTTTAATGGTGAAAACTTTTGGTCATTTTGGTGAATACATTCAAACCTCGTGTTGACTTGTCTATACCACCAAAGGGTATTAAATTGCAATAACAAACCACCAAAGGGTTTGGTAAAGTAAACAGTTTCGGTCGTTCCCCAAACTGCCCACCAAATTCCAGTGAATAGCCTAGTAACGGGATTGTCAGTCCTATGGTACCACGACTTACTACTATTCGGCTTGGCAAAAGCTAATGAATGTCCTTCATGTTATGGATACAACACACCAACAAATTCGTTCACATTATTGAAATCGTGGTGTTTAATATAAACATAGCATTTATAAATTGTAAGCTTGAAAACAATTTGCACATATGTGTCACCCCAAAACATTTGCAAAACATAAAACAGTGGAACTATGTACTCACTTGGGGTTGCAAAACAACCTTGAATCAAAGATTAAACAAGCTCAAATGTCCGAGAAATCAAACGTGTCCTAAAATCGGATAACTATGTAAATATCGGGACTTTAATCGGCGGATCGGATAGAATGAGGTCTGGTAAACCAAATGAGTGTTGGAACTCATATGAAATTGTTTAACAAAGTCTACATTCTGATTTGAAAAGGTTCCTAAGTGCTTTTTTACCCGTTATGACTCGTTAAGGTACTTTACACTACTTTAACGGATCATTTACGTAAATACGTGTTCGGATGGTTAAATATGTGTTATGATAAGTCGCACATGCCAAAATAAGTTTAATAATGTTATAACATCAGTGTATATGGAAAAACATTGGTTACATAGGCTTAAAATTGTTTTATGCGCAAAAAGGGTGTCTTGGTCATTTATAAAGGCATAACTAGCGACTTAACATAATATTAACCAAACGACGTGACCATAAGGTATAACCTCTGAGGGTTATTCCCTATACAGCTATGGTCACCAATATGTGTTTGGTCGGATCCTAAGATTAACCAAACGACTCGGATTCGAAAGTCAAAGCGGTGGTCAAGACCGCTCGGCTTACGACCCTAAATAAGCACTAAACTAAAAGAAACATGTTTAACCAAGTTAGAAAACTGATTTGATATAAAAAAAAGTGTTTTGATACCTAAATGTTTCCGTCGTAAAATGCACATAATGCGCACTTTTGACCGAAAGTTTGGCTCGTCACTTTGACTAGTAACATGGTAAATCAGTAGGCATGATTGCTAAGGATCATAACCATCGTGATTATGATCATGTTGCAAAGTCCAATTGGACTTTGCTTTGACCAATTCATTCTCTAATTTGAAAGTCAAACTGTTTTACTTTTGGCTTAAAATAGCCAAATGCAATGAAAAAGACTAAGGATGAGAACTTACTTGTGTTTAGGAACACCTAAGATCTCAAAGAACTCAATAGGAGGCTTCCTTTTGATCAGGAAACAAACTCCAAGAGTGTGGGAGGTGAAAAGAAAGAAATGAGCAAGTGTGAAGGTTGAAGATGGACCTATTTATAGTTGAGAATGATCAAGGAGATCATTACATGTGTTAGGGCTTGTTCTAGGATCATTCAAGGTGTTTAAAGAGGTGTCAAGACCAGGGGAAGTGTGGCAATTTCGAAAGATTAGTGTCCAAGGAAGTAAACAAGAAGATGCCAAGTTTCTGCTGAGCTGGGGGATCCTTACGGACCCTAAGGGCTATGGGCTTACGGTCCGTAAGCCCCTTAGCTGACAGCAACTTTTGAAAATTGGTAGAGCAAGCCCCTGAACTCGTTCGTTGCGTTTTATCACTTGTAACACCCGTTAACCACATTTTTAAGCTCTATAAGGAAGATAAAGCTTAGGAAACTTGAAATATGTCCAAAAATGTCTCGGGCGTCTGTTCGCTTGGTCAGACGGTTGCGGTTTTCGGTTAATTACGATGGAAATCGTAACGAACGCGCAAATGACCGTAAATGCGCAATAATGATATTTTTGTATTCCAATCACTAAAATAAAAGATTTTAATGATTAATTTTTTTTTGGATGTGCGTACATGTTCCGGATTAAGAAATACGGGAATCGGCATAGTATCACAGAATTTGCAAAATAGTCCTTGAGCTTGCATAAGCGTGTTTTTGCCATACCGAAGCCCCCAAAACTTATTTCTAAGTTATATGAAGGGTATTTAGGGTATGTTAGCTTATTTCGTTGTTCCGGAGTGTACGTCGTGTTAAACTGATTATGTTTGCGTAATAGTTTGCGATTTCACTTCCAGAAGTTGTTTCAGAGTTCGGAATCGTGCAAGAATTGAATATGTACAATTATCATGATAAAAATACAAATCTCGTAAATAAATGATATATGTTAAAATATACATGTTTTAGTCCCCCGTTTTACCCTCATTCTACGCGTTTTTGGCTATAAAACCTCGGTTTTGGTACTTAATCAGGTGTGTTTTGGTTTACAGGCCCTAAACAGCGTATTGGAATGAAAGATAAAGAAAAAATGGATTTTCCGAGTGAAACAGCGAAGTCACGAAGTTTCTATTAGCTGCAGATCAATTCGCACGGCCGTGCCAAATATGGCACAACCGTGCATAGCCTGGCACGACCGTGCCAAACCATTTTATCCGAGAACACTGACAAATCAGCTAGCAACATAGCCTGATCACCAGACACGCATGACCGTGCCATTTGTGACAAGACCGTGCCATTTTTTTTGAATTACTGTTAGTGGATAAGCTGACGTCACTAGATTGCGGGAACAGTGCACGGCCATGCAGATCTTGCCGACCGTGCCAAATTAAAAATTGCTATAAAACAGGGCAAAAGCTACTGATCGAAATATTGGGCAATTTTCCTAACTTCTGGGCAATTTCCGTGGTCCAAGAGCAGCCTGAAGAGGACGGTTTGAAGCCTTAAAGTTGCAAGAAGCCTATCTAGCATCCAATCCATCAAATCCTTGCTTGTTTATGGTTTGATTTCTTGTTCTTAACTTGTATTTTGATCTTAGATGCAAGCATTGAGATGATGTTATTATGGTTATTGTAGCCCAAGGGCAAAACCACATTGTTTGCATGGTTCATGAACAACCATTAGTATGTTAATTATGTTGTAATGACATTTAGCACTTTTTATGTTAATCCTTGATGATTAGTTTGCAACCTTGTTTGTAGATATTGGATTCTTGATTATAGTTAATTGTCTTGGAAGATTAGTATTTGGTTAGTTAAGATATTTGCAAAAAGAAGCTTAATTAATCACTTATTAGTAAATTTTTAACTTGTTAAAATGCTTACACCATGAGCCTAGAAATGAGAATTGGTTTAATAAGAGGTAATTAATGTTAATCAATAATGTTTTCCTTCACGGAAAAACCTTAACGGGTCGAATGGTGTCGTTATGAATTCTTGTCATAATTTGAGTTTAGTTAGTAGTTTCAGCCAAAATTGCTTTTCTAAATAAAGTTGTGTTCAAGGTTTTTAAAATGGGCTCAGTTGTGATTTAATCTAGGTTATGCTTTTCTTGGTGGTCACATTGTGTTTATCGGTGTTACTTTACTCGACAAAGTGCAGTTAGAAAAGTCTTAACGGATGACTAACTTATTTTTAAGGCATTTTCATAAACGTTTATCAATAAGGGCGTCAAAGAACAATTTTAGGTGGTTAAAGTGTGCTTTTCGTTTTAATTTTCCGAAGGGTTGTCATGTTAGGATTCCCGAAAGGGAAACTAATTGTCTTTTTTAAAAGTAGAAAATTGACCGAGTGTTATAGTGAGAAAACCGACTTAGTTAACATGTTTCGGTTGTTCGTAAAGCGAGGCTATTTCTTTTACTTATTATGTTCAAAATTTATTACTTTTTCAAAAATATATATTCGAAACAAATTATCCACATCTCATTTTTACCGGTAATTTAACGACAAAGGTTTAGTACTTTTTGCTTCCGCCCGCATCCATGGATCGATACTTGGTTCTTACCGATACTTTACTACATATATGACGGGGTACACTTGCCCTTTCATGTGTGTTTTAATGTTGAAGTATAAATCATTTTAATAAATTTAAAACCAAATCGTGTGTAAAATTCATTGTAAAAATATGTATATACGCGCACACGTCAAGTTTTTGGCGCTGTTGCCGGGGATGTGGCGAGCTTTAGAACGACCCGAGTCAATATTTTACCGGTGTACATGTTTGTGAATAGGTGTAAATATTCATTAGTTCTTATTTTTGTTTGCAAATGTAGTTAGTTAGTTAATTTGTTGATCAGTAAATATATTAATAATACTTATAGAATTTTTATTTAATTTATTCGTTCGAATTCGGACTAATTATTTATTTATTTATTAAACTCTCGAAATCGAAAAACCATTCTTGACATTACTGATTCAAGTGTTTTTGTGAGTTTTTGATTTTTCTATAAAACTTTTGGCCTATTTCCAATTTTTAAACATTTTTATTAAATAAAACAAGTGTTGGTGCATAATGTCTATGTCTTAGTCTTATATCGAGTCTGTATTGTATAGAGCTGAATAGGCTAGCTGAAAGTTGTATTTATGTATTAAGTAGTCAAGTTCGCTCATGGATGCTTATCATGTGAAGCTCGGCCGACTTTCTAAGGCAAGTTCGGGCGAACTCATACCCATGACCAGTGAACTTATGTTCTAAATAGCTTGCTAGTGCTCTTCATTTGTAACTTTGGCATTTTGGAGGCGAAGCTCTATCAGTTTGTACTCTCGAAGTTTAATCAATGAAACTGATGATTAACTGATTAATTCTTGTCTATTGGTAAACACGAGTAATATTTCCGCTATTATGGACGCTAGATATCAAATTTAGGTTCCTTATCATCGAGGATCAGTCCTACAAGTGTTATCAGAGCTAGAACAGCCTGATTTGATAGTATGAAGACAAGAACACTTCTATTTCATCTCCATTCTTCTATTTTTCTTACTTTTTATCAAAAATGAATAATTCACGGTCAAAATTTTTTCAAATTTGAATATATCATGTAAAATACAATAAAGATAAACACTTCAAAATTTGGAGACCAAATTCAACCGAAATCATGTCAAAATTTTGAAAAAACCATGTTTTCCAAAACTTGTCCATCGAACTTGTTTAACCAAGTTCGACCGAACTTGTGTTAAAAACTCACTTTTTCAGTGATTTTTTACCAAGTTCGCCCGAACTTGAGTTGTTTTTGAGAAAATTTTGCCAAGTTCGCTCGAACATGAGTGAATTTTTGAAGAAAATTAGTTAAGTTCGCTCGAAGTTGCTAGAATTTTATTGAACTTTTGTCAAGTTCGACCGAACTTGATAAATTTCAAAAATTTTTAGCTAAGTTCGCCCGAACTTGCTAGTTTTTCATCAAAGTCTGTTGCTAAGTTCGCTTGAACTTACAAAAAGATCCATCAAAAAGTTCGACCGAGGTTGATTAAAAGGAATTTTTCAAAACAAATTCACAAGTTCGACCGAACTTGTGATAAACTCAAAATAATTCTTCATTTCAACTACAAGTTCGACCCAACTTGTAGTAGATTTAACATTTTCAAAAGTTTTTGAGTATTTTCAGTGTCACGTCTTGTTATTCATGATGGATGATATTCAAAGAGCTTTTATGTCCTGAGCTAGTTCGTCTAATGCCAACGTGATTCATCAAGTCAATCTTGATAACGAAATGGGATGACTGTTAAAAACCGCCCAAGCTAATCAGCATGGACGAGTATCAAGCATGGAGAGAGAAATTTACGTATTGGGTTCAGGCCATGCATTTCGCAGGCTGGGTGTTGATTGAAAGAGGTTACACTGTTCCAGTGGATGAACATCAGCAAGTTCTTGAGAAGTAAAATTACTCGACGGTACAGAAAGAGGAATACATTGCTGAGAAAAAGATGATCAGTCTTATCCAACAATCTGTCAAAGAAGATCTCTGGCTCTCACTTCAAAAGAAGTATCAAGGAAAGCGCGGAGATGATCAAAAGCAAGAAAGCTCTTATTATGAAAGAGTTCGATATCCTCAACATTGCTGAAGGGTGAGACCATGAAGCAGATGATTGAATGCTTCTGTCATCTTAAAGTTCAAATGCGAAGACACAGTCCCCGAGAAGACGGAACAAGAGTACATCGACAAGCTTGCAGACGCTCTACCAGATGGATAGTGAACTACTTATCTAATGGTTCTGAAGGAAAGCGATAAATGGGAATTCTTCAAGCTGTCAACATTTATCGATAAACTCGAAGGCCATGAAATTGAACTATTGAAGATTGCAAAGTCAAAGAACGCTAATGTAGTTCAAGACGTTGGGTTGATACTACAAAAGTGGAATGCAAGAAACATTTCAAGTCCGAAAATTGGGACAGCGTTTAGTGCGAACATGAATGCTTTTCCACAAAACCAAAGTCAATCACAACCTCATTATGATTAGACTCCACAGAGTTCGTTCTCAAGCGCTAGTTCAAATTCAAGCAAATCAGAATCAACAATCAAATTCTGATTCAAATGTATACAAGTGCAACATCGCAGTAAATTTAAACAATGTTGTTTCGGAACAAGTTGCTAAACAACATATGTCTCTTCTCGCCACTGTTCTAGAGTCATACGAAAGTCTTGTAGCCGGTAAAATTGGAAATCCTGAAATGTCGGCATAAGATTATGACCAAGTGGATGAAGAAAAACTCGAGTTAATGGATATTAAGTGGAGTTTAGCTTTGATTATTCGAAGGGTTACCAAGTTTGTTGCTCTCACAAGCCGTGATATCGGAAATTCTAGCAACAAGTTGGGCTTTCACAAGTCAAAGGTTAATGTTTTCGATGTCGCCAAAAGGTCACTTCAAGGAGAATGCAAAAATCCTAAAAGAAACAGGAAATCAGAGTCCATTTGGAGGAGGCAACGAGTATTACAAGTAGTCACTTCAATACATGCCATTCCGAAAAAGACTCAGGTTGAAATCCAGGAGAAACCAAATAGCAGCAGCAATGAGAAAGCTATGGTTGCATCAAACAAAGATGATGGCTTTCGACTGGGACTCATACATTGGTAAGAAGACCGGAGTTGCGTTGATGGCTGAGATAGTTGAAGATACATCTGCAGAAGAAGCAGCGGCTTTGGAAAATATTATGCTAGAACATATTTCAACAACAACGAGAAGAAAGGAGTATATCCACATGCAGAAGCAAGGAATTTTATCTCCTAACTCTTGTGAAAGTTTTGCGGGTCATTTGATGGAAGTTCTCAGGAGCAAGTTCCCAAGAAGAGTCATTGATGTTACAAAAGAAGTGAATGCTGAAAACCTCAAGGACATTTCGACAAAGCCTTGATGGCAAATCTAACTAAGGTAGGTCCAGAGGTAAATGAAGTTGTCAAAGTACAAGTTGTAGAGGTTGAGAAACCTTGTACAAAATGTACCGAACCTTGTATCGAATGTGCCGAAAAACAAAAATCTCGCTGAAAACAATGTGCATAATGAACTTTTGAAATACGATTATCGCGCAATGAAGGAAGCGTATGATAAAATGAAAAATGATTTGGCAGGCTCGATAGAAATAACATCGAACAACATGATACAATAAGGATGTTAAAAGGAACAGTAATGGATAAGCAAAAAGCGATTAGTATCTATATTAGTACAATTGCTGAAACTAAGCAACAACTCCAGGTCATGACAATTGAAATCAGAGCGTGTCAACAACTTTTGAGGAGTTACACATGTAACGCATATGTCATTGATCACATCCTTCTGACAATTCCATTGGAAGAAAAACCTAAAAAGAAAATTGGTAAAGAATACAGTAATGTTCCTCCACCCCTATGCGGGAAGTATTGTCGCAAATCCGCTGATGGGATGGATAAGGCACTCAACATTGAGTTGTTATCTGAAAAGAAAACTGAGTTGCCAGAGAACATTGATGTAATCTATACTAAAACAGATAATGACAATGTTGTGGTTAAAAAGGTTGTTGAAAATGTTTTGAACGATTCTGATGAAGGCAGCTTTAAAAGCGCCGACTCGAGCTCAAGAATTCTGATTCACAGTCTGAAGATGACGATAAGTCATCAGATGACAATCTAAGTGATGATCCTTATATTGTGATGTACAAGATTAAGGATTCTGATAGATTGTACTTTGATGATAGTTTTCCAATTCAGAACGTGAAGGAAGAATGTTAGACAAATTCTTTAAACTCGTGGAAGTCACATCAGATGATCTGGAGATTAATGAAAAGAAATTCTATTCCAAACCTAAAAGAAACAACTACCGAAGGAATTATGGTGATCATTCTGAAAACCAGAGAGCTGGGTTGGCTTTAGAAGAATCAGATGAACCTAACAAGAAACCGTCACCATTTAATGAATACAAGAATAAAAACATGAATTTTGTATATGGGACGAACACGGTTCATGAGGAAAGTTTGATCGGGAAACAATCAAACGATGAGTTGAAGAAACAAAAAGAACTTCGAGATAAAGCCAAAATTGAAAGTGGTGTCAAAACAAGTGGTGTAAAATCCACAAAAGGACATCCACATGATTCTCGGACTTGTTTCAAGTGCAATGAAATTGGTCATATTGCACGCCAATGTCCGAAATCAAAGCCGGCTTATCTTTGAAGGAAAGAAAGTTCAAATGTTGTGAAACCGAAGCAACCAGTGTTTGTGAAACCTGTAAAGATTTTGAAAAGAAATGAATCAAAAGCTGAAGTCAAACCTAAGTTTGAAAATTCAATTTTTTGAAAAAGGTGAAACTTCAAAGGCTAATGAAAACAATTTTTACATCAAGAAGGCTAACATAAAATCTCAAGCCTGGATTGCAAAGAAACGGTCAACAACATCTGAGATCACTAAGTCTGAACTTGTTAAGACTAGTGATAGCATGAAAGAATCAAAATCTGAAATCATAATTGAAACCACATCTGAAAATGTCAAACTACAAGTGGTAACAATTCAAAGATAAAAAGAAAGTGAAATTTTCAAATATAAACATCTCAGAAAATCCAGATGATGAATATGAATTTGATTATGCAGATGAGTGTGGATTCGATTATGCTGATGAGTGTGAGTTTGATTTTGATGATGGTTATCCAATTTAACACAAGACCAAAAAGGCTTGGGTCTCGCTTTTTAAATAGATTCTTGGAATGTGAAGGGGCTCTAGAGATCCGTACTTTCTAAGTGGATTTTAGATAGTGGAGCATCCAGACATATGACGGGAATGAAGCGATGCTATTCGACATAAAAGCTATCAATGGTGGATATGTTGGATTTGCGGGTAACCAGGGTTGAAGGATAGTCGCTGAGGGAAAACTCTCAAACGGCGTCGTTTCATTTGATCACGTGAACTATATTGCAGAACTTACAATAATCTTCTGAGCATATCGCAGATTTGTGACAAGAAGTTCACGGTCCATTTCAACGACAAAGAGTGAATCATCTTGAAGCCGGGTTTCATAATACCAGATAAGTGGATTTTGATGCGAGCCACGTGAGAATGATCTATATGTTCTTGATATGGGTGTCGCTACCACTTCATCAAAATCAGCGCAATGTTTTGTGACAAAGGCTACTAAAAAGGATTCTATTCTTTGGCATCGTAAAATGGGGCATATTCCTTTGCGAAAAATGAATTTCTTGGTTCATAATGATCTTGTAGAAGGCGTAAATCTTCGGAGCTTTAATATGTCTAATCACTGCTTAGAATGTAAAAAAGGAAAGCAGATCAAGAAATCTCATCCGAAGAGAATTCTGAACTCAATCAAGTGGCCATTAGAACGTCTCCACATGGATTTATTTGGTCCTGTAAATGTTCAAAGCATCTCAGGAGACTTATATTGCTTGGTCGTGACAAATGACTATTCGAGATATCCGTGGGTATTCTTTCAAGAATCAAAAGACGAAACATTCGAGAAATTGGTTATTCTATTCAAGAAACTCGACAATCTTTATCATCTGCCAGTCAGACGAATTAGAAGTGACAATGGCACAGAGTTTATGAATAACAAAATGAAGGATTCTGCAACGCCAAAGGGATTCTGCATGTGTTTAGTGCTCCCTATACTCCACAGCAAAACGGAGTAGCTGAACGGAAGAATAGAACTTTGATTGAAACTGCGAGAACCATGCTTGCAGATTCTACACTTCCAATCAGCTTCTGGAGTGAAGCGGTTGCTGCGGCTTGCTACACGCTAAACAGGGTTCTCACTGTCAAAGCAACAAAGAAAACATGTTTTGAGATGATAAACCGACGGAAGCCAAATTTGAAGATTAGGAGCCATTCGGTGCGCCTTGTACTGTAATAGACCAAGATGGCAAATTCGGAGCTAAATCTCTTGAAGGTTTCTTTGTATGATATGCGAGTCCGCTAATAAGAGTATATGTTCCTTCGTTAAGAAAAGTAATTGAAGCACATCATGTGGATTGTTTTAACTACACAAATCCAATTCAAAGGAGAGGTGACGGGTGGCTGTTTAACTATCAAGACCTTTGGAAGTCATTTGACTTGCCCGAAGAACAGTCTGACGAAGAAGTTGCAGCGTTATATTATCTTCACCAGTCGACGAATCAAGAACAAATTATTCGACCAATTGTGGTTAATCAACCCATGTTGGATCCATCTTCTTCTGGCGCAAGTTCAAGTAATAGTGGTGTTCCGGCTGAAAATGTTTCTGAAACATTAGTAACACCTACTACTCCTCCAACAAATGCCTCTACTAAACTAGTGAATACACCAACGGAGCCCAGTATACCTCAGAATCAGAATTCTGACTCAGATGAAGAACCAACATTTGATGCTGATAGGGAATCATCTTCTTCAGACGAGGAAGTGGAGCAGGTAACAAGTCTTCTTAATCAATCTGCAGACCCGAGCAACATAAATGAAGCTTCATCAAGCTCTCCAAACGTTGAATTGGTCGTTGATCTCGCATCACGAATCAGCAAAACTCAGTACATGTTCTAAGTGAAGAATTGCCGCGATCATATTCCTACCATCCGTCAACAAATATAATCGGAGAACTTCAAACTAGTGTTAGAACTCAAGTCAAATTAACAAAGCACTCAGTTGTTTCTATACTCGCGTTGCTCCAACCCAGAACTATTGCTTCTATTCATGTTTCATCTCTCAAATAGAGCCAAAGACAGTTAATGAAGCTTTAGCGATGAAAACTGGGTACAAGCAATGGAAGAAGAACTATTGCAGTTTTAGAAGTTGGGAGTGTGGAAGCTTGAAGACCTACAAGAAAATTGAAAGTGATTGATACAAAATGGGTCTTTAAGTGTAAACGTGATGATAGAGGGGTTATTGTTCGTAACAAAGCTAGGCTTGTTGTCATGGGATTTCACTTGCAGGAAGGATAGATTACACGGAAGTCTACGCACCAGTAGCTCGCTTGGAATCTATTCAAATCTTTCTAGCTTTCGCATCATGGACATGATTTAAGGTCTATCAATTGGATGTCAAATCAGCTTTTCTGTACGGAAAATTACGCGAGAAGGTGTATGTTGGACCACCACCACGGTTTGTCGATCCACTCAACAAGAAGAAAGCATACCTACTGGATAAAGCTCTTTATGGTCTACACCAAGCCCCGAGAGCTTGGTAAGAGATGTTATCGCACCATCTCATCAGCAACGACTTTATCAGAGGAACTGTGGATAATACTCTTTTCACCAGAGAGGTTGATGGTCATCTGATTATAGTTCAAATCTACGTCTACGACATCATCTTTGGATCTACAAACGATAGTCTCTGCAAGGAGTTTGAGGAAATCATGAAAAAGAAATTCAAATGTCCTCGATGGGCGAAATGAAGTTCTTTCTTGGTTTGCAAGTAGATCAGCTTTCGGATGGTATTTTCATTCATTAGACTAAGTATGTTCACGACATCTTGAAGAAGTTTGGAATGGAAAGCTTGAAGCCTCTATCTACGCCTCTTGCTCTAAATCACAGGATTTGCGTTAACGAGACTCGAGCCAAAGTTGACGAGACGTTATATAGATCGATGATTAGATCGCTGATGTATCTGACGGCATCGCGCCCATATATTATGTATCCAACCTGCCTCTGCGCTAGATATCAGTCAAGCCCGAGGATCTTACACATGCAGATCATGAAACGAATCTTCAGATACCTGAAAGGATGCCCAAGCACCGGCTTGTGGTACCCGAAGAACGACAATTTCAACCTCACAGGCTATGATGATTCTGATTTTGGTGTAGATAAGTTGAATTCAAAATTAACTACAGCGGGATGCAGTTCTTCGGAACAAGAATGGTAACCTGGCAGTGTAAGAAACAGACTACGGTCGCTCTCTACCTATGAAGCTTAGTATATCTCGGCCTCCAGCTGTTGTTCACAGATTCTGTGGATTCAACAGCAGATGAGAGGACTATGGTCTGCAATTTCTAGACACTTCGCTGTTTGTTGATAACAAGGCAGCCATAGATATAACTAAAAATCCGGTTCATCACTCACGCACAAAACACATTGAAATTCGTTATCATTTCATTCGTGATTGCTACGAAAAGAAATTGGTGCCAATTGAAAAAATCCACACTGACGAACAAAAGGCTGATTTTTATACCAAACCATTTTCTTTGTCATGGTTTAAATACGTGCTGAGAATTAATGGTATGAAAAATTTGCTGACAGGTGCGAACGCTGAGGTTGAATACGAATCGGACGACGAGTTCGCGTGATCCACATTGGTTTGTAAATATCTTTCTAGTTGAGAATTTTGTTAAAAACTAAAATCCAAAATGATGTTTTTGATTTTAGGGGGAGAAAAGTTAGAGAAAATACAAAAACATTCGAAAAATTTTAAAATACAAAAACATATGAAAAATTCAAAATGGACAAAAACATTGAAAAAGACAATAAGAATTTAGTGTCATATAAGGAAATAATAGTACATCAGTGGACTATCACGATACGCTCAAGAATGAAAGTTTAAAAGTGATAACGAGTCTTACTGTGGATGTCAATAGCTTAACACGTTTAGTAAACTTTTTTCAAGATATAAACTAAATTTTACAACTAATTAAGCTTGTGGTTTCATATATCTTGGATATATGGACTTAGTACTCCGAAATTTCGTTTGATAGATTGCCTGATTATGAGATACGAGGTCTTTATAGATAGTTGATATCTGGGGTATTACACCAGTTCTTCTTATTTTGCGGAAGCAATAGCCTAGAACTTTTATAATGCTTTTGCTATAAACCCAAGTTGTATGCAAAACTTGTAAAGTATCAAAAGATATAATCATTTGCAGTACTGAAAACATTCCTTAAGTGGAACACACCTAAAGACGAGCCTTCATCTCTTTGTCTGTACGGTAGTACTAACCTGGCCCTCAAGGTCTACCATAACCCAGATACAGATATCAATTACGCTATATTTACCTGTAAGATGAAATCTAGGGAATCTGGATACGGGAGTATATTCAAGAAGTAGGAAGCACAGATAAGTCAAGTTTCATAAATCGTACCTTAAGATATCTTGAAACAGTTGAGAAATGTGGTAAAGCTTAAGTGGACAAACATATCGACAATCTAGGTAAACGAGTTTTAAAGCTTAAAGTCATCTAATGGTCAACGGTACTGGTGATATGTCTCAATCAACTGATATGATCATTAGACACAAAATTCACAAAAATATACTGTAAATATGTTTGTACATAGTTTACTTTGTTCTATACATAGTTTATCAGCTTTACAGATTAAAATCAAAAATATTTTCAGTGTGTTTTAGCATAAACTTACAAAAATTCAAAAAATTTTATTTCTACATTGTTTTCAGCAAACCAATGTTGGAGAACGGATCTTCAAAGTCTGGTAAGATGCAAGAACTGGTGGGAATCTCTTTGACAACGCGCTGGGAGCTAATTTGTTATCTGAAAAGTCAAAACGATAAAAAGTTCATTAATTTGAAACTTTTGATTTTGAAAATATCAACAGTTTGTTCGTAACGGGTCAAACCGGGGTCATTAACTTGGACTCGGCAGACAAATCGGTTAACCAAGGTCATTAGCTTGGACTTGGTCAACTGAGTGGATTTTCATAACAGGTAAAAAGTTGGAAAGTTCAGGGGTTAAAATGAAAACTTTTAAAAAGTTTTGTTTTTAGGGTTTGGCAAGTTCGGCCAAACTTGCTAAACAAATCATGTTTAACAAACAAGCAAGTTCGACCGAACTTGTAGATGGATTGCTGAACTTAAAAGGTAAGTTCACCCGAACTTCAATGGGCTTGTGTATGGGCCTGTAAGTTTGCCCGAACTTGACATGGTATAAATACCAATCAAGTTCGGCCGAACTCATTCAACAACACACAAAGTCTCCTGAGCGAACTTAAACATTTGAGAGCAAAGTTGTGATTTTGGTAATTTGACGTCGTTATTCTGCCCGATTTTTGTTTGTTTTTAGTGATTGGCACACTAATAACAATGGCTGAGGTATAATTTCAATGATTGATCTATGAATTGAACCGAATGAGATAAACTTAAATCTGGAACTTTAAAATCTGTTGATCTAGGTGTTGGTCAAAATTGAATTGAAAATCATAATCTACACATAAAATCGACCGTGTAAACATTTTTGATTGGATTGAAATGGTTATTTGAATGTTTAATAGGTTTGGTATTGAAAGAGACGACAAGTTCGGCCGAACTTGTTGTCAAGTTCGACCGGACTTGTTAACAAAACTGAATAAAGAGATCCAGTAGCATGTTCGATCGAACTTGAGTATTGAAATGTTTTTGAAATTTCATGTTCGACCGAACTTATCTTTAATAAAAGTTGGTACTTGTTATAAGATCGCCCGAACTTATGGTTATAATTGAACATGATGATAAGGCATGTTCGGGCGAACTTACTCAAAACAATGTATTAACACTTAATCAGGTTCACCTGAACTTGATAAAAGTGTTAGTAAAATTTTGTATTTTTTCTCGTAAAGCATGCTAAGTATTTTTCATCGTTTTTCAGGCACAAGTTCCAGACTGTGTAATCTCAGTGGAATTTTCTAAAACGCACAACACCTGTATCACGCTCGACAAGACGATCTGTCCATCGCTTAAGGAATATGACAGTATCTTGAAGTTTTTGGAAGAAAGCCCTATTCACCGAGCGATCACAGAGCGTACAATATCATATAGATCTCACATTTATCATTTCTGGAAGAACGCGAGTCTTAGTGAAGATCAGAAGTCAAATGTTTCATCTGTGCAAGTCAGCAATGAAGTCAAACCGATCACTGTAACTGAAGATGATATACGCAGAGTGTTACAATTCAACGATAAAGAAGACGATCCAATTTATCTTGATGAAAAAATGGTTCGTCGTTGTTTCTTCAGAATGGGATACAAAGGACGCGTGAATAAGCCGACATTGAAGAAAGGGGAAGTGCCTAACCCTTACAAGCTTCTAATGCATGCGATCATTCATACTTTTAGTCACCAAAAGGCGGGCCTTGACGATGTTCAAGGTTATCTAGCCTGCATGGCAACGACGCTTATTCTGAAGAAGCCGTTTAATTTTTCTAAGCTTGTTTTCACTCACATGTCAAAGAATATTGAAGATTCAAGACTTCGTCTTTATATGAGATTCGTGCAAATGTTGATTGATGAAAAATTGAAGAATATAGCATGAGATCCGAACGATGTGTTGTATCTAGTTCATCTTGATGAGACAACAGTGAAGAAGCTCATAAAGTTTCAGAAGCATGCTTTAGCTCCAGTTGCAAAACAGTTTTCGGGGCTATCAAAGATCCGAATTATACCGCGCTGCCAGAAAACAAATGGAGAAAAGATGGTAGCGACGATGAGAAAGAGCTTAACGCTGAGAAGGAATAGTTCAAAGACTTTAAGCCGAAAGCAAGAAGCGAATGGTTTTTAAAGGCAGAAGCTGATAAGCCAAAGAAAAAACGAGCTGCTAAGAAAGTTGATACTATGCTCGTAGACGAAGATGAACCTGAGAATGTTCAAGTCGAAGCAGGTTCAAGTGCAGCAGTTAATATTGAAAGTCAAGAAACAGTGAAAGCAACACAAGATGATGTTATTTCTGCTACTTCATAAAATGATGATTCTGATGATTCTCTTGAAAGAATTACAAAGAAGACTATAGCAGAGACTGAGGCAGAAAAGGCAAAAGAGACTGATGTTGATTTCGATCCAAATCTTGAGAATGTATCTGATGAGGAAAGACCCAAGAAGAAATCTAAACGTGTTAAGTCTGCAACTGTTTGGTCGACAAAGACAACAGGGTCTCCTCAAACTAAAGGAAAGAGAAAATCAAAGAAAGAACAAAAGGCTGTCAGCAAAAGGTACAAAAGATCGTTGAAAAGTGCAGAAGTTACACAAGAACCTTCTGGCGCACAGGAGAAAGGAGTTACACAAGAACCTCCTGTTATTGATACAAGTGAAGCTGAACGTCCAGAAGTCACACAAGAACCTTCTGTGATTGTCTCATCGGAAGCTGAAAGGCCAGGAGCTACACAAGAACCTCCTGTGTCTAGTTTTGCGGAAGTACCGATTATTCAATCCCCTGTTTCTCCAACGACTTCGAATCTTGAAAGTTCTACACCAAAGAAGTCTACACCAAGGGCTGCGACTCCAAAGTCTACACAAAAAACTCCAGGAGGGCCTAATGTGTTTGGTGATATGCACAACGATCCGATAAGTCTGCAGGATTTAAACGATTTCTTTCCAGAGACTAACGTTGAACTTCTGGAAAAGAGTGTCAAGGCATTAGAAGATAAAGTGGCACAGAATGAAGTTGAAAAAGCAGAGCTTATTCAAAAGATGAATCAAAGTGCAGTTGAGAAAGAGATTTTGGATGACAAGGTTAAAGTGTTAGAGAATGAAAGAGAGTACCATAAAGCGTTGATAGAGAGTTTGCAAGATGCTAATGAAAAGATGCAAACTGAGATAGCTGATCTGAAGTATATCCAAGCTTTAAATGATCGAAGATTCTCCAGGATGCAGAAAGTTTTATCTAATGAACTGGGTATCGATTTCAGCGCTGAATATGATCGTCTAGATCAACAGGAAGCTAAAGAATGTTTTGAGAAAGAATTAGCTGCGAGCGGTAAAGGAAAGAATGTTGAAGGTGAAGCACCTACTTCTTCTGTAGCTGCAGAGAAGTCTATCGATGATGTGATTCTAGCTTCTGAGTCTGATATTCCAAAGGTTGACGAATCTATTAAGCCTTCCGATCCTATCACTGCTTCTGAAGAAAAAGATGATGAAGTAGCTGAGAAAGATGATAAAGAGGAGGAAGAGGAAGTAGGTTATGAGGATTGGAATGTTGGTGATGATGACGATGACGATGAATATGATCAAGGTAGTCTGGTATTAAAGTTACTGAAGCCAAAGTGGCTGATGACTTTGATTTTTCTGATATTATGAATGATGAGTTGAATAAGATGGAAGATAAAGTTGAGGGGGAGTCACAGAAGAGAGGGTCTTCAGAGGATATAGATTTGTCAAATATTGATCGATTTGCAAAGCTAGTTGCTGCAGTACCCACAAAGCCGTTAATGTTGATGTTAGAACATAATGTGGAAGAAGGTGAGTACGTGCACACTTACTCAAAAGAAGATTTGGCGAGATTGGTTGAAGTTGAAGTTGAAAGTTTTGAGTTTGATTTCGAGGAAGTTTTGAATGTTAATACTTTTGAGCCAAACGATTATCAGTATGTTAGAAGATTTGAGGCTGATGAGTATAACAGGGTGATCGTAGAGGATTGGTCTTCTGATGATGAAATGGATCATACTGCAAAGTACGTCGGTCCTAATTCTGAAAGTTTTCCTACTTTCGAGGAGATGTACAAGCAACTCGATGAAGACATGCTTAAGGAAAAGATTGAAGAGTCTCTACGAGAGGGTAAAGTTCCTAAACCTATGACTAAAGAAGAAATTGCTCAAGCAAGAAAATCTTGGTTCAAAGAAATGTCGCGCGAACGCAAGTTTAGACGTCCTCTAGCATTCTTTACCAGAGACAAAGATGTTTCATTCGGGGATATTTTGGGTTGGGGATGGTTCAAGGAGCTTAACGTATATGCAATCAAAAGGGAATTTGGAGTGCAATACTTCAAGTACCTTGCTGATTCAAGACATTACTGTATTGGGATGTGGAAGAGTTGATACAGACTGTGAATGTTACATATCACATAAAGTATATTGATCAGTTATTGTGGAAAATGATCAAGTATGAAGCAGTGAAAGGATTCAACTACTGGAAGCCTTTTATTCCTAGCCGCAGAATCAAACAAACAAGAAAACGGGGGAAAAGGACATAACATTGATCATGAAACGTCCAAGAGCCATGAGAAATATGCCGCAAATGCCGATTGAACAAAACTTCTATCCTTTGTTCAAGTGGTGGCAAATAGATCCAACTACTCGTGAAGCAGTTAATGTTCTGAAGTTTGAAGAACACTTGGATATAACAAAGGAAAGGGTTGAGGTGATGGGTTATCAGGGCATGAGGGGTTTATGGAAGACGATAAGGATTCTAGATCCTATGTGGCTAGTGAACTGCTCAGAGAAGATATCAAAACCTTGTTCTATAGCAAGATTGTTTTTGAAGAACGAGAAAAGGTACAAGCGATGCAGTTTGAGAGAGTTGTAAACGTTTGTTATGCATGCGAAGTCAATTCTGGAAAGATGTGGCAAACGAAGTGGAGAGACTTAGAAAGAGTTGAGTTTCTAAAGGAGGAGAAGCGTCTTGAAGCAATTAATGAAAGAACTAGGAAGGCAAGTGTTAAAAGATTTTAGCATTTGAACAAAGGGCCTCCTACAGATCAGACGTCGGATCCTAAGCAAGAACGACGAAGGAAGCCGTAAAAGAACTTCTTCGGTCGTATGCGTTAACGTTTATATGAAGACAGAGTTTTGAAGACTGATACAAGACGAAGACTATATCCAAGGGGGAGTCTGTTGGTGCATAATATCTATGTCTTAGTCTTATATCGAGTCTGTATAGTATAGAGATGAATAGGCTAGCTGAAAGTTGTGTTTATGTATTAAGTAGTCAAGTTCGCTCATGGATGCTTATCATGTCAAGTTCGGCCGAACTTGCTAAGGCAAGTTTGTGCGAACTCATACCCATGACCAGCGAACTTGATGTTCTATAAATAGCTAGCTAGTGCTCTTCATTTGTAACTTTGACATTTTGGAGGCGAAGCTCAGTCAGTTTGTAATCTTGAAGTTTAATCAATGAAACTGATGATTAACTGATTAATTCTTGTCTATTGGTAAACACGACGTAATATTTCCGCTATTATGGTCGTTAGATATTAAATTTAGGTTCCTTAGCATCGAGGATCGGTCCTACAGCAGGGAATTTCAGAGTTTAACAGCAGCAAAAAATTATTATTATTTATATTATCGTTATATGATTATATTATGTTCGGATCGTGCTTATCATTCGCTTACTGGTTGATGTCCTCAACCCCCGCGCCTGCCGCTGTTGAACCATCTGACGAACCCAAACGTGATCTGAGGAGGCGGCTTCAAGAGAGATCTCGCGCGGTTGTGCAGCAAATTGAGGCAGCTAGGGACGAACCAGTGGGGTCCTCTGAGACCGAGAGCTCAGAGGACGAGGGAGGCATAGCCATGGCAGACGACGACCGACTGCTGAATGAGACGAAGCAGCCAGGAGGTGGTGGCTTAGAGTCGAACATCGCCCGACCGACGATAGCAGCGCCTAATTTTGATATCAAATCAAGCATAATTAATATGGTGCAGAATTCGGTGCAGTTTGACGGACGAGAGCATGGGGATCCCGGTCGACATATTGCAGCCTTTCTTCAAGTATGTTCAACTTTCAAGATACCAGATGTCTCAGATGATGCGGTCCGTTTGCGACTTTTTCCGTTTTCATTGCGCGACAAAGCTAGATCGTGGCTTATGTCACTTCCTGCGGGGTCCATTCGAACTGGGACGAGATGGCGAAGTTGTTTACGTAGAAGTATTTCCCGCCTGAGAAAACGACGAAGCTTAGGAGTCGT
Source organism: Scalesia atractyloides (assembly GCA_947069175.1). Lineage (NCBI taxonomy): Eukaryota > Viridiplantae > Streptophyta > Magnoliopsida > Asterales > Asteraceae > Scalesia > Scalesia atractyloides. Next base: position 41,956,508 of record CAMTDV010000021.1, on the reverse strand, counting down.
ATCATGACATTTCGGCAAGATGACGGGGAGTCCTTACATGCAGCCTGGGAGAGATTCAAAGATCTACTACTTGATGTTCTGCACCATGGTTTCTCCAAGAGGCAATTAGTTCTGACTTTCTACTAGGGACTCCACTACGACTCGCAGGAGCATTTGGATGTTATGCAGATGGCGATCTAGGGACAAAGACGCTTAATGAAGCTTACGCGATTATCGAGAGAGCTGCGTTGAAGTCGAGTTCACGAGATGGTGGAGAGAGAAGCCGGACATCTTCACGCCCAGGAGTTCATGTTGTTGACGATTACACAACAATTTCTGTAGAGATTGCGGCGCTGGCATCCAAGTTTGATAAATCACAATCCCAGACGGTGGCAAAGACGAGTGCGGGATGTGATCAGTGTGGAGTTTCGCACGAGCCAGGTGTGTGTGACCAGGGTGTTGTGTTTGAAGGTCAAGAAGAGGTAGACTTCGTGAGTAATCAAGCAAGGCCGCAAAATAATCCTTACAGCAACACGTATAATCCAAAGCTGGAGGAGATGATGGCCCAACTTCTGAGTAGCTCTACTAGTGCGAATCAGCTAGCTGAGAAACGTTAGGGTGCAAAACGAAGAACGTTTCTTGGCTCATGAGGGAGAGATACGGAGTCAGAAGGCCTCGATTCAAAACATCGAGAATCAAGTAGGGTAGTTGGCGAAGATGATGTCAGAGAGACCCCCGGGTGGTCTCCCAGGCAATACCGAGCCAAACCCAAGAGGGCATGTGAATGCCGTGATGACGAGGAGTGGTAAGACCACGAGACCTGACATATCGGACTCACCACCGATCACTGAAACGGTCCAGACTGATGCTCTAGATGAGGTGCACGCTAGGCGAGGCCTAGCAAGTACAACACAGCTCCGAGAGCCAGTCAAAGATTATACTCCTCCAGTTCCGTACCCATGTAGGTTAAAGAAGCAGAAGAATGAAGAACAATATGGTAAGTTTTTAGCGTTGTTCAAGCAGTTACATATAAACATACCATTTGTTGAAGCCATAGCCCAAATGCCTAAGTACGCGAAGTTCTTGAAGGATATCCTCACAAACAAGCAGAAATTCGAGGACGTGTCCTGTGTTGTGATGAATGAGAGTTGCTCAGCTATACTTCAGAACCGTCTGCCTATGAAGATGGGAGATCCAGGCAGCTTTACTCTTCCATGCCTTATTGGAAATATGTTGGTTAGTCACGCATTGGCGGATTTGGGAGCAAGCATTAACCTTATGTCGTATAAGGTTTTTGCTAAGTTGGATCTAGGTGAGCCGTCACCTACTGGGATGAGCATTCGGCTAGCGGACCGTTCCATTATGTATCCACGCCGATTTGTTGAGAATATGCTTGTCAAGATTGACAAGTTTGTGTTCCCAGTGGATTTTGTTATTTTGGACATGGATGAGGACTCTAGGGTGCCTTTGATACTCGGGCGTCCGTTTTGAACACTGCACAAACGATTGTAGATGTAGCTGCCAAGCAGATTACACTCCAAGTTAATGAGCAGCATCTGACCTTTGACATCAAGCGGTCAATGCAACACACGTAGAGTCAGGATGATGCTTTATACTCTTTTGACATTGTCGACACGTATGTGAGCACCCATTTCCAGGGCACGATTGAGGAGATTGATTTGGACACACCTTTTTTGTGTGGGGACCTAGATGGCATTACGCTGGAGAGCCACGAATTCGAGCAGTCAGTCTAACAGATTGGTGATGATGGTCCCCCAGAGTCCGGATCGATTTACGGAAATTGATCGTGGGGTTGGGGAGAAGTCGAAGCCTTCGGTTGAAGATCCACCGTCCTTAGAGCTTAAGGACCTTCCGCCACATCTTGAGTATGCGTTTCTAGACGAGGAACGCCATTTTCCGGTTATCATATCAGCATCTTTGTCAGACGTGGAAAAGAGCAAACTTCTCGATGTACTGCGACTTCATAAGAAAGCTTTAGCGTGGAAGATCATGGACATTAAGGGAATCAATCCTTCATTCTGTACTCATAAAATTCTTATGGAGGATGATTACAAGCCGTGTGCGCAGCCACAAAGACGACTAAACCCGAACATGCAGGAAGTTGTGAAAAAGGAGGTTGTTGGTGCATTTGTCTGTTGCCTACGTCATTATGTATCGAGTCTGAGTGAATAGGGCTTAATTTGTTAGAAATGAGGCGTATTTAAGTGAGTTTGGAGTCAAGTTCGCTGGTCATGGTGTGTGAGAAGTCAAGTTCGGCCGAACTTGAATAAGTCAAGTTCGCCCGAACATGTTCCCTCACCAGCGAACTTGGGCAACTATAAATAGGTGCCTTGGTTATTTCATTTGTAACTTGGAGAGATTTTGGCACAGAGACGACGAAGCTCTGTTAGACCCGGTTCTCGAATGTATCGAACTTTAGATCAATGAAAACAACATTTAAATGAGTAATTCTTGCTATTTGGTTAACTTGTCATTAGTTTCCGCCTAATCGGACAATAGATAAAAAATTTAGATTCCCGTGCTAATTGTGGACGTTCCTAAAAGTGGTATCAGAGCCTGGATACCTAAATTTGCTGGAATCAAGACAAGAATTTCTCTTGTTCTACTCCATTCTATCTTTTTTCTTAATATTTTCACATATTTGAAGAATTCACGGACAAAATGGACTGATTTTCAAGTATAATACGTAAAATCCATAATAGATAAACCCTTGAAAAGATCAGAGCTTAAAACAAACGAATTCATGCCGAAAAATTGAAAAAACCATGTTTGAAATAGCATGTTCGCTCGAACGTGTTAGCAAGTTCACTCGAACTTGACTAAAAAACTTACTTTTTGAGTTATTTTTCATCAAGTTCGCCTGAACTTGACTAATTTTTAAAGAATTTTCACTAAGTCCGCTCGAACTTAATTGATTTTCATCAATTTCAATCAAGTTTGCTCGAACTTGATCAAAATTTGTTGGATTTCTTTACAAGTTCGCCCGAACTTGTGATTTCTCTTGAAATTCAATACAAGTTCGCCCGAACTTATCTAAGACATCTCGAACATTATATATCGTTAGATTCGTATTGACGAGACGAGTTTAAAGCTCTAATCTGGTAAAAATGGTTTTCCGAAAAAAATTTAAACGTTTTTAGTAAACCGATACGTTAATATTGTCGATTAAAAAGTCAAATTTTCCTAAATTTCTCTGTTTCTAATCAATTTTCGAGTTCTTTTGATCGTATTCTCAGATAAGTCTTCAGATTGACAAAATGAAAGATTTCCACAACGTGTTCGTTTCTCAAATGGCTTCTTCATCAATGCTAATGTTCTTGCGGCGAATCAGATGAATATCGACAACGACATGGGTGCTACGTCGAAACCACCAAAGCTAATGAGTATAGATGAGTTTGAAGGGTGGAAGGAAAAGTTTGTGAATTGGATACAAGCGAATCAATTCAACAGTTGGGTTGCAGTCGAGGACAGGTAGAAATGGCCAAAAGGATGAACGTGAACAAGATCTTTCGCTGAACAAGTTTTCAGCAATTAACAAAGAAAATTATGTCGCTGAGAAGAAGATGATTAGTTTGATACAACAATCAGTAAAGGAAGATATCTTGATACTTTTTCCAGAATATGAAACATCACAAGAATTATGGCACTCTCTTTGTGACAAATTCAAAGGTAGTGATGAAATGATCAAAAGCAAAATGGCCTTGATCAAAAAGAGTTCGAGATTTTCACGATGATTAAAGGTGAAACAATGAAGCAGATGATCGATAGATATTGTCATCTCATGGTCTAGATGCGGAGACATGATATCAAAAGATCTAATGAAGAGAAAATCGAGAAGTTGGCCGATGCACTTCCAAAAGGAGAATGGACAACATATCTGATGATTCTGAAAAATAGTCCATCTTGGAGACATTTCAAGTTGTCATCTTTTATTGACAAATTGGAAGGTCATGAAATGGAGTTGATGAAGATTGCAAAATCTAAGAATGCTAATGTTGTTCAAGATGTCGGTGTTTATTACAAAGAGGTGTTCAAGATACTCCAATCCAAAGCCCGAAAATTCAAACAACATTTAATGCAAATATGAATTCTTCTCCAAATCAGACTTCTCCTTATGTTGGATATACTAGTGCTAGTTCAAGCTCAACATTCCAAACTCAGACAAGCTAAGCTAGTTTTGATTCAAATGTTTTCCAGTGCAACATAGCAGTTGATTTGAAGAATGTATTTCCAGAAAAGGTGGCCAAACAGCACATAACACTTCTTACTACTGTTCTCAAATCGTATGAAAGTCTTGTTGCTGGAAACATCGGTAATCCGGAAATAACCGCCGAAGATTACGATCAGGTGGACCAAGAAGAATTGGAACTGATGGATATAAAGTGGAGTTTGGCATCCATCATCAGTAGAGTTTCTAAATTTGTGGCACTTACTGGAAGGGATATTGGTAATTCAAGTAATAAGCTCGGATTCGACAAATCTAAAGTCACATGCTTCAGGTGTCGACAAAAAGGACACTTCAAACGTGAATGCAACAATCAAGAAGCAAGTGGAAACCAAAATCCTTTCGGCAGCAAAAATGAGTGTTACAAGAAAGCTCTTCAATATAAACCATATCCAAAGAGAACACAAGTCGAAGTTGAAGATAAATCTGCAAAGAAAACTGAACAAGCTCTTATTGTTACTCATGAAGAAGCTGGTTTTGACTGGAACAGATACATCGGAAAGAATACTAGTGTTGCTATGATGGCAGAGGTAGTGGATGAATCTGATACATCGTATATCGATGCTGCTTTAGAAAATGCCATTCTCGAAGGATATAGGCAGAGAGCTGAGGAAGAAGAGTTAGTTTACCTTGAGATGCAAAAACAAGAAGCATTGAAATTAGAAGCAGAAAAGGTAAAAGCTAAGGTAAGTGAGTTTGAAAAGGAAGTTGTGACAGTTGTGGAGGTTGAAAAACCTTGCACAAAGTGCGCAAATCCTTGTGAACCATGTCTTGATAAAGTCAAAGTCATAAGAGAATTGACTGTACACAAGGAAAACTTTCATTATGATTACAGAACCATAAAAGAAGCTTATGACAAAATATCAAGCAAATATAAATATGTCAAAAAAGCTAATAGTGAACTCAGTGCTAATGGTAAAATGTTAAATGTTACAGTAATTGAAAAACAAAAAGCAATTAACATGTACATTAATACCATTGCTGAAACAAAGCGTGAGCTTCATGACATAAAGATTGAAACAGAAAGAGTAAGACAACTGCTGAAAAGTTACACCACAAACGCATATGTCATTGATCACATTTTACCTACGATTAAGTCGGAGGAAAATGGTGATAAATCAAAGCGTAAAGTATACGGAAGTGTTCCTCCACCATTTCTTGAAAGTTACTCTTGCAAGAAAGATGATGAGATTGAAAAGGCATTTAATCTTTTACTCTTATCAAAAAAGAAAGATAAACTGCCTGAGAACATTGACGTAGACTTTATGAAATCAAATGATGACTATGAAGGGGTGGTAAAAAATGTGTTAGGAAATGATTCTGATGAAGGCAGCTCTGAAAGCGCCAAATCAAGTTTGAACAACTCAGAATCACAATCTGAAGATGACTTATTCATCATCAGAACATGATCTAAGTGATGATCCTAATGTTGTTATGTACAAGATTAAGGAATCTGATAGATTATATTTTGATGATAGTTTTCCGATTCAGAAGGTGAGAGAAGATCAATTTGACAAATTTTTCAAACTTGTAGAATTTCATCAGATGATCTTGAGAAAAATGAGAAAAGATTTTACTCGAAACCCAAAAGGAATGCTAAAAATTATAGAAAGTTTGGTGGTGATTTTCCTGAGAATAGGAGAACAGGATTGGGTTTGGAGGAAAATGAAGATGAATCGGAAAGGAATAAGAAGTCGCCATTTTCATGATTACAAAGGTAAACACATGAAGTTTGTATATGGGACGAATATGGTTCAGTAAGAAGGTATGATCGGTAAGAAATCAAATGATGAATTCAAGAAAGAAAAAGAACTTCGGGACAAGGCTAAAACAAAGTCCACAAGTGAAGTAAAACTCACTAGTGGAAACGTTTCTGATAATCGGACTTGCTTTAAATGCAATACTAATGGTCATATTGCTCGCAAGTATCTGAATTTAAAGCCTGTGTTTCCATGAAGAAAAAACTGGGTCAAAAGATGAAAAGCAAAAACAACCAGAGATTGTAAAACCTGTCACATAATCAAATAAAAACTATGAACCTAAAGATGAAGTGAAACCTAAAACAAGTTCAAGGTTTGAGAACTCAATTTTTGAAAAAGGTGAAACTTCAAGGTTTAATGAAAACAAAGATTCTAGATTCTATATCAAGAAAGCGAGAAGCAAGCTACAATCATGGGTTGCTAAGAAAAGGCTTTCATCATCAGAAAAACCAAAGTCTGTTGCTTACAAGACTGAAAATGTTAAATCAACCGAGTCGGTAATCAAAACGAATAAAGAAAAGGATAAAATGTTTTCAGAATTAACATTGGACGAAATGGTTGATGATGAATTTGATTATGATGAAGAGTTAGAATATGGTTATGATGCTTATCATGTCAAACTGAAAACCAAAAAGGTTTGGGTTTCCTTATTCGAATAGTTGCTTTGTTGTGCATGAGTTCTAAAAGATCCGCTTTGTCAAAGACAAATCTGGATAATGGAGCTTCATGATATTTTAACTTATCTAGAAAGTCATATTCTTTGACAGGTTTTGAAATTACAAGTGGTTGAAAAAGAAAAATTGAAAAGAATGTTTATAAATTTGTGAAAATCCACACCGATGAACAGAACACTGATTGTTATATTGAAAAATCATTTAAAATTTGATTTTCTACAAGTGATTCTTAAAAGTGGTTTCTACAAGTTGATGTTATCAAAGATTAATAGTTTGTTCTGGTGACTGGTGATAATGCAAGAGATGAAAAAAGGATTGAACGACGAGTTCTTGGGATCCTCATTGTTTGTTACATTTTTAGAAGAATTTCTTTAAATCTAAAATCCAAAAAAATATGTTTTTGATTTTAGGGGGAGTAAGAAATTTTTTGAAAAATAAAAAACATATGAAAAAGTTGAAAATTCAAAAACATATGAAAAAGTTGAAAATTCAAAAACATTATAAAATTCAAAATGTACAAAAACTTTGAAAAAACAAAAAGAATTTGGTTGTCAAAAAGGAAATAATCGTACATCAGTGGACTATCACATAATGCTAAAGAATTGTGAAGTTTAAAAGTGATAAACAAGTCTTACTGTGGATGTGTCGATAGATTTTAAACGTTTAGTAAATTGTTTTCGGGATATAAACTAAATTTTACAACTGCTTAAATTTGTGTTTTAACACATCTTGGATAAATGAACTTAGTACTCCGAAATTTCGATTGAAAGATTGCCTGATTCTGAGATACGAGGTCTTTATAGATAGTTGTTATCTAAGTATTATACAAGTTCTTCTGATTTTGCAGAAGCAATTGCCTAGAACTTCTATAATGCTTTTGCTAAAAATCCAAATTAGCATGAAAAATTTGAAAAGAATCAAAATATCTAATTATTTGCAATGCTTAAAAGATTCCTTAATTGGAACACACCTTAAAGACAAGCCTTCATCTCTTTGTCTGTATGGTAGTACTAACCTGAGCTCTCAAGGCCTCGCACAACCCAATGACAGATATCAATTACGCTATATTCACCTGTAAGATGAAATCTAGGAAATCCGGATTCGGGAGTATATTCAAGAAGTGGGAAACACAGTTAAGTCAACTTTCATAAATCATTTTGACATATCTTGGAACAATTGAGAAACGTGGTAAAGTTTAAGTGGAACAATCATATCGACAATCTAGGTAAACGAGTTTAAAACTTAAAGTCTTCAAAAGGGTCAACGGTACTGGTGATATGTCTCAATCAACTAATATGATCCTTAGACACGAATTCACAAAAATATGTCTATAAATATGTTTGTACATAGTTTACTTTACTTGTTAAAAGTTTTTGTAAATACTTTACTTGCTTTTCAAGATAAAATTCAAAAAATATTTCAGCGAGTTTTAGCATAAATTTTCTAAAATTCAAAAAGATTTGGTTTCTACATTAGTTTCAACGAGCCAATGATGGAGAACGGATCTTCAAAGTCTGGTAAGAAAATCTGATGAATGTTTAAAAGTTCATTAATTTGAAACTTTAAAATCAGATTGTTCATAACGTTTTCAAACTAAGGTCATTAATTTGAACTCGGTTTGATATATTTGGTTAATCAAGGTCATTAACCTGGACTTGATCAACTAAGTGGATTGTCACAAATGATAAAAATGTGAAAGTTGAAGGATATAAACGTTAAATGTATTCAAGGTCATTAAGTTGAACTTGATTAAACTAAAAAGATTTGAAAAGATTAAAAGGAAGATTCAAACTTTGAGATTTTATAACAGATTTTTGAATCTGAAATGCTTATTTGAATGCTAGAAAGTATTTAGACAGGAAATTGAGGGGAGTTGATAAAGAAAAATTTGAAGACACCGGAAAGCTTAAAGCTAGGGGGAGCAAAGCTTAAAGCAAGAGGGAACATGATGATTTAAAGTTTTATCAAGACAAAGCTCAAGAAGAAGGAAGAGAACTAAAGATCAGAAGACTCAGAAGATTATAAAAGTCAATGACTGCGACAACTTCCAATGGGGAGTCTGTTGGTGCATATGTATGTTGCCTACGTCATTATTATCGAGTCTGAGTGAATAGGGCTTAATCTGTTAGAAACGAGGCGTATTTAAGTGAGTTTAAAGTCAAGTTCGCTGGTCATGGCGTGTGAGAATTCAAGTTTGGCCGAACTTGACTAAGTCAAGTTTGCCCGAACATGTTCCCTCACCAGCGAACTTGTGCAACTATAAATATGTGCCTTGGTTATTTCATTTGTAACTTGGAGAGTTTTGGCACAGGGATGGCGAAGCTCTGTCAGATCCGAATGAAAACCACATTTAAATGAGTAATTCTCGAATGTATTGAACTTTAGATCATTAGTTTCCGCCTAATCGAACAATAGATAACAAATTAGGTTCCGTGCTAATCATGGACGTTCCTACAGAGGTGATTAAGTTACTAGATGCGGGTTTGATCTATCCTATCTCTGATTCAGTTTGGGTTAGTCTCGTACAGGTAGTGCCAAAAAGGGTGGCATGAAGGTAGTTACGAATGATAGGAATGAGCTTATTTTTACTTAGATGGTCACGGGATGGCGTGTTTGCATTGACTATCGCAAACTCAACGATGCCACCCGCAAGGACCAGTTCCCGCTTCCATTCATCGATCAGATGTTGGAACGTCTGTCGGGGAAGTCTTTTTACTGTTTTCTGGATGGGTTCTTCGGGTATTTCCAAATTTCCTATCGCTCTAGAGGATCAGGAGAAGACTACCATCAAATGCCCATTTAGCACCTTCGCCTACCGGCATATGCCTTTCGGTTTGTGCAATGCACCTGCTACCTTCCAGCGCTGCGTGGTTGCTATTTTCGATGACATTATCGAGGATTCCATTGTGGTGTTCATGGATGACTTTTCAGTTTTTGGGGATTCCTTTGATCATTGTTTGGAAAATTTGAAGAAGATGTTGAAGAGGTGCGAGGAAACCAATCTTGTCTTAAACTGGGAAAAATGCCACTTCATGGTGAGAGAGGGCATAGTTTTAGGAGATAAGATTTCTGAAGCTGGGATGGAAGCCGATCCAACAAAAGTTGACATCATTTCTCGACTTCCGCCTCCTACCTCGGTTAAAGCAATTCGGAGTTTCCTTGGTCATGCGGGGTTCTATAGACGATTCATTAAAATTTCTCAAAAATCGCTAGACCCATGACCCGTTTATTGGAGAAGGATGCTCCGTTTATCTTTTGTGACGAGTGCTTGAAGGCTTTTAACCTTCTTAAGTAAAAGCTCGTTGAGGTACCTATCTTGGTCGCACCGGACTGGACTTTGCCATTTGAGTTAATGTGTAACGCAAGTGACTTTGCGATAGGACCCGTGTTGGGACAACAAAGAGACAAATACTTCCATCTGATATACTACGCCAGCAAAACTTTGCACGATGCTCAGGAGAATTATACGGAGAAGGAGCTTCTGGCGGTAGTTTTTGCATTTGACAAGTTTAGGTCATATCTTGTGTTGTCCAAAACGATTGTGTGTACGGATCACTCGGCGATTAAATATCTCTTCAGCAAGCAAGTCGTGAAAACTGCGTCTGATTTGATGGATTTTATTATTGCAAAAGTTTGATATCGAGATTCAAGACAAGAAGGGTGCGTTGAACGTAGCCGCCGATCATCTCTCGATAGTCGAGCACGGAGATGTAGAGAATGCGCGGGAGGAGCCAATAAACGACAATTTCCTCCACGAGTTTCTCATGAGTGTAGAGGTGAGTGATGAATCGCCTTGGTTTGCTGACTTTGCGAACTACCTTGCGTGTGGGATCCTTATTAAAGGATTGACGCATCAGCAGAAAAGGAAATTCTCTGCGGATTTAAAGCACTACATTTGGGATGACCCGTTCTCGTTTAGAGTTGGTGCGGATCAAGTGATCCGTATATGTCTTTCGGGTGCAGAGGCAGCGATATTCTGCGACAGTGTCATGAGGGACCTAACGGCGGTCATCACGGGGCCAATTATACAGCAAAGAAAGTGTTAGATTCTGGTTTTTATTGGCTCACCATCTTTCGTGATGCGTAGCAGATGGTGAGAGCGTGTGATGCTTGCCAGCGGGCTACAAACATATCTGCGCAAGTGGTATCAGAGCTAGAACAGCCTGATTTGATAGTATCAAGACAAGAACACTTCTATTTCATCTCCACTCTTCTATTTTTCTCAACTTTTTCATCAAAAATGAAGAATTCACGGTTAAAATCTTTTCAACTTTGAATATATCAAGTAAAATACAACAAGATAAAACCTTGAAAGATTGAACACAAATTCAAGCAAACTGATGTAAAAATTTTGAAAAAACCATGTTTGACAAAACCAAGTTGATTGAACTTGTTAGCCAAGTTCGGCCGAACTTGTGCTAAAAACTCACTTTTTCTGTTATTTTTTACCAAGTTCGCTCGAACTTGAGGCATTTTTGAAGGAATTTGAGATAAGTTCGCTCGAAGTTGCTAGAAATCTATTGATATTTTGTCAAGTTCGACCGAACTTGATAAAATTCAAGATTTTTTTAGCTAAGTTCACCCGAACTTGTTAGTTTCTCATCAAATTTACTTGACAAGTTCGCTCGAAGTTCACTCTGGTTTATTTTTTAAATAGTCATAAGTTCGACCGAAGTTCAGTATAGAGAAATTTGCAAATCAAATCACAAGTTCGACCGAACTTGTGATAATCTCAAAGAATTCTTCATTTCAACTACAAGTTCGACCGAACTTGTAATAGAACTGACATTTTCAAAAGTTTTTGAGTATTTTCAGTGTACACGTCTCGTTATTCATGATGGATGATATTCAATGAGCTTTATGACTGGAGCTAGTTAGTCAAATGCCAACGTGATCCATCAAGTCAATCTTGATAACGAAATGGGGACGACTGTTAAACAGCCCAAGCTAATGAGCATGGACGAGTATGAAGCATGGAGAGAGAAATTTACATATTGGGTTCAAGCCAAGCACTTTGCAGGCTTGGTGTCGATTGAAAGAGGTTACACTGTTCCGGTGGATGAACATCAGCAAGTTCTTGAAAAGTACAATTACTCGACGGTATAGAAAGAAGAATACATTGCTGAAAAGAAGATGATAAGTCTCATCATTCAATCTGTCAAAGAAGATATTCTAGTCTTATTGCCTGAATATACTACTGTAAGAGAACTCTGGCTATCGCTTCAAATGAAGTATCAAGGAAGCGCGGAGATGATAAAGAGCAAGAAAGCTCTTATTCTGAAAGAGTTTGACATCTTTACTATGTTGAAGAATGAGACTATGAACCAAATGATTGAGCATTTCTATCATCTTAAAGTCCAAATGCGTAAACACGGTCTCGAGAAGACGGAAAAAGAATACATCGACAAGCTTGCTGAGGCACTACCAGATGGAGAGTGGACTACGTATCTGATGGTTCTGAAGGAAAGTGAAAAGTGGGAATACTTCAAGCTGACAACATTTATTGATAAACTCGAAGACCATGAAATGGAACTCCTGAAGATTGCAAAGACAAAGAACGCTAATGTTGTTCAAGACGTTGGTTTGTACTACAAGAAGGGAATGCAAGATAACATTTCAAGCCCAAAGATTCAGACAGCATTCAACGCAAGTTTGAACTCTTTGAACAATTCTACCCAGAATAAGAACCAATCACAGCTCATTATGATCAGAGTCCACAAAGTTCGTTTTCAAGCACTGGTTCAAATTCATCTTATCGAAGTCAAGCAAATCAGAATCAACAAACAAATTCTGATTCAAATGTATACAAGTGCAACATCATAGTAAATTTGAACAATGTTGTGTCGGAACAAGTTGCTAAACAGCATATGTTGCTTCTTGCCACTGTTCTGGAGTCATACGGAAGTCTTGTAGCCGGTAAAATTGGAAATCCCGAAATTATAGCAGAAGATTATGACCAAGTGGATGAAGAAGAACTCGAGTTGATGGATATTAAGTGGAGTTAGCTTCTATTATCCGAAGGGTTACCAAGTTTGTTGCGTTAACAAGCCGAGAGATCGGAAATTCTAGCAATAAAATGGGTTTCGACAAGACAAAAGTGATGTGCTTCAGATGTCTCCAAAAGGGTTATTTTAAGAGAGAGTGTAAAAACACTAAAGCAACGGGAAATCAAAGTCCATTCAGAGGAGGTAACGAGTATTACAAGAAGTCACTTAAGTACAAGCCTTTCCCGAAGAAGACTCAGGTTCAAATCCAAGAGAAACCAAACAGTAGCAACAATGAGAAAGCTATGGTGGCATCAAACGAAGATGATGGTTTCGACTGGAATTCTTATATCGGTAAAAAGCCGGAGTTGCATTAATGGTTGAAATTGTTGAAGATACTTCGGCAGAAGAAGCAGCGGCTTTGGAGAATATTCTGCTGGAACAATATCTGCAACAACAACGTGAAGAAGAGGAGTATATCCACTTGCAGAAGCAGGAATTTTATCTTCTAATTCGTGTGATAATTTTGCAGGTCATTTTGATGGAAGCTCTCAGGAACAAGTTCCCAAGAAGAAATCAACTGATGAAGTAGTCATTGATGTTACTCAAGAAGTGAATGCCGAAAACCTCAAGGATATTGCCGACAAAGCCTTGATGGCAAATCTAACCAAGGTAGGTCCAGAGGTAAATGGTTCTCAAAGTACAAGTCGTAGAGGTTGAGAAACCTTGTACAAAATGTACCGAACCATGTTCTGAATGTGCCGAAAAATCAAAGATATCGCTGAAAGCAATGTGCATAATGAACTTTTGAAATACGATTACCGCACAATGAAGGAAGCGTATGATAAAATGAAAAATGATTATGGAAGGCTTGATAGAAATAATATCGAACAACATGATTCAATAAGGATGTTGAAAGGAACAGTAATGGATAAGCAAAAACGGTAATATCTATATTATTCATTGCTGAAACTAAGCAACAACTCCAGGACATGAAAATTGAAACAGAGCATGTTAAACAACTTTTGAGAAGTTATACTTGTAATGTATATGTCATTGATCACATTCTTCCAACAATTCCATCGGAAGAGAAACCTAAAAAGAAAATTGGTAAAGAATACAGTAATGTTCCTCTACCCCTATGCGAGAAGTATTGTCGCAAATCCGTTGATGGGCCATATAAGGCACTCAATATTGAGTTGTTATCTGAAAAGAAAACTGAGTTGCCAGAGAACATTGATGTAATCTATACTAAGACAGATGATGACAATGCTGTGGTTCAAAAGGTTGTTGAAAATGTTTTGAACGATTCTGATGAAGGCAGCTTTAAAAGCGCCGACTCGAGTCCAAAGAATTCTGATTCACAGTCCGAAATGACCATACATCATCGAAGAATGATCTATGTGATGATCTTAATATTGTAATGTACAAGATTTAGGAATCTGATAGATTATACTTTGATGACAGTTTTCCGATTCAGAACGTGAATGAAGAATTGTTAGACAAATTCAAAAACTCGTGGAAGTCACATCAGATGATCTGGAGATCAATGAAAAGAAATTTTATTCCAAACCTAAAAGAAATATGTAACACCTCGATCGCGTAAAACAACAACACGCGGTGGAAATATCGAGGAGACACGTTACAAATTGCTCAGCCACAACTGATACTAAATTGTTTCACTATTATTAACATCGTTTTACAATACAAAGAAAACATGAAGTTGTCTTTTGATTAAAGAAGTCTAACGTCCGGAAGCATTCCTATGTACAGCAAACTTGAATAATCGAAACATGAAACATATGTGAAAACGAGACATCAACAAACAATGTTGGCGAGTACAAAGTTTTGTTAGCCAAGTTAATGGCAAAAGTTTAGGGTTGCAATACCTCGACAACTACAGGAGTCGTCAATTGAAAATGGACTCTTACAGCCAAGGAATGGCAAAAAGATTTAGTATTGCAATACATTAACTTGATTATGAAACTCGTGATAAAATAGTTTTTTATATGGCAACATGATTGATTCTAAGAAATTTTTATGTCATTAAAATTGTACATTGTTCATTGTAATCGCCTTGAATTTGATCACAAGGCTTGTGAGTGTGTTATTAGAAATCTAATAAAGGATTAATAACAACAATATTGAAAATTTATCATAACTTGCGTGAGTATTATTGGAAATCAAATCAATGATTTAAAATAATACTTTGGTTATCCTTCTAAGAATCTTACATATAAAAATATGAAAGAGTTCTACAAGGATTTGAATATTGTACTTTGAATCAATCAACACAAAATCCTAATGTGATTTGGATAACGCTACAAGAGTAATACAATAAGAACACTTATATATATGAAGTACCAGCGGCGTATCCACCATGTTCTTATAGTATTACACTCGTTTCGTTATCTAGATCACAACTAATCACAATAAACCACATAATCATCGTCTTGGTCACATTGTTTTGTCATATACGTATTAAAGTACACATAATCCATTAAAGGACTACCAATTAGTACTTTAAACATCCCATGGATATCTAACTATAAAGATAGATAGATGCGTTAGGGATATAGTTTAGTCACTTGTCTTGTCACATTGTCCGCGTCAAATACGCGTTAAAGTACACAGAATCCAATAAAGGACTACCAATTAGTACTTTAAACATCCCATGGTATCTAACTATAAAGATAGATAGATGTGTTAGGGATATAGTTTAGTCAATTGTCTTGTTACATTGTCTTGTCAAATACGCATTAAAGTACACAAATCCAATAAAGGACTACCAATTAGTACTTTAAACATCCCATGGGATATCTAACTATAAAGATAGATAGAGATGCGTTAGGGATATAGTTTAGTCACTTGTCTTGTCACATTGTCTTGTCAAATACGCATTAAAGTACACAAAATCCATTAAAGGACTACCAGTTAGTACTTTAAACATCCTACAAGAATCTAAATATGAAAATAGATAGATACTTTAAGGATTTAGTTTAGTCACTTGTCTTGTCACATTGTATCACAAAATCATAATCTTAATGGTGATTCGGATAAGGCTACGAAGGGTAATACAATAAGCACACTTATATATAGGAAGTACCCGGGCGTATCCACCATGTCCTTATTATATTACTCTAGTTTCATTTTCTAAATCACCAACAATTCTACACATAAACCATAACCATTGTCTTGTAAAGTACTTCTTAGAAATCTTAGTATAAGGATAGAAAGATTTAAGACTGTACTTAAAATATCCTACAAGAATCAATCCATAAAGATAGAAAGATACCATAAGGATTTGTTTCGTGTTCTTAATTGTCATGTCTGCATAAAAGGAATATTACACAAAAATGCACTTAGTAAACACATAATTGCCATACATTGTGAAAAATAGGTTACACATATGAATCACCCCAAAAATATTTGAAAAGGGTAAAAGAGGGGAGCTAAGTACTCGCCTGGGATTGCGTATAGATCTTGTTCAAATGATATAACAAAGCTCAAAGGATCAAGAGTTCAAGTGTCGAAGTGTCGAAGTGGTTCCTAGTGTATTTGATAACTACATGATAGTGTGTCGAACTAGAAAATGAGAGATTGGATAGAATGAGGTATATAAACCAAACAAGAGTTGGATCTTGTATATTATGGTTTATAGTATCAAACATTCTGAATTGGAAGCATTTCAAAGAGTTTTGATTCGCTATGGCTTGCTAAAGTGGTTTACGCCACTTTAACGGGTCATAAACGTAACTATGGGTTCAGGTGGTTAAATATGTCCAATGACAAGTCTAATATGTCAAAATTAGTTTATATAAGTTGTATAATCAGATTTAGATTTCAAAACAATGCTCTTATATGTTTAAAACTAATTTAAGTGCAAAAAGGGTATTTTCGGCATTATAAGGAATACATATTCGACTTGTCATTTGACTAACCAAACGGTATGACCTTAAGGTATAACCTCAGAGGGTTATTCTCTATAATACTATGGTCATAATAATGGGCTTGGTTCGATCCTTAAGGTGACTAAACGGGTCGGATTCGAAAGTCAAAGCGTTAGTCAAGACCGCTCGACTTACGACCCTAAACAAGTAGTAAACTAAAAGTGACGAGCTAGACATGTTAAACATGTCTAACTAAGTTTATAAAACTGATTTGGTATCAAGAAGTGTTTTGATACCCGAAAATAGTTCCGTCGTATAATGCACATTTGTGCATTATTGACCGAAACTTTGACTTGTCACTTCAACTAGTAAACGTGGTAATCAGTAGGCACGATCGCTAAGTA
This sequence comes from Scalesia atractyloides, assembly GCA_947069175.1. Taxonomy (NCBI): domain Eukaryota; kingdom Viridiplantae; phylum Streptophyta; class Magnoliopsida; order Asterales; family Asteraceae; genus Scalesia; species Scalesia atractyloides. The sequence goes on along the minus strand of CAMTDV010000021.1, from coordinate 41,939,571 downwards.
TCATAACCATCGTGATTACGATCACGTTGCAAAGTCCAATTGGACTTTGACTTGACCAATTAATGATTAAAACCAAAAGTCAACTTTAAGTCAAACTGTTTGACTTTTAGCTCATAATAAGCAAAAAGAATGAACAAGGCTTAGTTAGAGCACTTACTTGCACTCAAGGAAGCCAAGATTACTAGAAAAACTCAGATGGGAGGCCTCCTAATAAGGTAGCAACTCCACTTAAAGTTTAGAGAGAAGAAAGATGGAAATGAGCAAGGAATTTGGTTGAAGATCAAGGGTATTTATAGTTGTTGGAGAACTTTAAGATCATGCCAAGTGTTGGGACATGTTCTAGGACGTTTCCAAGTGTTTAGTGAGGTGTCAAGACCAGAGAAAGTGTGGCAAAAACGAGTTATAGGTGTCAAGTCAGATGAACAAGAAGCTGCCAGGTAATTGCTGAAAACTGGCATCCCCCACGCGTCACGGGAGGTCTGAGTGATTCTCTCGCGTGGCGCCTGAGATTCCAAAGTTTCAGAATTGGCAGAATAGGTCCCTTCAGCCTAAAACTTGCTTTCCGACGCGTTTTGGCACTTTTAACACCAGTTAACCCCATTTTTAAGCTTTAAAAGGAAGATAAAGCATAGGGAACTTGAAATATGTCCAAATATATTTCAGGTGTCGGTTCGTATGGTCGTACGGTTGCGGTTTTCGGTTAATTACGACGAGGGTCGTAACGGACGCGCAAATGACCGTAAATGCGTGACGAACGATACTTTTGCATTCTAATCATTAAAATACAAGATTTTAATGATTACAAAAATTTTTGGATGTCCGTACATGTTCCGGTAGCGAAATACGCAAATTGGCAGAGTTTCGCAGAATTAGCAAAATAGCCCCTGAAGTTGCATAAAGGTGTTTTTGTCATTCCTAAGCCCTCAAAACTTATATCTAAGTTATGTAAAGGTTATTAGGGTATGTGTAGCTTATGTCCTTGTTCCGGAGTGTGCGCCGCTACGAGAATCGGTAGACTTTCGTAGTTTGTCATAAGTAGTCCCTGTGATCGAATAGGCTTGATTTTGACATACCAAACCTTTCAAAACATATTTCTAAGTTACATAAAGGATATTTAGGGTATGTTTAGCTCATGTCCTCATCCCGGTGTGTACGTTGCGTTAAATGGGTTAAGTTTAGGTATCGGTTATCGAAATGCCTTCAAAGAAAAAGTTTTTGAAAGCTCGAAATTTTGCACAAGAGTTATAGTCTCCCCTACTTTAGGAAATTTTGTCCTGAAATTTATTCGAAGGAGACCGTAGAGTGTATTTGAAATGATTGAAAGATGAGCAGAGTACTAGATTCCAAAAATGCGGAGCATTGTTTGGTGTTGGAAATTTTGGGGGGAATTCAAAGTGTAAGCAAGGATATTCAGGGTATCTTAAGGTATTTAAAACTTTTAGAACTCGTGAATCTTTAAAGTGTCATCGAATGTATAAAAATTGTTTCATCGTGTGTGTAAAAATTGTTTTGTATGGCACTATGTTATACTAAGGCACTTAGTGTAAATCCATAGCAAACAATGGGGTGTACATTCAAGCATGGCCATACGTACACGGTTTCTAACGTCCCACGAGGTACATCCCATGTACCATGAGCATCTCATGCATAAGAGACGGGTCAACATACCTATGGCATTAAGGTTGTCACCTTTAACGCCATAATATACTCCCGGTCGGCTCGAATAGAGTTAATGAATGTACTCCTCTCGTCTATTGCATTCAATAAACAAATAACAAATAATCACACAATCACATAATGGTCCAAGATAACATAAAACCCTCAAGTGACTCTTGTAACGTTCTGAAGAATAACACAATAAGAACACTTATATATAGGAAGTACTATCGGCGTATCCACCGTGGTCTTATTGCGTCATACCCTTCCCGTTATCTAATCACTCTAGATTTTGTGCCATCATCTCAACAAAGCTTATTATGATTTTCATATGTCGAACCCTGTAATTAAGTGTGCACCCACAATTACGTGTTTCGTCATACGGTCCATATAGCTCCTATTGTTAAGTGAAGGTAACAAATATTGAGGTCGAGGTATCATCTAATATCAAACAAACAATGACATAACACAACATTTGTCAGATCAGATCGTTGTTTTATACCAGCAATGATAACAATACTTGTTTTGCATCAAACCAATATTTGTAGCAAGTATTTCATTCTAGTATAAATGTTAATATATGTTTCACACTAACCAAACTGGTAGTATGCATCATATACTAAGCATGGATTAGTCATAAACAATGTAAGTAAGTCATGGCAATATTTTGAAACCATGTGCTAAGTATTGGTTAAATACGCGGTTTATATCATTAGCTATACATATTAGGTTAACAAACCATGTATGTAATATCATGAAAACAATAGTGGCGATAATCACATAGTGTTCGTAGAAATTGTCTGCAGAACTTGTATGAATGCATTAATGTGCAATCACAATATGCTAAATTGCGAGATTTGGTTCCTAAAGAACAGAATCCTCAAAGTTTGTAGTTGTAAACTACACTCAGTGTAATCACATTTGAATTTGTAAATGGAATACGAATAACAAGAATGAAGAAAAACTTCTGAAATTTAATTGTCATTCCAAATAATATTGAATATGTTCATAGTTTTGGATGACAAGAAGAAAACATAAAGGTTCAAATGTTCATGAGTGCTTGATCATCAACTTGAACCTCATTAACATTGAATACCCGTCCATGAGCTAAGTCAGCATTAGCAAGTCTAGGCAGTTTCGTTTGAAATGATTTGGATCACCACAATTGAAACATGCTCCAGCTGGGTAGCGAGGACGAGTTTGAGTAGGGGCTGCTTGGTTTTGGACACGACTGGTCGCAACTAGATATCCAAAAAGACCACATATTGTACACTGGCGGCATGGGGAATTTGTTGGGTGGTGATAGTTGCAACGATTACACCGAGGTTGCTTTCCACGATAAAATCCTATAAAGGGTACCGAGTTTAGTGGAATTGGTGTGGCAATGTATAATTCTTTGAAGCCTTACGCTTCTTAGAACTTTTGGAAGGTTCACCCTTTGTTTCACTTGATTTATCTCTGTAGTTCGTTTCTTGTCTCCCTTTCAAAAAGTTTCCCTTTTCTAACTTAGGAGTCAGTTGGGTAGCGGCTAATTCCTTAGCCTCCCTAAGATTGCTGGTTTGTTGCCAGTGACAATATCTTGAATTGGATCAGGTAAGGCATCAATGTATTTCTCAGTGGCCCGATCCAAAGGTGTGACCATAGTGGGGCAAAGTAGGCTTAACTGTTCAAATCGGTAAGTGTAGGCACGATTTTCCCCACTATCTTGTTTAAGGTGATAGAATTCGGTTTCAAGTAGCCTTATTTCGTGTCGTGGACAGAATTCTTTCATCATAAGATTCCTGAATTCTTCCCACGTTTGTACCATAGCTATTTCTGCACCTCTGTCTCTCATGACTTCGTTCCACCAAGTGAGTGCTCTCTTTTGGAAAACACTCGAGGCGAACTCTACCTTGCACTCATTAGGACACTGAACATGGCGGAATGTGCTTTCTATACTCTCAAACCATTGTCGGAGCCTTGTTGCTCCTTCAGACCCTTAAGACTCGAGTGGTTTAGCTGAGTTGAATTGTTTGTAGTTACATGGCGTAGGAACACTGTTGTTGTTGTTATTGTAGAAGATTTGGTTGAGTTGGGCCACAAGGTTAGGGAGTACAACACTATTTGCTGAGCTATCATTGCCGCCATTTTAGCGTTCCTCGAGACGTCAAGATGAGGAGGCATCTCGAAGAGGTAGCTATAACAAAATAAGTTAGATTTTGGAAAATTGTTTTAAATCTAAACACCATAGTGATTTGAAAATCTCAGCTTGGTATTCGTTTCAAAATCGTGTTCTTGTACTTAGAAGAATAGTGTTTTGGAATTTTGTTTCGAATTTTGTTTGAAAATAAACTTTTGTTATACTTTGGATGAGAAAATACAAACCAAGTTAATGGTTTGTGTTAAAATTTCTTTACTTTTGAAAATTATTTTTTAAGATAAAAAAATATTTTTAATCGAATTTTTATTTTTTTATATATACAGAAACTTCGTGTATAAATTTTTAAAACTCTTATCCAAATAAATAAAATTTTGAAAATTTGAAAAGCGAAAAATAGTATTTGAAAACGAGGTAGTATTATAGAGTGTCGTGAGATAAAACTGAAATTTGTTTCGGATGGGTTGAATATTTGTTAACATTTACCGAAGGTAACATGTCAGAGTAGTGTCATACGAGTAGTAGTATTTAGGAATCGTTCGAATGATCAAGAGAGATGGGTTTTCATAATGTTTCGAGAAGACATGCTTTAGCCTATAAGTGAACACTCACCCTAAGAGTTCCCAGGTAAGAGTGACTGGTCCGAAAATTCGGATTTGTACGAACACTCTAACCTTAGACAGAAAACTCGGAGTACAGCATTCAACCTTCGGATTGCATGAGTTCACATTATTAAAACCCAAGATTTTGATGAAAATGTTTGATAGTAAAACATTTTGAGAAACTTTTCTGATATAATGTTTGAGATAAATAGGTCGAGAAACATTTTGTAAGAGAGCGTTTGTAAAAACATTTTGGAAGTATTCCAATGAAAATGTTGTTGAGAAAAATGTTTTGAGGAATACTTTGAGGCAACAAGCCTAAGGATTTAGGATAAATCATCTAAGGATAGATGATTTGTAACTCATAGAATAATTATGGCACGAGTAAGGATGAGGATTAGGATGGAGATCCTAAGTCTACTCATGTTCGGGCCCTTAGGAAGGTTATAGACTAGGTTAAAGGCATTCTAATAACCTAATTCCCTATAACCAGTGCTCTGATACCAATCTGTAACACCCCGATCACGTAAAACAACAACACGCGATGGAAATATCGAGGAGTCACGTTACAAATTACTCAGCCACAACTGATACTAAATTGTTTCACTATTATTAACATCGTTTTACAATACAAAGAAAATATGAAGTTGTCTTTTGATTAAAGAAGTCTAAAGTCCGGAAGCATTCCTATGTACAGCAAACTTGAATAATCGAAACCTGAAACATATGTGAAAACGAGACATCAACCAACAATGTTGGCGGGTACAAAGTTTTGTTAGCCAAGTTAATGGCAAAAGTTTAGGGTTGCAATACCTCGACAACTACAGGAGTCGTCTATTGAAAATGGACTCTTTAATGCCAAGGAATGGCAAAAAGATTTAGTACTGCAATACACTAACTTGATTATGAAACTCGTGACAAAATAGTTTTGTATATGGCAACATGATTGATACTAAGGAATTTTAATGTCATTGAAAATTGCACTTTGTTCATTCTTTTAGCTTATTATGAGCTAAAAGTCAAACAGTTTGACTTACTGTTTGACTTTCGGTTTTGAACATTAATTGGTCAAGTCAAAGTCCAATTGGACTTTGCAACATGATCGTAATCACGATGGTTATGATCCTTAGCGATTGTGCCTACTGATTACCACGTTTACTAGTCGAAGTGACAAGTCAAAGTTTCGGTCAATAATGCGCAAATGTGCATTATACGACGGAACTATTTTCAGGTATCAAAACCCTTCTTGATACCAAATCAGTTTTATAAACTTAGTTAGACATGTTTAACATGTCTAGCTCGTCACTTTTAGTTTACTACTTGTTTAGGGTCGTAAGTCGAGCGGTCTTGACTACCGCTTTGACTTTCGAATCTGACCCGTTTGGTCACCTTTAGGATCCGACCAAGCCCATTATTATGACCATAGTATTATAGGGAATAACCCTCTGAGGTTATACCTTAAGGTCATACCGTTTGGTTAGTCAAATGACAAGTCGAATATGTATTCCTTATAATACCGAAAATACCCTTTTTGCACTTAAATTAGTTTTGAACATATAAGAGCATTGTTTTGAAATCTAAAACTGATTATACAACTTATATAAACTAATTTTGGCATATTAGACTTGTGTAGGACATTTAACCACCCGAACCGATAGTTATGTTTATGACCCGTTAAAGTGGCGTAAACCACTTTAGCAAGCCATAGTGAGTCAAAACTCTTTGAAATGCTTCCAATTCAGAATGTTTGATATTATAAACCATAATTAACAAGATCCAACTCTTGTTTGGTTTATATACCTCATTCTATCTAATCTCTCATTTTTAAGTTCGACACCCTAACATGTAGGTATCAAATACACTAGGAACCACTTCGACACTTAAACTCTTGATCCTTTGAGCTTTGTTATATCATTTGAACAAGATCTATACACAATCCCAGGCGAGTACGTAGCTCCCCTCTTTTACGTTTTTCAGATGTTTTTGGGGTGATTCATATGTGTAATCTATTTTTCACAATGTATGGCAATTATGTGTTTACTAAGTGCATTTTTGTGTAATATTCCTTTTATGCAAGACTTGACAATTGGAGACACAAAACAAATCCTTATTGTATCTTTCTATCTTTATGGATTGATTCTTGTAGGATATTTTAAGTACAGTCTTAAATCTTTCTATCCTTATAATAAGATTTCTAAGAAGTATTTTACAAGACAATGGTTATGGTTTATGTGTAGAATTGTTGGTGATTTAGATAACAAAACTAGAGTAATATAATAAGGACATGGGGGATACGCCGCTGTACTTCCTATATATAAGTGTGCTTATTGTATTACCCTTCGTAGCCTTATCCGAATAACCATTAAGATTATGATTTTGTGATACAATGTGACAAGACAAGTGACTAAACTAAATCCTTAAAGTATCTATTTATCTTCATAGTTAGGTTCTTGTAGGATGTTTAAAGTACTAATTGGTAGTCCTTTAATGGATTCTGTGTACTTTAATGCGTATTTGACAAGACAAGTGACTAAACTATATCCCTAACGCATCTATCTATCTTTATAGTTAGATACCCATGGGATGTTTAAAGTACTAATTGGTAGTCCTTTATTGGATTCTGTGTACTTTAATGCGTATTTGACAAGACAATGTAACAGGACAAGTGACTAAACTATATCCCTAACGCATCTATCTATCTTTATAGTTAGATACCCATGGGATGTTTAAAGTACTAATTGGTAGTCCTTTATTGGATTCTGTGTACTTTAACGCGTATTTGACAGGACAAGTGACTAAACTATATCCCTAACGCATCTATCTATCTTTTATAGTTAGATACCCATGGGATGTTTAAAGTATTAATTGGTAGTCCTTTAATGGATTTTGTTTACTTTAATACGTATGTGACAAAACAATGTGACCATGACGATGATTATGTGGTTATTGTGATTAGTTGTGATCTAGATAACGAAACGAGTATAATACTATAAGAACATGATGGATACGCCGCTGGTACTTCCTATATATAAGTGGTCTTATTGTATTACTCTTGTAGTGTTATCCAAATCAATTAGGATTTTGTGTTGATTGATTCAAAGTACAATATTCAAATCCTTGTAGAACTTTTTCATATTTTTATATGTTAGATTCTTAGAAGGATAACCAAAGTATTATTTTAAATCATTGATTTGATTTCTAATAATACTCACGCAAGTTATGACAAATTTTCAATATTGTTGTTATTAATCCTTGATTGGATTTCTAATAACACACTCACAAGTCTTATGATCAAATTCAAGGCGATTATAATGAACAAAGTACAATTTTCAAAGACATAAAAATTCCTTAGTATCAATCATGTTGCCATATACAAAATTATTTTGTCACGAGTTTCATAATCAAGTTAATGTATTGCAATACTAAATCTTTTTGCCATTCCTGGCTTTAAAGAGTCCATTTTCAATAGACGACTCCTGTAGTTGTCAAGGTATTGCAACCCTATACTTTTGCGTTTAACTTGGCTAACAAAACTTTGTACTCGCCAACATTGTTTGTTGATGTCTCGTTTTCACATATGTTTCAGGTTTCGATTATTCAAGTTTGTTGTAAATAGGAATGCTATCGGACTTTAGACTTCTTTAATCAAAAGAAAACTTCATGTTTTCTTTGTATTGTAAAACGATGTTAATAATAGTGAAACAATTTAGTATCAGTTGTAGCTGAGCAATTTGTAACGTGACTCCTCGATATTTCCGCCGCGTGTTGTTGTTTTACGCGATCGGGGTGTTACAAAATAAATACCGAAGGAATGATGGTGTATCATCCGGAAAACTAAGAGCTGGGTTGGGATTAGAGGAATCAAATGAACCTAGAAAGAAAGTGTCACCATTTCATCAATACAAGAATAAAAACATGAATTTTGTATATGGGACGAACACAGTTCATGAGGAAAGTTTGATCGGGAAACAATCAAACGATGAGTTCAAGAAACAGAAAGAACTTCGAGATAAAGCCAAAATTGCAAGTGGTGCCGAAACAAGAGGTGTAAAACCCACTAAAGGACATCCACATGATTCTCGGACTTCTTTCAAGTGCAACGAAATTGGTCATATTGCACGCCAATGTCCGAAATCAAAGCCGGCTTATCTTTGAAGGAAAGAAAGTTCAAATGTTGTGAAACCGAAGCAACCAGAGTTTGGGCAAATAAGAATTCTAAAAAGAAATGTCAACAAAGTTGAAATGAAACAAGTTTTTGAAAAGAAATTTGAGAATTCAACTTTCGAAAAAGGTGAATCTTCAAAAGCTAATGAAAACAAGTTTTACATCAAGAAGGCTAACATAAAATCTCAAGCCTGGATTGCAAAGAAACTGTCAACAACATATGAGATCACTATGTCTGAGCTTGTTAAGATTAGTGATAGCATGAAAGAATCAAAATCTGAAATCATAATTGAAACCACATCTAAAAATGTCAAAACTACAAGTGGTAACAATTCAAAAGATAAAAAGACAGGAATGTTTTCAAACATAAACTCATAGAAAATCCATATGATGAATGTGAATTTGATTATGTAGATGAGTGTGGATTCGTTTATGCTGATGAGTGTGAGTATGATTTTGACGATGGTTATCCAATTCAACCCAAGACCAAAAAGGCTTGGGTCTCGCTTTTTAAATAGATTGTTGAAATGTGCAGGGGCTCCAGAGATCCGTACCTTCTAAGTGGATTTTGGATAGTGGAGCATCCAGGCATATGACGGGAATGAAAGCGTTGCTATTCGACATAAAAGCTATTAATGGTGGATATGGTGGATTTGCGGGTAACAAGGGTGGAAGGATAGTCGCCGAGGGAAAACTCTCCAGTGGCGTCGTTTCATTCAATCGCGTGAATTAATTGCAGAGTTGGAAAACAATCTTCTGAGCATATCGTCGATTTGTTACAAGAAGTTCACGGTGCATTTCAACGACAAAGAATGTATTATCTTGAAGCCGGGATTCAAAGTACCAGATGAGTAGATTCTGATGCGAGCACCTCGAAAAAATGATTTATATGTTCTTGATATGGGCGTCGCTACCACTTCATCAAAATCCTGCAATGTTTTGTGACAAAGGCTACTAAAAGGATTCTATTCTTTGGCATCGTAAGATGGGGCATATTCAATTAAGAAAAATGAATTACTTGGTTCATAATGATCTTGTAGAGGGTGTAAATCTTTGGAGCTTTCATATGTCTGATCACTGCTTAGAATGTAAAAAGGGAAAGCAGATCAAGAAATCTCATCGAAGAAAATTCTGAACTCAATCAAGTTGCCATTAGAACGTCTCCACATGGATTTATTTGGTCCTGTCAATGTTCGATAGTATTTCAGGAGACTTATATTGCTTGGTGGTGACAGATGACTATTCGAGATATTCGTGGGTATTCTTTTAGGAATCAAAAGACGAAACGTTCGAGAACTTGGTGATTCTGTTTAAGAAACTCGAGAATCTTTATCATCTGCCGGTCAGACGCATTAGAAGTGACAACGGCACAGAGTTTAAGAATAATAAAATGAAGGAATTCTTTAACGCAAAATGGATATTGCAGGAGTTTAGTGCTCCCTATATTCCATAGCAAAACGGTGTTGCTGAACGGAAATACATAACTTTGATTGACACTTCGAGAACCATGCTTGCAGATTCTAAACTTCCAATCAGCTTCTGGAGTGAAGCGGTTGCTGCGGCTTGCTACACATTAAACAGAGTTCTCACTGTCAAACCAACAAAGAAAACATGTTTTGAGATGATAAACTGACCGAAGCCAAATTTGAAATTCTTGGAACCATTTGGTGCGCCATGCACTGTAATCGATAAAGATGGCAAATTCAGAGCTAAATCTCTTGAGGTTTTCTTTGTCGGATATGCGAGTCCGTTAAGAAGAGCATATGTTCCTTCGCTGAGAAATATTATTGAAGCACAGCACGTGGATTATTTCAACTATACAGATCCTATTCAAAAGAGAGGTGACGCGTGGCTGTTTAACTATCAAACCTTTGGAAGTCATTCGACTTGCCGGAAGAACCGTCTGCGAAGAAGTTGGAGCGTTATATTATCTTCACCAGTAGCGAATCAAGAACAAATCATTAGACCAATTGTGGTTAATCAACCCACGTTGGATTCTTCATCTTCCGGAGCAGGTCCAAGCAATAGCAGTGGTGTTCAAGTTGAAAATACTTCTGAAGCAGAAGTAACACCTGCTACACCTCCAGTGAATGCTTCTACTGATCCATAAAACACAACAGTGCCCAGTACGCCTCAGAATCAGAATTCTGATTCAGATGAAGCACCGACATTTGATGCTGATGATGAAACTTCATCGGACGAAGAAGTTGAGCTATATATCTAACTTGTTGAATCAATCTGCTGGTCCGAGAAATCAGAAGAAGCTTCAACAAGTACTCCTAATGTTGATGTGAATAGTGATCTGATTGTTTCAAATTAGCAAAGCTCAGTTGATGTTCCAACAGAAGAAATATCGTGATCATATTCTTACCATCCTTCAACGATTATCAAAGGAGAACTACAAGCTGGTGTGCGTACCGAAATCAAATCAACAAAGCACTTAGTTGTTTCTACACCCATTTGCACCAACTCAGAACTACTGCTACTACTCATGTTTCATGTCTCAAATAGAGCCAAAGACAGTTAATGAGGCTCGGCTGACGAGAATTGGGTGATAGCAATGCAAGAGGAACTTTTACAGTCAGAAGTTGAGTGTTTGGAAGCTTGTAGACTTGCCACCGAAGCATAAAGCTATTGATACAAAGTGGGTCTTCAAGTGTAAAAGAGACGATCGGGGGGTTATAGTCAGAAAGAAAGCTCGACTGGTTGTCAAGGGTTTCTAAAAATAATAAAAAATAAAGACTCAGGAAATTATTTGAAGAATGATGACTACGAACAACATCCAAGGGGGAGTCTGTTGCCTACGTCATCATATAATATCGAGTCTGTATTTAGGAGCGAAATGATCGAAGTTTATGTAAATAGGTTAACAAGTTCGCTTGTGTTTGTGATGGTTTAGACAAGTTCGGCCGAACTTGTCTATGCAAGTTCGGCCGAAACTTGCTCTCCCACCAGCGAACTTGTTTACCTATACATAGGTAGCTTGTCTTTCATTTGTAACTTTCAGAGATTTTGTCACGACAGAGGCGAAGCTCTGTCCAAGTGTTTCCAGGATCTGTAGCATTGAATATTAATGAAACGTGATTAAATAGAAATAAATGAGTGTATCCAATGTCGCCTATGCAAACGGATTCCGCACGTTTACCTTAGGTTTGTCAGATTAGTGCCTGAACGACCCGTACAACGGACCTACACCTCAAAATTCGATTCAGGTCTGTGAAGTGTTCGACGTATGGGGTATCGACTTCATGGGACCATTTCCATCCCCACGCGGAAATAAGTACATCCTATTGACACTTGATTATGTATCAAAGTAGGCCGAGGGGCAAGCCTTATCCACTAATGATGCTAGGTGGTCGTGAGGTTTCTAAAAGCTTGTTCGCCCGGTTTGGCTACCCTAAGGCGCTCATTAGTGATCGAGGGATGCATTTTTGTAATGCGCTGCTTGAGTGAGCCTTGTCCCGCAATGGCGTTCATTATAGATTATCTACACCGTATCATCTGCAAACTAGCGGGCAGGTTGAGGTTACGAACGGGGGTTTGAAAAGGATCCTTGAGCAGTCGGTGAGTCAAAACCGCAAGGATTGGTCTGAAAAGTTGGATGACGCACTTTCGGCCTTCCGGACTGCATATAAGAACCTATCGGGATCACTCCGTTTAGGTTTGTTTATGGGAAGGCATGTCATCTTCCGATGGAGCTTGAGCACAAGGCATTGTGGGCTTTGAAGATGGCAAATTTGGATTTAAAAAGCAGTGGTGAGGCTCGCTTTTTGCAAATTTATGAGCTTGAAGAATTAAGGAGTCATGCCTATGAGAGTTCCAACTTGTATAAGGAGCGACTCAAGAGATTGCACGACAAGAGGTTGAAAGAACATAAGGACTTTCAAGTCGGAGATCTAGTCTTGTTGTATAACTCTAGGTTGTGCTTATTCCACGGGAAGTTGAAATCTCGATGGACGGGACATACACCGTTAAAGAAGTATTCCCTTACGGTACCATAGCGATTGAGGATGCAAACGGGGTAATTTTTTAAGTTAACGGTCATAGATTGAAGATCTACATTAGCGGACCGTTGACTCACGGTAGAGATGATCGATCTCTACGCCCCGCACGCGAACTAAGTGTGGGATTTGAAAGTCCGTGATCAGGCGGTTCTAGAGGAAGTTAATGCGTAAACGTAAATCGATTCAGTAGAATGTTATTACAGAAAGGAGTAGAAACAAAATGCAGCAGAAGTCTTCATTCATACCAAAAGAGTATACATCTTTATAAGTCCAGCTGCCAGAGTTCCTGGAGAGAATCCGGCAGCACCTCCCGTAGGGATGGCAAAAACTCAAATACAAATGAACACACAATCACCTATTTATAGGATGAGAAGATCGCTGGTAAGCGTCAAGTTCGGCCGAACTTGACATCAACGTCACCATCATGAGCGAACTTGACCTCCACAGGTCAAGTTCGAGCGAACTTGTTCCCTTTTACACTGAAAAACTCTGTATTTTGGTCGTGTGTTCGATCTAACCTATACAATATTCAACACACGCTTTATCTAGCCTATTCGACAAGTGACGAACACAAAGTGCATCAACAGATTCCCCCTTTGTTGGTGCATATGTATGTTGCCTCGTCTTACACTAGAACGAGTCTGGAACAAACAAGAGTTTTTGATGACCGAACAAGATAAAGTAGATATCCAGAGGGAGTCTATTGCTGCATAATGTCTATGTAATATTCTTGTATCGAGTCTGTATAGAATAGGTGAAACGAGGCGTGCTTATGTGTATAAATGGGACAAGTTCGCTTGAGAGTTACTTGGGAAGTCAAGTTCTCCCGAACTTCAATCCCTAACCAGCGAACTTATGCTCCTATAAATAGGTGCCTTGTCATTTTATTAGTAGAGAGTTGGAGATTTTGACATAGAGACGGCGAAGCTCTATCAGATCCGGAACTTGAATGTATTGAACATTAGATCAATGAAAACAACATTTAAATGAGTAACTCTTTCTATTTGGTTAACTTGTTATTAGTTTCCGCCTAATTAGACAATAGATAATAAATTTAGGTTCCGTGCTATTCGTGGACGTTCCTACAAGTGGTATCAGAGCCTGCATACCTAAATTTGCTGAAATCAAGACAGAATTTCTCTATTTCATCTCCATTCTATCATTTTTCTTAACTTTTTCACATAATTGATGATTTAATGGTCAAATTCTGTCCAAATTTGAATATGTCATGTAAAATACACTTGTGGTAAACCCCTGAGAGTTCGGACATCAAATTCAATAGAATTGATGATAAAAAAATTGCAAACCATGTTTTGGAAACAAGTTTTAGTCAAAACTTAACACTAAGTTCGACCGAACTTGATTGAAATTCTTTGATTTTTAATCAAGTTCGACCGAACTTGATTAGTTTGTCAAGATTTTGAGCTTAAGTCCGCTCGAACTTGTTGAAGTTTGCTTGAAGTTCTATCAAGTTCGACCGAACTTGATATAATTCTAGTGAAGATTTACTTAAGTTCGGCCGAACTTAGTTTTCTCTTGAAATTCAAACTTAAGTTCGCCCGAACTTAGTTTTCTCTTGAATTCAAGCTTAAGTCGCCCGAACTTGCATTTTGTTCTTAAAACTCATTCACAAGTTCGACCGAACTTGGGATTAATCAAAATCTGATTTTTTACTTCATACAAGTTCGACCGAACTTTGGCATTTCTAATATTTCTTGAAATTTATGAAGGAGTGTTTTTCAGATAAATTGTCGGATTTTCAAAATGGAAGATTTCCATAACGCATTTGCTGCTGGAGTAGCTCAAGCCTCAACGTCAAATTCTGTTGCGGTTAAACAAATGAACCTCAATAATTGAATGGGTACTACTCAGAAACGGCCGAAGTTGATGAGTATGGACGAATTAAAAGGATGGAAAGAAAAGTTTGTGAACTGGGAATCAATTCAACAGCTGGGTTGCAATTGAGAATGGTTACAAATGGCCAAAAGATGAGCGTGATCAAGATCTTTCGCTAAACAAGTTCTTACCAACGGACAAAGAAAATTATGTCGCTGAGAAGAAAATGATCAGCTTGATTCAACAATCAGTCAAAGAAGATATCTTGATATTATTGCCAGAATATGATACTTCACAAGAATTATGGCACTCTCTGTGTGACAAATTCAAAGGAAGTGATGAAATGATCAAGTGCAAAAAGGCTTTGATTAAGAAGGAATTCGAAATCTTCACGATGATCAAAGGAGAGACGATGAAACAAATGATCGATAGATATTGTCCAAATGCAAAGACAAGATAATCAAAAGAGCAAATTGAGAAGTTAGCCGATGCACTTCCACAAGGAGAATGGACAACGTATCTGATGATTCTGAAGAATAGTCCATCTTGGAGACATTTCATGTTAGCATCTTTCATCGACAAACTTGAAGGTCATGAAATGGAGTTGATGAGATTGCGAAATCTAAAAACGCTAATGTTGTTCTAGATGTCGGAGTTTATTACAAAGGAGGTGTTTAAGATACTCCGATTCAAAGTCCGAAAATCCAAACAGCATTTAATTCAAATATGAATGCATCAGATCAGTCATCACAAAATCAGTATTCTCCAAACATTGGTTATTCATATGTTGGTTCTAATTCCTCTTCTCAAAGTCAGTCATATCAGACAAATCAATCAAGTTCTAATTCTAATGTTTTTCAATGCAACATAGCAGTCGATCTGAAAAATGTGTTTCCTGAAAAGGTTGCAAAACAACACATAGCACTTATTGCTAACAGTTCTGGAATCGTATGAAAGTCTTCTGCTGGAAAGATCGGAAATCCTAAAATGACAACTGAGTATTACGATCAAGTAGACGAAGAAGAGTTGGAACTGATGGACATCAAATGGTCCTTAACTTCGATTATCTGGAGAGTTTCAAATTTTTGTAGCACTCACCAGAAGGGATATTGGTAACTCAAGTAATAAACTTGCTTTTGACAAAATGAAAGTTACTTGTTTCAGATGTCGTCAAAAAGGGCACTTCAAACGTGAATGCCATAACCAAGAAGCAAGCGGAAATCAAAACCCTTTCGGTGCTGGTAATGAATATTATAAGAAAGCTCTTCAGTATAAACCATATCCGAAAAGGACATAAGTCGAAGTAGAAGACAAATCTGCAAAAGCAACCAAACAAGCTCTTGTTGTTACACATGAAGAAGATGGTTTCGATTGGAACAAATACATCAGAAAGAAAACTGGTGTTGCTATGATGGTAGAGGTAAGTGGATAATTTTGAGACATCGTTTGTTGAAGCGGCCTTAGAAAATGCTATTCAGGAAGGATTGATGCAGAGAGATGAGGAAGAAGCTGTGTCTGGAAAATGCAGTTCTGGAGAGATACATGCAACAAACTAAGGAAGAAGGAATAGCTTATCTCCAGACGTAAAAGCAAGAAGAGTTGAAAGCAGAGGCTGAAAAGGTAAAATCTGAGGTAAGTATGTCTGAAAAGGAGATTGTGAAAGTTGTGGAGGTTGAAAAAACCTTGCACAAAGTGTGCAAATCCTTTTGAGTCTTGTGCTGAAAAGACTAAAATCATAAGCGAAATTGAATGTTCACAACGAAAATTTTCGCTATGATTATAGAACTATGAAAGAAGCATATGAACAAATGAAAGGCAAATACAAATATATTGATAGAGCTACAGGGAACTCAATGCTAATGTAACAATGTTAAATGGCACAGTTATTGAAAAACAAAAGGCAATTAACATGTACATTAATAAAATTGCTGAAACAAAGCGTGAGTTTCATGACATGAAAATAGAAACAGAAAGAGTCAGACAATTGTTAAAAAGTTACACCACAAACGTTTATGTCATTGATCACATTCTTCCTACGATTAAATCGGAGGAAAATGATGATAAATCAAGTTCAAAGCGTAAAGTGTACGGAAGTCGTTCCTCCATCACTTCTTGCAAGTTATTGTTGCAAGAAAGATGATGATATTGAAAAGGCATTTAACATACTTCTCTTATCTGAAAAGAAAGTTCAATTGCCTGAGAACATTGACGTAGACTTTACAAAATCAAATGATGACAGTGAAACGGTGGTAAAAGATGTGGTTAATAATGTCTTGGGAAATGATTCTGATGACGGCAGCTTTGAAAGTGCCAACTTGAGTTTGAACAGTTCAGATTCACAATCTGAAGATGACAATAAATCATCAGAAAATGATCTAAGTGATGATCCTAACGTTGTCATGTACAAGGTTAAGGAATCTGATAGATTATATTTCAATCATGACTTTCCGATTCAGAACGTGAAAGAAGATCAAATTGATAAACTGTTTAAACTTGTGGAAGTTTCATCAGATGATCTTGAGAAAAATGAGAAAAAGTTTTATTCTAAACCGAAATAGAATTTTAACAATTACCGTAGAAACGGTGGTGATTTTCCTGAGAACAGGAGAGCAGGGTTAGGTTTGGAAGAAATGAAGAAGAAGAAGCGAAGAAGAATAAAAATCAACGTTCCAGGAATACAAAGGTAAGAACATAAAGTTTGTGTACGGAACGAGCACGGTTCAAGAAGAAGAATTGATTGGTAAGCAATCGAATGATGATTTCAAGAAAGAGAAAGAACTTCGGAAGAAGGCTAAGTCCTCAAGTGGAGTAAAACCACTAGTGGACAGGTTCATGATACTCGGACTTGCTTCAAATGCAATGAAGTTGGTCACATAGCTTGCAAGTATCCGAAATCTAAGCTTATGTATCCGAAAGAAAAGAAATTTCAGTGAGGTAAAACAAAAGCAATCTGATAATGGTCAAATCAGAATCTTAAAAAGAAATGTGGACATCAAAGAAATGAAACGATATGTTGAATCCAATCTTGAAATAAAATTTAAAAATGAATCAAATTTGAAAATTCAATTTTTCAAAAAGGAGAAACTTCAAAGTCAAACAATGATTCAAGGTTTCATATCAAGAAAGCTAGAGTTAATTCTCAAGCTTGGGTTGCTAAAAAGAAATCGTCTGAAAAAGAAAAGGTTGTGTGTGATAAAACTGAAAATGTCAAATCAATCAAGAAAGATAAAAGTAAAGTTGAGAGAGAATGTGAGTTTGAAGTTTGTGATGTTGAATATGCTTATCAAAGAGCATAAGAAAGTGATTACGAAGAGGTGTATGAGGATTTATATCCAAAACCCAAGACCAAAAAGGCTTGGGTTGAACTTTTTAACTAAATCCTTTCATGTGAGGAGTTCCAAGATCCATTTGATAAATGTTGATGCAGGATAGCGGAGCTCCATATCATTTTAACTTATCCAGAAATGTCAAATCTTTGTCATTTTTAGGGGGAGTAATTGAGAAAGAAATTTTAAAAAGAATGAATTGTGCAAATCCAAACTGTTGAACAGAACACTGATTTTCGAAACAAAAACCATTTATTATTACATGTTAACGAAACTAATGGTATATCTGTTGACATGTGTTGTTCCAGATGATGGAAAAAGGATCGGACGGCGAGGTCAGAGGATCCACACTGGTTTGTTACATTGTTTTTAGTCTAGAATTTGTTAAAATCTAAAATCCAAAAATATGTTTTTATTTTAGGGGGAGTAAGAATATTTTAAAAATTGCTGAAAAATCAAAAACATATGCAAAAGTTAAAAATTCAAAAACATTGAAAAATTCAAAAAGTACAAAACATGAAAAAGGCAAAAAGAATTGATGTATCAAAAAGGAAATGATAGTACATCAGTGGATTATCACAGTATGCTAAAGAAATGTAAAATTTAAAAAGTGATAAACAAGTCTTACTGTGGATGTGTCGATAGGCTTTACACGTTCAGTAAATTGTTTCCGGGATAAAAACTAAATTTTACTACCGCTTAATCTCGTGGATTAACATCTCTCGGATATATAGACTTAGTACTCCGAAATTTTCGAAATTTCGTTTGAGAGATTGCCTGATTCTGAGATACGAGGTCTTTATAGATGATTGATATCTGGGGTATTATACAAGTTTTTCTGATTTTGCAGAAGCAATGGCCCAGAACTTCTATAATGCTTTTGCTAAACACCCCAAAACTGCATGCAAAAATTGAAAAGGATTGAAAGATCTAATCAACTGCAGTTCAAAAAGATTCCATTTTGGAACACTACCTTAAAGTCGAGCCTTCATCTCTTTGTCTGTACGATAGTACTAACCTGAGCTCTCAAGGCCTCACACAACCTAGACACAGATATCAGCTACGCTATATTCACTTGTAAGATGAAATCTAGGGAATCTTGATACGGGAGTATATTCAAGAGGTGGGAACAATAGATAAGTCAAGTTTCTTAATTCTGCCTAACATATCTTGGAACAATTGAGAAATGTGTTGAACTTTAAGTGGACAAACATATCGACAATCTAGGTAAACGAGGTTAAAACTTAGTATCATCTAAAGGTCAACGGTACTGGTGATATGTCTCAAACAACTGATATGATTCTTAGACACGAATTCACAAAAAGATGTCTTTAAATATGTTTGTACATAGTTTACTTTCTTTACTTGCTTTGAAGAATAAAAACTAAAAGATTTTAGGTGTGTTTTAGTATAAATTTTCTAAAAACCGAAAAAGATTTTCAACAAGCCAATGTTGGAAAATGGATCTTTGAAGTCTGGTAAGAAAAAGTTCATTAAATTGAAACTTTAAAACTGAAAAAATGTCAGTTGTTCACAACGGATTGGATCAAGGTCATTAACTTGGACTTTGTAGACAAAATTAGTTAATCAAGGTCATTAATTTGGACTTGATCAACTAAGTGGATTTCATTTCAAAGATTGGTAATTGAAAATGTAAAGAAAGATTTTAAAATGATAATAGTATTCAAGGTCATTAATTTGAACTTCGATAATCTAAAAGAAAGATTAAAATTTGAAATTCAAGTGTTGTACAAGTGGTACAAAATTTCAAAATTTGAATATGAACTGTTAATTTGAATGCTCAAGAACTTTGAAAACAAGAAGTAACATTTTAAGGGGAGCAGGATAAAACCTGATTGAAGATAAAGCTCACAGCAAGGGGGAGCATAGCTCACAGTTAGGGGGAGCTTGGAGATTAAAGTTTTATAAAGATAAATTGAAGAAAAAGAGAAGTTTGAAGATCAAAAAATTTTAATACTTATTCAAGGTTAAAGATAAAGACTCAGGAGCTTATTTGAAGTGTGATGACTACGAGGCATTCAAAGAAGACTATGTCACTTGCAAATGCCGAGGATGATTACAGTCGAGGATGTCGAAGATGACTACGGTAGATAGTTATAGCAAAGTAGATGAATGTGGCAACATCCAAGGGGGAGTCTGTTGGTGCATATGTCTGTTGCCTTCGTCATTACACTAGAACGAGTCTGGAACAAACAACAGTTTCTGAAGACCGAACAAGATAAAGTAGATATCCAAGAGGGATTCTATTGGTGCCTAACGTCTATGTAACAGTCTTGTATCGAGTCTGTATAGAATAGGTGAAACGAGGCGTATTTATGTGCATAAATGGGACAAGTTCTCTTGAGAGTTACTTGGGAAGTCAAGTTCGCTTGAGAGTTACTTGGGAAGTCAATGTTCGGCCGAACTTGACCAAGTCAAGTTCGCCCGAACTTCAATCCCTAACCAGCGAACTTATGCTCCTATAAATAGGTGCCTTGTGATTTCATTAGTAGAGAGTTGGAGATTCTGACAAAAAGACGGCGAAGCTCTGTCTGATCCGGAAATTGAATATATCGAACATTAGATCAATGAAAACAACATTTAAATGAGTAATTCTTGCTATTTGGTTAACTTGTCATTAGTTTCCGCCTAATTAGACAATAGATAACAAATTTAGGTTCCCATGCTATTCGTGGATGTTCCTACACCCTTGTTCGTTACTGTCGAATCTTGATCTTCAAAAGTGAGCCGTGTTTGAATATTCAACAACTTCAATCAAGGTGTTTGCCAATGTCGTCAAAATGCGTCAACAAATTCCCCCTTAATTGATGATTCGGGTTTGCATTGTCAACATCTAATTCCCCCTGAAATCTCCAGTTCAGATATTTGTGGCATAGTTTCCAACCTCCTCTGATTTGCTTGACCGACATATTATCTTGATTAGACACCAATTTGAAGCTCATCAATGCAGCTTCTCCATTTCAACTTTAACCACATCCGCGTTCAGTTTAGCGCATATCTCCCATGCTCGATCTTCCGATCTTCAAAACTCAACTGGGAATTGATAGAAACTTCAAAATACACACCGGTAAACTTCAAATCAATGTTTACCCGCAAAAATCTGAAATCCCAATTTCCGTAATCACTCCTAATCAGCAAATCGGTAATCTTTTTCAATCAGTAAATCATCATTAGAACCAAATCATCTGGTAACACTTCGAATCTGAGAATCACTCGTCCATGATCAAAATCACATTCTTCCTTTTCAGTCACAATAAACAGATATATAGCTATCTCCGGTAGACTAGCACCACTTAATCACCAAACATCATCCAACAGCGGTTAGTCCAAAGAGAAGAATGATTCATCTGCTTGAAGACTAAAAATAATGGCCACCAAAGGCTATCATAAGATTTTCTTAGTAATTTTGAAACCATCCGTCTTCGGAGCTAGTCACTAATTCCTAAGATCATCACCGAACGTTATGAATGTCCTTAGTTCCTCACTGGTACTAATGACTGCTAATCCAGCTAACTGTTTCTTCACCGGAGATAAGGGCTCTAACCCTTAAGCATCAATTTCTATCATGATCTGAATAATCTGAACTTCCTTTGATCAAGAATCCCAATGAATACTGTTGCGCTATCACGAATTTCAAAAATGCGGGAATCTTCATATAAGATGAAATTTTTATTCCCCTTATTTTTGCAAATTCTGACCATACCAATTTTTTCACTGAAAGTCCTCAAGAAATCCGAAACTTTCAGTATTTAACAAATGCAAAATTACTTTAAGGCCCATCGGTAGTCCTTCAACCCTAACGATCACCAAATTGCTTTGGTATCAATGACTACCCTCTCATCTTCAACCATCTCTAACCTCATCATCTCAGCCTCTCTCTAAGGCCTCCAACGGTGTCCCCGAACAGTTAGCATCGGATGTTAAAATTTGAAAAAATTTCTATCACCAAATTTTTTTCTGGACACCCGTCTCATCAAACTGAGCAATAAATTTCTATCATAATTTTTTTTAGGCATTGGACAAGTTCGGGCGAACTTTGGATATTCACAAGTGAATATCAAATAATAAATTAAAGCAACAAGTTCGGGCGAACTTGTAGACATAATTTAATTAAAATCTAGTCAAGTTCGGGCGAACTTGATTGGCCAAGCATCTAGTTCAAGCAAACTTGACTAACACTAGTTTCGAGGCGAACTTGATGAAATTTCATGAAAATTAACTAATTTCGGGCGAACTTGTTCAAAAAATGTCAAGTTCGGTCGAACTTAATGAGAAATCTTGAAAATTCTTGTCAAATTCGGTCGAACTTGGTCCCCCAAATTAACCTTTTTCACATTTTTCGATCCAAAATCCTTATTTCTTGAATTTCAAGATGATTCAACCATAGATCTGGTCGAAAATGGTTTTCTAACAATCTTATCCGTTCAATTTTAGATTTTGTCCTTTGATTGTATGTTTATTTCAATTTTTACGTCCAAAACCCCTTCAAATGTCCATAAATGTCCAAATTCATGAGCGTAGGTGATAACCGTAGCTCTGTACCAATTGAAGGTCTGTGATCAGGCGGTTCTAGATGGAAGTTAATGCGTAAACGTAAACCAATTCGGAAGAATGTTATTACAGAAAGGAGTAGAAACAGAATGCAGCGGATGTCTTCATTCATACCCAAAGAGTATACATCTTTATAAGTCCAGCTGCTGGAGTTCCTGAGAGAATCCGGTAGCACCTACCCGTAGGGATGGCAAAAACTCAAATGACAAATGAACACACACCACCTATTTATAGGATGAGAAGTTCGCTGGTAAGCATCTAAGTTCGGGCGAAGTTGACCTAGTCAAGTTCGGCCGAACTTGACATCAACATCACCATCATGAGCGAACTTGACCTCCATTGGTCAAGTTCGAGCGAACTTGTTCCCCTTTACACTGAAAACTCCGTATTTAGGTCGTGTGTTCGATTCTAACCTATACAATATTCAACACACGCTTTATCTAGCCTATTCGACAAGTGCGAACACAAAGTGCATCAACAGGATAGAGTCCAGCAATCGACTCGATGATAAAAATGTAGCCGGTGTGTTATTCCGCGCCTAGGGGTAGTTTAGTCTTATTTTTATGTTTTTGCATTTTTGCCGTTTTTAGCGTAAATTTGTGGTTTCCCGTTTGCTCGTAGAGTTTTTAATCATACCGAGCAAGATGCTTAGTCACTTTAATGTCCTAACATGTTTTATCTTGCAAAATTGGCGGAAACCAGCCAAAACAGCCCCCTATGGCACGACAATGTGAAAAAATCACTGTATGTAGGTCATGCACGGTTGTGCCACCTATGGCACGACCATGCCAAACCAAATCAGCACCAGCTGCACGTCCTTGCCATCCGAGAAACTGGGCTGATCAACTTCTGATCTCGTGACGCACGACCGTGTCGATTTACGTGAACAATATTTGCGCAGGGTTATCTAAGGGATGTTTCTTCACTTATTTTTTCATAACTCTCAACCCTAGCCGCACTCCCCTTCCAAAACCGGTTTCCCCTAAAAAATCCTTCCATTTTTTGCAAGATCTACTCGAATCTTCCATCAAGGAATGTTTAATTCGTTGATTTCATGTTCCTTTTTCACTTTTCACTTAAGATTTCTGATTTCTTAAAAACAAATTTGTGGTTCTCTTCATAAATACAAACGAAACACTAACCCTTGAAGAAATCACATGAATTTAACAATAGTCGGTTTTCTACTCCCCAATCACCTTAAAACTTGTCAGATTTGAAAGAATATGGATTACATTGGTGATTGGGGCTGACAGTTGCTGTTGTAGAGTTTGGCACGGTAGTGCCGCAAAATGGCGCGGTAGTGCCGACTGAGTTGTTCAAGATCTGTTGTTGGTTGCTCTGCGATGCACGACCGTGCCATCTTTGGCACGACCGTGCGTTTCCGATGTCGTTATGAGATTCTGGGCTGCACCACCATGTGCACGGAGGTGTCGTCATGATGCACGACCGTGCTAATTGCCCAAACTAGTTTTCACAGAATGCTCGCAACAGTGATTTAAGCTGCCCGGTTTATAGATTTCTCATTACACATGTTTCTGACCCGATTTTCCTATACAGATGAATCACCCGTTCCTTCACTTTGACCAAAACGATCCGAAGAACCCAACCGTACCTAACCGCCTTGAACGAAATGTGGCAACGTATGGGTCAGTTCGGTACGCCTAAATGTCTGAGTTGAAACGTAATGGAGGAGCTGAATCAGTCAGAGAGGCTTCAAAACATGCTCTCGATGCCCTTCGCCCGGATACTCAACATTAACCGACCGGTTTATAGGGAGCTCACCTTGGAGTTTCTCGCAACCTACAACTATGAGAAACCTAAGGCGAGTCGGAACCCAGAGTTCAAAACAAGGAAAAGAATTAACTTTCGGTTAGGTGGACAGTGGCACACTTGGACGGTAGCCCAACTTGGTCCAAAACTCGGAATTTACACCAAAGACGAGATAAATTCCGAGCCTTTCTCTGATATATACACATTTCCAAGTCATCAACAGCGGGCTGCATTCTGGGCTAGGATAGCCGACGGCCCACCCTACGTGCCGCGCTCAGCAAAAGCATCATGGATTAGGGACCCCCTCCTACGGGCCGTACACCACATCATCAGTCATACCGCTGCGGGTCGCATGGACAGTGGAGGAAACTGTCCAACACCGGATGTCATTTACCTATATGCGCTCAACGTTAACCTCGCAGCCCGTTTGGCAGAGTTGTTTGACAAGAGCTCGGGGACAACCCCGAGAAGTGAGATTCACGGGGGTGAATACGTTACTCAACTCGCCTATGCGCTAGGGATCATGACGCCTGAGGTGGTTGTCGGGCTTACATTGGTGGATGAGGGGTACGCGGTGGATGTCCGTTCTTTGAAGGCTGTAGGTATAACAGTGGACACTGAAAATGGACCGAGACTTAAAGAGTTAAACAACGAGATTTGGGATCCATTGCCACCATTACCAGATGATGAGGGAGATGATGCCATCATGCATGACATGCCGGTACATGATGAGGGTCTTGAGCAACTGCCACCACAGCAGTAGTAGCACCACCACCAGTATGAGCCACATGATTGGCCACAGGACATCCCACCTTATCCTGAGTTCTATCTACAGTTTCAGCAAATGTAGGTTAATCAGGATTTTATGCGCCAAGAGATGCAAGCGGGATTCTCCTACATTTTCAGTGGTCTTCATGATGCCTATCCGAACTACTTCGGTGATCCCCGAAGTTCCCCTTTGGGAACCAGCCAGGTGGAGGGGCGGGTTCATCTGGAACTCGCCATGACGACGATGATGGGGACGAGTAGTTCAGAGGTTGGCGTACTTGGTGCTTGTTGTTGTTTTCTATTAGTTATGTTTGTTTTTAGGTGTCATTTTCTAGTACGTAAACACCCTCGGATATTGTTGTTTTGTTTTCAGACATTTTAGTTCTTGTAATTTATGGATGCTTAGATTCTCATCTATGTTATGTTTTCATTTTCACGATCAGTTGTTCTGCTTTGTGTTGTGTCGTGTAGTGACGTTTATGCAGGTTTATAAACACATAACAAGGAGAAATGATAAAGGAGAAATCGGGAGCTCGACATCCATATTCATCCTTTATAGGGGAGTGTTATCTTCCCTTCTCTTTACTTTGGGTCTCGCATTGGGGAAAATGCGAAGTTCAACTGTGGGGAGGGGTTTTGATAGTGTAACTTTGTTTGTCCTTGTAAAAAAAAACTCTTTAGTTTAAAATAATTCGATTGGCAGTATTTTTAGAAAGGATCAGATACAAAAAAAAATTATTAACAAGCGGAATAAACTTTAAAAAGATAATCAAAAACGCAACAAACAAAGAGAAACTTACATGTTTATTTTCGTACTTTTACCCATTCCCTCCGTCTTGTGAGCATTATTTTGAGCCTTATATTCGTTATATGATTGTTCGTTTCGGATTAGGAGTGAGCCGGATGTCTCGTGTAATGTAGAACTTGTCCTAATCATGCTTGTCGAGACCATAAAAATGTAAAAATGTGTGGAAATGATAGAGGCACCTAGAAAACCCAATATCATCCATTAGGACTAACCATGTTGAGCCCTTCCCTTGTTTTTCTTTCTTTAACCAAACCAAGTAAACCACATAGCCAAATTATTTTTTTCTTTTTAAACCATAGTGTTAAAACTCGGTTAAAGTCACCGTTTAACTAGCATTTGTTGTAAATAGTTACTTATTAGTTTGTAGCAAACTTCTAGAAAAAAATATAAAATAAAATACCTCAAAATTGGGGGAAGACGAAATGAAATTTGAGAAATTTTAAGCACCAAAAGAGTACAATATCGATGATTAGCTCAAAGTTACGTAGATTGTTAACTATGCATTTATATAGTATAGTTCCCTTTTATTTGCGCTTGTTAAATGCGACTACCGAGTTTTAACCATTTAGTCACTTGTAAATGTCCATTCCACACCCTTCACCCTAGCCTTTCGTTACAACCCGTGAAGACCTCTTGATTTAAACTTTTGCACATGATAGATGGTGGAGATGAGATCTTCTGACAAGCTTATGTTATCACACGTTTCATTGTCTAGGCATCGAGTGTTTACACATACACATTCTATGTATGTTTCGCAAATATAGCCGAGTGTGTGTGAACATCGTGAGATGTGCGAAGATTAGCATGCTAAGTCAACCGGAAGTTGAATAGTGGCTTTTTGATTATCTTTACATATTTACATGTGCTTGTTTGGTTTAAATTGTTTGAAGATACCTTTCCAAAGAAACTAGCTAACCGTTTCATCAAAAAAATTATTTTTATTTTAGTTTGCTTGACGACAAGAAAAGTTCAAGTGTGGGGAGGTTTGATATATGGTTAAATATACACGTTTTAGTCCCTCGTTTTACCCTCCGCGTTTTCGGCTATAAAACCTCGGTTTTGGTACTTAATCCGGTGTGTTTGGTTTACCGGCCCCAAATAGCGTATTGGAACAAAAGATGAAGAAAAGACAGATTTTCGAGCGAAACGGCGAAGTTACGAAGTTTTTGAAAAATTTTAATCTATCTAAACTGATTTTAAAATGATGTTTTTCAATTTTATAGAAATTTTTTATTTTAACAATTTTAAATTTTTCTCCCTCTAAAATTGAAAACATCTTTCGAAATCGAAAATAAGAATCTTCCATTTTAACCTTTTAACGAAATTTTACGAATGTGAACGCGAGACTACTATTTTGTTTGTGTGGATAATCACTCATGTCTCTCTGCATGAACAACCCCGGCTTCTGAATTGACCTTTTGGCTTGAAGCTTGGTTATCCTGCACATACAAACAAACATCAACTAGTTTTGAATTGGAACCCAATCCATTCTGGATTTGGTTTACCAAATTCATTAACATCTACAATGTTTTTGATATTCAAACAGTTTGATAAAAACTTTATTTGAAAATTTTACTTTCTTTGATACTTTAACTATTTGATTTATAATTTATTCTCCACTATTCACTTATTTGTCCTCAATTTGTATCTGATGAATTCTTTTACTTGACAGTAAGTAAAATGATTCATCAGAACTTTTATCTAATTTCTTAGATGGATCCGAGGACAAAATCTTTTCCAAATACTCTCTAATTTTTTTCTTCTTTTTCCTCAATTTGTCTTTCTGCCCTTGCGAAAATTTCATTTTCTGTTCTTTGGGCTTCTCTTCTGTTTTTACTGTCTTCTTCACAGCATTTTCCGTTCTCCCCCTTAGATTTATCCGATCTTCTTTTCAGATTAGTCGGACAACCCCTGGCAAGATGACCTTTGATTTGACATTTATAGCATCTTCTCGTATGAAATCTGTTTCTTAGGCAGTTAACAGCAATGTGTCCACTAAATCCACAGTTGTAACAAAATCTGTTATCCTACCAATCTTCCATTCAGACCATACACCAAATCAGCACATTGATTTGACGTGTAATAATCATCATCCCAGCTTTTTCTGTAGTATTGATTTGACTTTGGAGCATTGTGGTTCGACCTGCCCCACTTATTTTCAAATTTTTGTGAGTTTATATTTTCAAAATTTTGTGATTTTTTATAACGGTTGGATGATCGTACCGATGAAATTTTTTGTTTTGAAAATTTTGATTTTCTTTTTGTTTTTGTTCTCCATTCTGCTTAGAAGATTTTTGCGTTGAGCATTAACCTTTTTCAGGAGATTGTAGAACAGTTTATTGAAATTTTTCTTTTTTTTCAAAAATATTTCTTTTTTATCATTATTATCATTTCACTGCATTATCATCACAATCCTCAATTATGACATCGTCATAATTTGTGACATTGTCACTTATTGGAATTTCCTTTTTATTCCCATTGATCGGTTTTGGACATATATGATCTAGAATTAATGACAAGGTCACAAAACCTCTAAACTTCTTTTCTAAATCAACAATTTTATTATTAGCAATCTCAACTTCATTTTCTAAAGCTTTCTTCTTCTTTGTAATTTCTAAATCGTGGTTTTTAAGCTCAATGAAAAACTTATTTAGATAAAACTTTGAAAATCTAGAATCCTTTTTCAATTCAATCGAATATTCATCCCACTCTGATGGAAACGCTTCTGCAAATTTTGATACCTCTTCAGCACTTGACATTCTTATTTTGTTTCTTTTAATTTGTCAAGTAATGCATCATGCCGTTTTACTAACTGATTCAACGATTCATCTTTTCTACACAAAAAATGTTCAAATCTCTTAATCCAAGTATTTTTATTGCCATTTTTATTCCTCAAATACCAAATACCATCAAACCAATCATTTATTCTTTCAAAAACAATATCTTCCATTTCCGACAAAAAGACTAGTTTACAGAAATTTTATGCAAAAAACCGACTTTTTAATCGACGAATTGACGTATCGGTTTTCTAAAAACATTTAATTTTTTCCGAAAATTGTTTTTACTCGATTATATCTTTAAACTCGTCTCGTCGAAACGAATCTAACAATATATAATGTCCGAGACGTTTTTCGGATTTTCATGCCTTAGACATGAGAATTATAATCTAACAATATTATTATTATTTTTTAGAAACCCTAGACAACTTTGGCCGAACTTGTAATTGACAACTTCGGCCAACTTGTTCGCTTTCAGACAAGTTGATACCACTTGATAGGATCGCTCCTCCATTGCTTAGGAACCTAATTTGTATCTAAAGTCCAACATAAGCAGAAATTATGTGACTTGTTAATCGAATACACAAAATTTACTGTTTAAATTGTCTATTTATTAGTTCAAATCAATAGTACATTGAGTATCCAAACAGACACAGCTTCGCCGTCATAACGCAAAGTTTCAATGAGAGACCCGAGACGACCTATATATAGACTCACAAGTTTGGGCGAAGTGTGACAATGGATAGATCAAGTTCGGGCGAACTTGATTAATCCTTACACAAGTTTAGCCGAACTTGTGTTTACAACATAAATATTTCACAAATTCTAACATATTCAAGCCCTAAACATACAGACTCGATCCAAGACCTAAACCATAGACATTATGCGTCAACAAACTCCCCCTTGGATATTGTCGCAGTCTTGATCAGTCTTCAATCTTCAGTATCTTCCAATGAAATTCTTGTATGATTTACATCGTCGCTCTTGTTTCGGAATAGTCGTTTGGTCAGTAAGAGGTGCCCACTGCATAAACTAAAATCGTCTGAGCCTTGCCTCTCTACCCCTTTCTTGTATCTTCTAAAGACGCTTTTCCTCTTTCAAGAATTCTTCTCTTTCCAACTCTCTCCACCTCGATTCTCACATATGACCTGAATTAATACCATGTGTATAGCAAACATTAATCACACCTTGGTATTGCTTTGCTTGTACTTCTTAAAGTTTATCGAAACATATTTGTTGAAGAATAAACACTTCACATCTTCTTTCGAGCAATTAACTAGCCACATCAGGTCTAGTATACGAATAATTCCCATAAACCCCAAATCCTTCGTTTCTCTATGCATTCCAGATCCTTTTCTTTAGTAATATCCCATGTTTCGTCAGCCCGTAGTACATTACTGCTTCACTCGTTTCTGGATCCGTTTGCCACCACAAGAAGTAAGGATGAAAATCTTGTTCGATGGGCTTTAGTGGCATGTTCTTCATTGCTCTTGGTCGTTTCATCACAAACGTAACATCTTTAACTCTCGTTTTCTTATCCATCTTTATTCTGCGCTTCGGTATAAACGGCTTCCACAGCTCAAAACCCCTTGATGCTTCAAACTTTATTACCCTCCATAGCCTTTGTTCGTTGAACTTCATCTGCAGACTGATATTTCTCGTTTGCACTAACTCTTCAACATCCCAAAACGGTAATGTCTTTATGTCTGTCAGATGTCTGAAATATTGCACACACGAACCCTCTTTTAATGGCATAAACTTCAATTTCTCTTATCCACCCCCAGCTCAGAATGTCACCCAAAGATATGTCTTTGTCAGGTGTAAAGTACGCTAGTGGTCTTTTGAACTTTCTTTCCTTAGGCATCTCTTTGAACCACGATTTCTTTGCTTCAGCAACCTGTTCTTCCGTGTAGTGTTTAGGAATATTTCCTTCCTTCACAACTGCATCAATCTTTTGTTTTAATAAGTTCACATCAATCTGACTCATAAGCTCTTCAATTGTCGAAAACTTGTTAGTGTTGATGTTCGAATACTTTTCAGTTTCATCATCAGAAGAATCTTCGAATTTAACACAATCGTAATCATCAGCTTTAGCAACACGTTTGTAGACATATTCCTTTGGTTCAAACGTTTTGAAATTCACCAATTCTTCTTCAAAATCGAACTCAAACGAATCAGCATCAACTTAAAACATTCTAGCCAACTCTTTTTTGGTGTAATCATGAAAAAATTCCCCCTCTTCAATACTCGGATCTAACATCATCATCAGAGGTTTCTCATGAACAGCAGCAATAGGCATAACAACAATTGCTTCAGAAACATCAACATCTTGAGACCATGTTTGCTCTGTATTCTCCCCCTTACTTTGATCATCTTCCATATTTACATCATCGTTGATCAAAGATTCAAAATAAAACTCAGAATGAACTTTCGCAGAATCAATCTTTAGACTAACACCCCCTGATCATCATTGTCACCATCATCACGATCTGAATCATCTTTAGTATCATCACCTGCAGGGTCGTCGTCTTTTTCATTATCTTCCATCTCGTCATCGTTCTTTTCTTCTTCCTGGGATTCAACATTCTTTTCAGGAACAACTTCAGAATCAAACTCTTAGTCTGGAGCTTTTTTCTGATTCAACAGACTTTTCTATCACTAGCTCCTATGTAGGTTTAGGGACACCATCAATAACCGCTTTGCCTTTACGCTGTTCTGCTAATTCTTTTGAAACATTGTCGTTTGCTTCTTGCAGATCAAGCCTTTCGTACTCTGCCTTGAAATCAATGCCTAAGCTGTTCGTTTAACACTTTTTGCAGCCTGGCAAACCTCCTATCATTTTGATCATGTTCAGATCTCAATTCTACTATCTCTTTCTCTAATTGTGCATTCGCAGCGCTCAAACTTTCAACCATAGCTTTCATATAGCCTCTGTCGTCTTCGAGAAACTTTACTTTATCTTGCAAATCTCCTTCTCAACATCACTCTGCTTCACTTTCTTTTCAAGATCTGCTTTTTCAACTTCATTTTGTTTCAGTTTATCTTCCAATGCTTTGATTCTTTTCTCTAGCATATCAACAAGAGTATCTTCAAACCAATGCGAAAGATCTTCTGCTGTGACAGGATGAGTAATGTTATCTGGAATTTCACCAAAAGCATCTTTGAATTCATTAGCTCTTGCGCTTTGAGGAGTAGACTGCCTTGACTTTGTAGAAGTAGCTTCTGGAGTACCCTTAGCAACAGATTTTGGACTTGATAGAGGTGTACTCTGAACCGGTACTTCAATAACTGTTTGTGGTTCTTGTATTACAGTCGTTGGTGGCACTTCAACTTCAGTAAGTTGAATTTCTCACAGATTAGAAACAGGTGGTTCTTGTGTAACTCCTTTCTTCGGTTTCTTACTTAAATACCTACCACTTAGAGGCTTTTTCTTTCCTCTTGTGCTAGGAGAACCCATAGCATTCTTTGAGTCTCCAGCCTTTGACTTAGAGCGCTTTGATTTCTTTTTAGGATGTTCTTCATCGGAACCTCATCAGAACCTGGTTCATATAGATCTTCTCTAATTGTTTTCAACCTTTCTTCTTCCTTTTCTTTCTCTGCTGCTTTCAGTCGAATGTCAGCAGAATCTTTAGACGATTCATTATCCTTATCAGAAGTCGTTGAAATAACATCGTTACGAGCTTCAATTTCTTGGCTTTCAATGTTAACTGCAGCACTAGATCCTTTAACATTCTGTGGATCTTCTTCAGGCTCGTGAATCAACATAGTATCTACTTTCTTTGACACCCTTTTGCGTTTTGGCTTTTCGACTATCACAACCCTCTTGATATACCAATCACCTCTCTTTTATTTGAATGTCTTTAACAATTCAACTTCATCTTTATCGTCTCCACTACCATCTTTTCTCCATTTATTTTCTAGTGGTGCAACATAATTAGCTATGTTGATAGCACAAAACATAGGCTTTCCAATAGGTGCAGAATCTTGTTTCTGGTATATCTTGAGCTTTTTCAACTTTGTTTCATCCATGTGGCTCAAGTATAGAATATCGTTTGGATCTTTCACAATGTCTTTCAACTTCTCGTCATTCAGCATTTGAACGAACATCGGATACATCACCAACCTATCATTTCCCATGTTCTTCGATATAAACTTGAAGATTACTTTCAAAAAGTTGAATTTCTTGTTTAACGCCAACGCAGTAACCATGCAAGCCATATA
The DNA here is from genome assembly GCA_947069175.1 of Scalesia atractyloides. Taxonomy (NCBI): domain Eukaryota; kingdom Viridiplantae; phylum Streptophyta; class Magnoliopsida; order Asterales; family Asteraceae; genus Scalesia; species Scalesia atractyloides. Next base: position 41,906,930 of record CAMTDV010000021.1, on the reverse strand, counting down.
GTCTTGAATATCGTAAAGCCCTGCTTTCCTATGACTGAAAGTGTGAATAATAGCATGTATCAACAGCTTGTACGGTAGAGGAACACCGCCTTTCTTTAATGTTGGCTTGTTTGCGTGACCTTTGTAGCCCATTCTATAGAAACAGTCCATTACCATTCTTTCCTCGAAGCTAATCGGATCATTTTCACTGTCGTTGAACTCTAAAACCCTACGAATGTCAGCTTTAGTGATAAAAAGTTCCTTATCTTCATTACCAACTCGAACAGCAGACTTTATTACTTTGTTTGCTTCGTCGAATGATGTTGCGTTCCAGAAAGAATAGACATGCTATCTATAAACAACATGTTTATCCGTAATCGGAATTCTCCCCAAAAACTCTAAAATTTTGGAGAATGCAGTCAGCGTAGGATAAATCTACTCGTCCAGCAAAATACAGGTGTTATGAAACTTGTTAAACGAAAGCTGGATGTTCTGCGGACAAAACAATCAAATACTTAGCAATTTTTACAATTTTTCAACACATAAACATCAAGTTCGAGCGAACTTGATACCAAACAATTCCTAATATAACACCTCTAGTAGAACATGTGATTGAAACAAGTTTTTAACATTTTTCAAACAAGTTCGGGCGAACTTGTATTATTTACAGGATTTGAATTCTTAAGTAAGTTCGGGCGAACTTACAAAGAATCATCATTTATACAGAGTGGTAAAAACTTCGGCTGATGTTGTATCAAAACAACTTTAACAAGTTCGGTCGAACTTGTTATCTTCTCCGTTCAAACCTGCAACATCAACCATACTCAGATCATCAAATTTTCAGTTTGTTTAAGATGTTAACATGTTTATTAAGCATTTTTACCACCAATTTGTTCACTAATACCCTAGATCTAATGATTTCAGCAAGTTCGATCCATCACAGTTCAAATACGTTCAATTCGAGGATAATTTGTGGAAGATATACTCAGCCATGATTATAAGTGTGCAATCAATTATATCATCTCAAATTGGGAAGTATAACAACACATCTTGCAAAATTACAATTCTCTCAAGTTTCTCAGTTCGCTAAAAGACAGGTAAAACAGATGAACTGATAGTTTGATCGAACTTGGTTATTTATACTGAGTCAAGTTCGGGGAACTTGATTTCTAGTTATCAATTCTCATCTTTCAACTTCGCCTGAAGTTATGCTATTACGAAACAATTTTCACACAATAACTTCGGCCGAACTTGATTAAAACAAATTTCAAATTTTTTTAAATTTTTCTAATTTTTCCTTTTCAACCCTGAACTTTCACATGTTTACCAGTTATGAAAATCAACTCAGTTGACCAAGTCCAAGTTAATGACCTCGGTTATCTAATTTGTCTGCCGAGTCCAAGTTAATGACCTCGGTTTGACCCGTTATGAACAAACTGATGGTTTTTTTCAATTTAAAGTTTCAAAATAATGAACTTTTATCGTTTTTCGTGTATTTTGATTTAACAGATTAGCTCCTAACCCTTTGTCATCAAGATTCCAACAACTTAGCACCATTCTGAACTCCAAAGATCCGCTTTCCATCATTGGCTGATGAAAACAATGTAGAAATAAAATCTTTTTGAATTTTTCAAAAGTTTATGCCAAAACACAATTGAAAATCTTTTTGGGTTTAAATCTGAAATCAATAAGCTATGTACAAACATATTTTTTTGTGAATTCATGTCTAAGGATCATATCAGTTGATTGAGACATATCACCAGTACCGTTGACCTTTTGAAGACTTTAAGTTCTAAACTTGTTTACCTAGATTGTCGATATGTTTATCCACTTAAACTTCGACACATTTCTCAATTGTTCCAAGATATCTTATTTAGAATTATCAAACTTGACTCAACTATGGTTCCCATGTCAGAATATACTCCCGTATCAAGATTCCCAAGATTTCATCTTACAGGTGAATATAGCGTAATTAATATCTGTAACTGATTTATTCTAGGCCTTGAGAGCTCAGGTTAATACCACCGTATCGACGAAGAGATGAAGACTCGACTTTAAGGTGTGTTCCAATTAAGGAATCTTCTAAGCACTGGAATGATTAGATCTTTCGATTTTTTCAATGTTGCTGCAGTTTAGGGGATTTTAGCAAAACGCATTATAGAAGTTCTAGGCAATTGCTTCCACAAAATCAGAAGAACTTGTATAATACCCCAGATATCAATCATCAATAAAGACCTCGTATCTCAGAATTAGGCAACCTTTCAAAAGAAATTTTGGAGTACTAAGTCCATATATTCGAGAGATGTTAATCAACAAGTTTACGCAGTTTAAAAGTTAGTTTATATCCCGGAAACAATCTACTGAACGTGTAAAGCGTATCAACACATCCACAATAAGACTTGTTTATCACTTTTTAAAAACTTTACAAATCCTTAGCATAATGTACTATCATATTCCTTTTTGGCACAAAATTCTTTTTGTCTTTTTCATGTTTTTGTAGTTTTTGGTTTTTCATATGTTTTTGTATTTTCTCGTTTTATTTCTCCCCATAAAATCAAAAATATATTTTTGTATTTTAGTTTTTATGAAATTCTAATCCTAAAAGATAAAAACCAATGAGGATCACGAGAACTCGTCGTCCGATCCATATTCAACCTCTGCTTCCGCACCTGTCAACAAATTTTCAATACCGTTAAACCTCATTAGATATTTAAATCTTGTTAATGTAAAAGCTTTGTATAAAAATCAGCTCTTTGTTCATCGGTGTGGATTTTCTCAATTCGTACCAATCTCTTTTCATAGCAATCACGAATAAAGTGGTAACGAATCTCGATGTGTTTAGTTCGAGAGTGATGAACATGATTTTTTGTTATGTCAATTGCTGCCTTATTATCAACATACAGTGGTCTGTCAAGAAATTGCAATCCATAGTCTCTCATCTGCTGTTGAATCCAAAAATTTGTGAATAACAGCTGGAAGCTGAGATGTACTCAGCCTCACAAGTAGAGAGAGCGACCGTGGTTTGTTTCTTGCACTGCCAGGTTACCAAGCGTGTTCCGAAGAACTGACAACCCGCTAGTTGATTTTTCATTTAATCTGTCAACACAGAAATCCGAATCTGCATATCCCGTCAGATCGAAGTTGTCATTCTTTGGGTACCACAAGCCAGTGCTTGGACATCCCTTCAAGTATCTGAAGATTCTCTGCACGACTGCATGTGATATATTCTGGACTTGACTGATACGTGCACAGAGGTCGGTAGGATACATTATATCTGGGCGAGATGCCGTCAGATACATGAGTGATCCTATCATTGACCTTTAAAGAGTATCATCAACTTTTGTTCCGGTTTCATCGATGAAAATTTTGTGATTGAGTGCAAGCGGAGTAGATAACGGCTTCGTGCTTTCCATCTCAAACTTCTTCAAGATGTCATGAACATACTTGGTTGATAAATGAAAATACCGTCTAGCAACTGATCAACTTGGAATCCGAGGAAGAATTTCATTTCACCCATAGAAGACATGTGACAATTGTGAAAAATCCCGTAAACTTTGATTGGTACAAGTCCGTGGTAACCGGAGCGATATGTATATCATGATATTGTTGTGATTATGTGTGATGATACGAATTCTGGAAAATGTTACACCTACTATAATAGGAGTATATACCAAGTAATTACCAAAAACATTACATTGGCGCTATGCGTCACCTACATGGCAAGAAAAGCGTGAATGGATTGACGAATCTGGGAATACGTATTGGTTAACATAACACTATTAAGGGCCAACGATGCAAGGTTGGTGTCCTTAGCCTTTAACAACGTGTTAAACTGGAACTTGACGTTTAACAGCGCATGAACCATTCGTCCATGATTAGAGGGCCATCGGTAGGGCCCTTTATGATTCTGAGTTCACGAAACATCTTGGTTATGTGCCATACACTATGCATAAATTATAAACAAAGCGGAGCTCGGGCATGCAAAACGAGGTAGTCCCGGTTAGGGAAACGCCTTTGCATTAGGAGCACCAAAAGACAAACCAAATATGCAAGGAACAGTCAATCAAGCCTAAAAACATTTAAACCTACCATAATACGAGGGCATTAGGCTTAAAATGTAACCGTGTTCATATTTCGAGAGGTTACGCACGGTTTTTAAAACCAAATCTTTTGACACTAAGAACGCGAAAAAAGGAGCCGTTTGGCAAATCGGGTACGCGTCTGAGACCCAAAAATAACCTAAACGCGCAACCGAAGATAAACATCATCTTTTAACACGAAATGACGAAACACGACAAAGCGCGGGTGGGGTAGGGGTACCCCACTTAAACCCCCCCCCCCCATTTAAATGTTTTTTTCTTTTTTTTTTCATTAATTCTTCATAGTTCCACATAAAATCAGCAAGAAAACTGAAGAACATAGCTGATTACCCTTCAAACTCAGCTAAATCAAAGGTAAAATTTAAGTTTTAAGTGGTTTTGATAATGATTTCTTGAGTAAACATGATTTATAACCGAAAAAAGGCTTTTTAATCCATGATTTTGGAAGGTTTAAACAAGTTTCTTTGCTGAATGAGAACACCTTGTGAATTCCCTGGTGTTATATGGTAGCCAAGACCACAAAAATTTTGATTTTGATACCCTAATGAACCCTTAATCGACCAAATCGCATAACAAATCGATTAACCGAAAAACTATGAAACAAGGTTGATTGACATGGGTTATGGTATGGTTAGATTGTTCTTGGTATATAGGTACTGAATATGGCACACAGACACTTCTGGACTCAAGTAAAACAATCCGAATCAAAGGAATCGCTAGGTATATCACCCCAAACTCGAATCTAGAATAGGCAGAAAATTGTTTGCACCATAACATGGTCCGTGGGTATTGGATTGTTTCTGAATTTGGTGTGGTGATGTAGAGTATTGACATGAAGTTCCACGTAAAAGTTTAGAATTTTTGGGATTTTCTACGATTCTTGGTGAATTTTTTACTGTTTTACCAAACGAAATTCGGAAAAAATACGAAACAAAGTCAATATATTACCAAATTTTACATGAACACTAACGAACATATGGGAAACGTTCTGGGAAGTTTTGGAGTCTATTGGTTGGGTTTTGATACGGACTAAAAATCTGCATTTTTATGAGTTTCGGTAGCCGGAAAAGCACAGAAACAAAATCGAAAAATCCCAAATTTTTACAGATCGTTTCTGGACATGTAAGTAAGTTCCTGGAATACTTTGGGAATTTTTGGAGATCGGATGATAAACAAAGTGAATTATTCGGGTAAATACTGTTTTACAAATGATTTATTAGAAGTTAAAATAGCTTTATAAATTCCCAAAATAATTTTATTGGAATCTATATATTTTTACTGAATTCTACAAAATTTACAGGATTTTATGAACTATGTAGACTAAATGGGATTTTTCGACTTTTAAAACGCTTATTTTAACTAAATTCGGCAGTTTACCGGACAACGAACCTGCCGAAACTGGGAACGGACCAAAACCTATTTTGACTATAATTGGACCAAACATCCGGATTTCCTTAATGAATACTTAATCTTTTCTAAATAACAATGTATTGGCACTGTTAAAATCTTAGTGCCGTTATCCGAACACATAAAACAACCGACTTTGGCTGGCACGCGAACAGGTGCCCGGGAGCAAACGTGAAACTAATCCTACCCGAACATCCATCACCACACCAAGATACTATATGTACTATATGAACTTAAACTACCCACTTGACCAAAGTTATAGCGTTACGGACATAGCGAGTAATTACTTGCATGATTGCTGTTAAAGCCGAACAAACTTACATATACTCCTATTGCTACCTGTGAAGCTAGTATCCTGTTAGTTTTCACTCCCCCACTTTTAAACTGTTTTACTATTTTCTTGGTGATTTGCATGTTACAAACTGTGTTAATTACACCAACTTGTGATGATGTGAATTATCTAACACACGAACACCCTCCCCTCTACAAGTGATTGGCGTAAGCCATGGACAGTGGATAGTACTATTGGTTTGACAAGCCCAGTGCCGCCAGGCTGTGTCAGTGTGACATAGTGTGTGGGCAACCAGGCACTGCACGCGTCCTAACCTTGTTATGTGGTTCAGGCATAACTGTAGGGGAACATTGAACTACATGTGATGCAGTTGGGGCGAAGTGTCGGTGGTGACACAGCCCGGTGCGATGATGTGTCTGTATCACATGGAGTGGTTATGACAGTCAAGGTTTCACTTGTGTACTCGTGTAATTCCATCGGTGACTATGACCAGTGCAATTAAACTTGTTAACACATATTGTTAGACAACAACTAAACCTATGGAACTCACCAGCAACGTTTAGCTGACCCTTTTTAAAACTAACATGCATTTCAGGTTACATGAGACTGCTGTGATCCGCGTATGTTGTTCAAGACATGTTTATAGGCGAATCCTGATATAGACGCATGCAGCTTAGAAGACTTATGTGGTTCATGGGAACACGCAGTAGTAACATACATGTAGTATGTAATCAACATTTTGTAAGTAATAAAATGTAGGGTCTTTATAAACAACGTGCTTGTACCAGAGGTGTCTGTTGCATCCCGTATTTTTTTTTCCGCTGCAAGTCGGGGTGTGACAGAAGATGGCATCAGAGCAATTGGTTATAGAGAATTAGGTGCCATTAAGGAAACCTAGACTATAACTATAGGCTCGGACTTTAGTGGACATCATTGGAAAAATTAACCTCTACTCAAGATCGTTAGTGAAAACTGTAAAGTATCCTATTTGCAAGTACCAGGATGGCCCTGTGGGGCAAGTGGGTTATTATGGTCCGGAACGTAATAACAGACTTGCTTATACGAGGCTTTGTTAGGAAAGCCGCGGTAATAAACACACCTAAATACGTGGAATGATACATACGTGTACCAAGGTGATAGTGTGTGAATGTTTGTGCGTTTGATACATGAATTGGGATTGGTGGATAATGCGTTACTACATATGCCTTCGGGATAGGCAGAAAACTGGTAATACAGTCCACTCCACATTCCTACTGACCACATATTTAATATCCACTAGAGTTGGATTCCTATTACTCACACATTTGTTACCTATACTTTATGATAGAGATCTCAAGTCTTTATTACGATACGATCTCACCAACTCTACCCTTATAGCTACTATAACGACAATTATGTATCAGATCGAGACTTCAATAAGAACATAGATACCCAAAGAACGCGCAGGTCGTTCTGATAGTCTGGGAGGATGTGTACGGATTCTTATTCCACTTCTTGCTGCTTCACATTCGATTTTTATACAATTGCAGAATTCAAACATTTTACGAAACTTTTCATCCCTGAATCCACGATTCATTTGATTGTCTGCTGGATTCCTCTTTTGCTTACAATATGGGCTTTAGCTTTCACGTAATGTGATACTATGATACTTAGTGGTATTCCTTAGCACATGTTTTGATAAATGTTATATCTGAATATGACGATCTTCGGATCATGGAAATTGCATGGAGTGCATGAATAAGTTACCTTCCCGTTGTCATTCGATTCCATGGGGTATAAATTTTGTGATGATATAGATTCATTTGAAACGCTTTGCGTTATGGAACATCGTTTCGTGTGACCATCGGGTACATTATGTTCTATTACGATTATTGATTGTTTCTAATTTCAGTTGGTTATTTGCGGAAAGTAGTATGAGGCCCGAATATCATGGAGAACGGAACATCCCGAATATCGTGGAGAACGGAACATTGATTATGTATGTGTGTGTGGTGGATATGATGCGGTACTTCCTATATATAAACACCCAACTACATTATCAAGGTATCGTTACTCAAGACAGACGGGCTTCACGTTGTGATCCGTTCGGTTATGTTATGGACAATACAGTGTGAGACTTCGACCCTGTTTGATGCGATAAATGATGCCACAGTTTTTGTAACAACGACACCTATATACGCTTGCGGTGATTTTAAATGAAAGGTGACTTTTGGGTTAATCCTAGGAAGGTCCTTCTTAGAATATGTAGTACGAATTTCTAGGGATACTACACCCTGGTGGTACTTTGTACTGAACTATTCGGGTATAACCGGTAATAGCTTACCCACATCGATTGACCCAATGTTTGATTTATGATAAGTAACAATGTTCTGTTTTTGGTAAGACAATTCAGCGTAGCTCATTTCTTTTGGCGGGATTTGCTAGAACGTATATCCATTTATTCGAAATCATTACGTTACGACGAACCAATTATACTTATGTCACCGACCGTCGTCTAGGAAGCTATTCGGTTGAAGCATATATTTCCTTTACTAGCTATTGTTCGCTAGTGATACAATCTCTAATTCTTAGTAAGGATGCGTAATTAGCATCGGTATTGATAACCCAAGGGGATTTAGGCGTAACATATAAATGAAGAAACTTATCCGATGTAATCAAAGTTCAGCAAGGAGTTGTGTGGATGCGGATCGGATTGTAATAAGACTCGTGGAGACGAAAACATTCTTGTCCATATTCCTCGTAAGCACTAATACTGCGTATTAACAGGACACTCCTATGTATACATTTATTTATAAATATACAACATTCTCCGTGGGCCCATCTAAATGTCAATTTGGTAGACCTCGGCTGGGGGTGACGTAATCGAGTATGAAGTACGAAAACTATAATCATTAAATAATCCGATTCATCGCTTAAAAATCAATTCAATTCTCCTCACTAACATTGTTGGATAGTGTTGAGGTCCGGTACATGTAATTACTAGTTTGATACACCCTATCCTTTTAATAAATGTTCAGCCATGCTACGGTACGTTAGCTTCCTATGGAATTACGGCAAGTATTTTGATGATGGAACTAAGTGGCATACAACCGTGAATCCTATCGATTTGGTTCAACCTAATACAAGATAAATCCCCAGTAACTCGAAGAATAGTGAATGAACGGTACGAAGGACCGTAACGAAACTACCTCTTAATGTATATATATCTAACTCGAAGGACGATATTTAAAAGAATTGTATAAAATTTTTATATATCAAACGATCCCTTGTTTTCAGCCTCGCATAACTTAGTGAAAATGTGTTCTAATGAAATACGAGATCGCCTTTGAGTAGTATTCGAGTATCGTGAAACGATGATTAACCTATGTGACAACTCTTATTTACATCTTCAAACTCTAGACTACATGGGGTCCTGACCTGAATTCTTTCAGTAACCTTGAGATACTAAGTCTTGAATAAATATCACCTGTATGAGGGCGGTGCATTCATGCTAGAAATCGCATAAGGGGATACATGGTTCTTGGATTCCTTTCGATTAAGGCTTTTCACGTCACAATACCTTCTACGGGCGTGCGAGTGGTCCTGAGTAGGGACTAACTCAGTTCCTTGTATGCCTATTAGACATATTGACTCCCCGACGCTACGATAATAATACCTGGAGAACACCATACGTCTCCTTCTCTTCCTTGAAACACCCGAGGAGTTCAAATTTTATACATGATGAATTCATGATTCATAGGGGATGATCGAAATTCCCTTCGGGCCATTGTAAAGTGTTATTTGGTAGTGGTCTCCTACATGAGTAGGAGAATGATGCATGAGATACACTGACTTTCATCCGTCAATTGGACACAAAGTGAACGATACCCTACGCTTGTGAGTAACCAAGAGTATGCGTTAAACGGTGTTGCTTGTCCTCGTGAATATACGAGAAATAAATTCTTTAGATCAGGGGAGTATTTTTGAACCACCCCTCGTCTTCCTTCGAATGGTTGGTACCTTCAATTGATTTTCAGTTTGATCGATTTAAATAAGTATTTGTAAAATACGATGCTACCCAGAAACCCGATTCTTCGTTATTTTCGAGTGATGAAAATTCTTGTGTTACTTAAGGAAAAAAGAACGGGAGAAATCTTAAGTATAATACTGTATAAATACATATATACCTGGGTATTCGTACCACCAGTGAAATTCACGATCGGGGGGATGATTGTCGGAAGCTGTTGCGCTATCATTTACGCGATTTTCGCCTCAGTCATTTGTGGTGAGCGTTTCGGGGCCATTCTATTATAAACAATACTTATATACGTGTATCAATGTCACATATTCAATCATCTGATATCAAACAATTTTGTCGTACGCATGAGTCCACAACCTATATAACCAACATCATTATCATGTATATAATAATATCCGTCATCATACAACTGTTAAAATTGCACTGAGACTTAACCCAAAAAGGGCCAGTGCTGAAATGTGCGGTCAGAACATGTCACCGGAGTGACGTATATACGCTATACTATGAAAAGCACGAACTACCCTGCATGAAGGAACACGATCAAAACCGAACTCTATTTGAAATAGGAGTAGTCATGAGTCGTCCGAATATCGTAATTGGTGTCTTTTGTGCGCTAAACCCACCTAGGGAAAGCTAAACCAGAAATATAGTAGTCCCAATCATTCCAGATGGGAATTCCTTTGATAAGCACATATACCTACAATATGAATAAGACTTCGACGTTACAACTAATTCTCTTCCAACTTGGAGAATTACTTAACATACGCTACGCATTGTAGATACCTTGATGTGCGATACCAAGCTAAACTAAATGACCAAAGTGTAAATCGGTGCTTGGTTAGATGCACCGACTGGCTGTGAAATGGCATTCATAACCTCTATTCGTATCCTAGCCGTCAGAGAGCTAGACTTACCTCGATTGATTACGACTTTCATTCAGACTTTCTTAACGTTACTCTTGTTATATCAAGAGGTTGTCGAGCGATTGTGGATCTATGTTACTACATTTCCCAGCAGCACGTATTCCTTCCGTGCCCTATTGGGAAACAGAACTGACTAATCCTATGACAGAGGGTCGAGAAACTCAACGACCTAGTCTCGACCAACTCGGTGGCCAAGCCTTCATTCTTGTTTAGATTATTACAAATATGAGACTAACGGGAAAAATCAGATTCAGTGGTCAACTGTCCCTATCGGACTAGGGTGACTATGGATTTGGGCTTTAGCTCATGGTTTCATAAAACCACACGAATTTCCCAATCTAAACCAAGATGGTTTGGCATGAACGAACTTGATGAAACCCTTACGTTTAATCGGTGAATCAAACGGCGGAGATGCCAAGATGGGAAAGCATTATATCTTTCTATACTCATATACAGTTCAGATCATACCAAGTCCGAATTTGACTTGAAAAACCACGAGACCGAGACTGTCAAGTGGTGATTAACCACCTTGTGACTAGTATGGGCTATATTCGCCTATGCATTAGGTAATCTTTCGAGAACATGATGGGAAATAATTACTTCTCGTTGTCTCCATTAACGACATCTTTATGAAACGTTAGTCGAGCATGGCTATGTTCCTGCCCTGTGGGGGGTACTCCGTTGATGGGGAATCTTGATTCGATGACTTCTTATTTAATCATCTTTTACAAAATTACCTATACGTCTACGATCAATTCTGGTCCCATATGTAGGGGCATCATGGTGATACTTGTGATCATTAGTCACTCGTCACGCCTTAAATATTTCTTCATGATATAGTAGCATTCTGGCGTGGTGTTATTTGAATTAAAACCACATTGGGTACGTACTTTACCATTCCTAGTATATGGGAATTTTTACACGACTATCTCCCAGAGAATCACATCGATGTTATCTTAGCTGCTAAGTTATTTCCTTCTGGAGAAGACATACACAGTGTACAATAGCTGGAGCCAAGCTCCCGAAACTTAACACAAACTGGAAGCATTATTGTAGAAATTTCATATCATTACGAGTTGACCAGACTACTGGTGAGAATTTAAGCACACCATTGAGGTAAGTGTGCGGATTCGTTAATATTCATGTACATGCTTGCCTTATGGCAACTTTAGGCTCTCAAAAGCCTTTCTCTTTCTTATTCTCTACCATAGAGTAGTGACTCTCATGGTCGGTTGATATTAACCGAGGATACCCATGTACACGACAACAAGGGAAGACTGTCGCTCACAACTCGGTGAAACCAAGCTTATTCCCATTACACAAACATGCGAAGCCTGGTCCTCACCATTGCGACATTCGCAACGAACCCTGGGAGGGTACCCATACTACTCCTCTATAGGGGGTGTTCAATAACTATTAAACGAAATCGTAAATGAAACTTATGGTGTCTGAATGGTGAAGATAATGAATGCGAAGAAAACATAATAATTGCAGTCGGCTATAGCTGAATACGAGACTTCTATTCTACTGTGAGTCCAACAACACTCTCACTTTCTGATTGGAAGTACTGACAAACATTACTCTAACAATACAAGAGAATTATGGATGGACAAATTACACAGCTACTATGTAACACAATTATCATCCCGTACGATGATGATACTAAACAAAAAGTGAAAACATACTTGTTTGTTGAATGACTGACTCAGCTGTAAAGACTGAGCTTTCCAACGAATTACTAAACCAAATTTCGAGACGAAATTCTTTTAACCGGGGGAGACTGTGACAATTGTGAAAAATCCCGGTAAACTTTGATTGGTACAAGTCCGTGGTAACCGGATGTGATATGCATATCATGATATTGTTGTGAGTATGTGTGATGATACGAATTCTGGTAAATGTTACACCGACTATAATAGGAGTATATGCCAAGTAATTACAAAAAAACATTACATTGGCGTTATGCGTCACCTACAGGGCAAGACAAAGTCGTGAATGGATTGATGACTCTGGGAATACGTATTTGTTAACATGACATTGTTAAGGGCCAACGATGCAAGGTTGGTGTCCTTAGCCTTTAACAACATGTTAAACGGGAACTTAACGTGTAACAGCGCATAAACCATTCGACCATGATTATTAGGCCATCGGTAGGGCCCTTTATGATTCTGAGTTCATGAAACATCTTGGTTATGTGCCATAGACTATGACATAAGATTAGAAACAAATCGGAGCTCGGGAACTCAAAACGAGGCAGTCCCAGTTAGGGAAACGCCTTTGCGTTAGGAGCACTGAAAGACAAACCAAATATGCAAGGAACAGTCAGTCAAGCCTAAAAACATTTAAACTACCATAATACGAGGCCATTAGGATTAAAACTTAATCGTGTTCAGATTTCGAGACGGGTACACACGGTTTTTAAAACCAAATTTTTTGACACTAAGTACGCGAAAAAGGAGCCCGTTTGGCAAATCGGGTACGTGTCTGAGACCCGAAAACAAACCTAAACGTGCCACCGGATATAAACATCATCTTTTAACACAAAAAGACGAAGCACGACAAAGCGCGGGTGGGTAGGGGTACCCCACTTGACCCCCCCCCCCTATTTAAATGTTTTTTTTCTTTTTTTTCATTAATTCTTCATAATTCCACACAAAATCTTCAAGAACACTTGAAGAACATAGCTGATTACCCTTCAAAGTAAGCTATATCAAGGGTAAAATTTAAGTTTTAAGTGGTTTTGATAATGATTTCTTGAGTAAACATGATTTATAACCGAAAAAACCATTTTTAATCCATGATTTTGGAAGGTTTAAACAAGTTTCTTGGCTGAATAAGAACGCCTTGTGAATTCCCTGGTGTTATATGGTAGCCAAGACCACAAAAATTCCGCTTTGGATACCCTAATCAACCCGTAATCGACAAAAATCGCATAACAAATCGATTAACCGAAAAACTATGAAACAAGGCTTGATTGACATGGGTTATGGCATGGTTGGATTGTTCTTGGTATATAGGTACTGAATATGGCACACACACACTTTTGGACTCAGTAAAACGCTTCAAATCGAAGGAATCGCTAGGTATATCACCCGAAACTCGAATCTAGAATAGGTAGAATATTGTTTGGACCATAACTTGGTCCGTTGGTATTGGATGGAGCTGAAATTTGGTGTCGTGATGTAGAGTATTGATAGAAATGTCCACGTAAAAGTTTAGAATTTTTGGAATTTTCTACGATTTTTTGTGAAGTTTTGACTATTTTACCAAATGAAATACGGAAAAAATATGAAATAAAGTCAATAAATCCCCAAAATTTACATGAACACTAAGGAACATATGGGAAAGATTTTGGGGAGTTTTGGAATCTATTGGTTGGGTTTTGATATGGATTAAATATCTACGTTTTTATGAGTTTTCGGTAGCCGGAAACGCACTGAAACGAAATCGGAAAAATCCCAAATTTTAACAGGGAGTTTCTGAACATGTAAGGAAGTTCCTAATATATTTTGGGAATTTTGGAGATCGGATGATAAACAAATTGAATTATTTGGGTAAATAAAGTTTTACAAATCATTTATTTGAGAAGTTAAAATAGCTTTATAAATTCCCAAAATAATTTTATTGGAATCTATATATTTTTACTGAGTTTTACAAAAATTTCCAGCATTTTATGAATTATGTAGATTAAATGAGATTTTTCGATTTTTAAAACGCTTATTTTAACTAAATTCGGCAGTTTACGGGACAACGAACCTGCCAAAACTGGGAAACCGACCAAAACCTATTTTGACGATAATTGGAACACCGGGAGTATTTTGGTAGGTTCCAGGGTAAGCGGCACACTCTGGGTGTGTTCCACCACCGTTCTGGAAGATCCCCGACGACGAAAACGGAAACTCAAATTCGTGGGACCTAGAGCCTCCAAACGTCCGGATTTCCTTAATGATACTTAATCTTTTCTAAATTTCAATGTATTGGCACTGTCTAAATCTTAGTGCCGTTATCCGAACACATAAAACAATCGAGTTTGGCTGGCACGTGAAACTAATCCTACCCTAACATCCATCACCACACACAGGATACTATATGTACAATATGAACTGAAAATACCCACTTGGACCCAAGTTATAGGCGTTACCGACCTAGCGACTGATATTAGTAATTACTTGCATGATTGCTGTTAAAGCCGGGCAAGCTTACATATACTCCTATTGCTACCTGTGATGCTACTATCCTGTGAGTTTTCACTCCCCCACTTTTAAAATGTTTACTGTTTTCTGGGGTGATTTGCATGTTACAAACTGTGTTAATTGTACCAACTTGTGATGATGTGAATTATCTAACACACGAACACCTTCCCCTCTACAAGTGATTGGCGTAAGCCGTGGACAGTTGATAGTACTGTTGGTTTGACAAGCCCAGTGTCGCCAGGCTGTGTCAGTGTGAACAGTGTGTGGGCAACCAGGCACTACACGCGTCCTAACCTGGTTATGTGGTTAGGCATAACTGTAGGGGAACATTGAACTGCATGTGATGCAGTTGGTGGGAAGTGTCGGTGGTGACACGACCCGGTGCGATGATGTGTTTGTATGACACGGAGCGGTTATGACGGTCAAGGTTTCACTTGTGTACTCGTGTAATTCCATCGGTGACTATGACCAGTGCAATTAAACTTGTTAACACATATTGTTAGACAACAACTAAACCAGTGGAACTCACCAGCAACGTTTAGCTGACCCTTTTTAAAACTAACATGTATTTCAGGTAACTTGGGACTGGTGTGATCCGTGTATGTTGTTCAAGACATGTCTATAAGCGAATCCTGATATAGACGCATGCAGCTTAGAAGACTTATGTGGTTCATGGGAACACGCAGTTGTAATATACATGTCGTATGTAATCAACATTTTGTAAGTAATAAATTGTAGGGTCTTTATAAACAATGTGCTTGTACCAGAGGTGTCTGTTGCATCCCGTATTTTTTTCTTCCGCTGCAAGTCGGGGTGTGACAAGACATCTTGAATTTCTTTTTCATGATTTTCTCAAACTCTTTGCAAAGATCGTCATTTTTTGAACCAAATATGATATCATCCACATATATTTGTACTAATCCGATGACTTCTAACTTCTCTGGTAAATAGCGTACTATCCACTGTTCCTCTAATAAAGTCGTTGCCAACGAGATGTTGGGATAACGTCGCGTACCAGGCTCTCGGGGCCTGATGCAAACCATATATTGCATTATCCAGAAGATAGGCTTTCATTTTGTTCAGCGGATCGACAAAACCCGGTGGTTGGCCGACGTACGCTTGCTCTCGTAGCTTACCATACAGAAAAGCCGATTTCACATCTAATTGATACACTTTAAATCCATTCCAAGCAGCAAATGCAAGGAAAATTCGTATTGACTCGAATCGTGCAACTGGTGCATAGGCCTCTGTATAATCAATTCCTTCTTGTTGATGGAATCCTTTAACAACGAGCCGAGCTTTGTTGCGAACTATAACTCCACGATCATCACGCTTGCATTTGAAGACCCATTTGGTATCAATTGCCTTTTGATTTTCTGGAAGGTCAACAAGTTTCCACACTCCCAGCTTTTCGAACTGTAACAATTCTTCTTGCATCGCAATCACCCAATTCTCATCTCCTAAAGCTTCAGAAACATTTGTGAGTGAAAGATCGGACCCAACTCGTGAGCTTCCGGTGAGATTTGCTCAGCTAACAGAGGCGGAATTCATTGTTAGCGGAGTGAACAAACAAACAACAAGTATGATGATTACTTGTATTTGTATTAATCAACTTTGGAAAGATTACAGACTCGAGCAGGGCTTCGCCTCTGATCAACAAAACATCATGCTAAACAAACATCCTAAGTCACCTATTTATAGGCAAGACATGACAGCACCAAGAGACTTAGGACCAAGGATTTTCTCACAAAATTTTCATGCCAAAATCCACACGAATTTCCATGCGAAAATTCTAGATGTAAACTAAAACATAACTTTCGAAAACATAACTTTTGACGCTGCGAAACCCTATCTATACAACAGACTCGTCCTAGACGTAAGCAATCGACATATCTGCACCAACAGACTCCCCCTTGGATGTTGCCGCAGTCTTGGAAGTCTTTAACACTTTTATGCAAAAATCTTCAAACATATGTGACTTGATTATCCGAAAAAGCGTTTGGGTGTCTTCCAACGCTTCGCTGAAGCAATGGGAGTTTGATCTGTATGAGGAGGTCGATTGTACGTGTTGCCAAACATGAATCTTTCTCGAGAAGCCAGCTTTCGTCTTGATGAAGAATAGTCGTTCGATGTCTTTCTCTGAGCAGTTGATAAGCCACATAGGATCCAAGACTCTGATCGCACGCCACAACCCATAAATTCTTTTATGCATAATTACGGTTTCAGATAGATCTTCAGACATATCCCATGATCCTTCATCAGGCTCTACATAGATAACAGCCTCCCAAGTACTTGAGTCGTAGTGCCACCATTTGAAGATTTTGTAAAAATCTTGTTCCATCTTCTTCAAAGGCATATTCTTCATAACACGTGGCCATTTGACAATCAAGGTTACATCCTTTTCTTGCATTACTAGATCAATCTTAGTGACAGTGTGTGGCTTGTGTGGTTTCCAGTAGTTGAAACCATGAGTAGCTTCAAATTTGATTAACTTCCAAAGACGTTGATCATTTGGTCGTAACTTCATAAAGCACGTCTTGGTCTACACTAACTCCTTCACATCCCACTTAGGAAGAGTCTTAATATCACTCAGATATTTGAAGTATTGAACTCCAAATTCTCGTTTCAATGCATAAAAATCTAGTTCCTCAATCCATCCCCAACTGATAATATCACCCAGAGATGTATCAGGATCTCTGGTGAAGAAAGCTAATGGATCACGGAACTTCCTTTCTGGAGGCATTCCTTTGAACCACTTTTTCTTCATTTCAATGATTTCTTCTTTAGTTGGTGGTTTAGGAGCCGTCCCATCTCTTACTGCCTCTTCCACTTTCTACTTTAACAAATCATCGTTTACTTCAGAAGTCATTTCAGCGAAGGTAGGAAACACGTCTGTCCCTTCACCTGTATACTTTGCTGCTTCATTATCATCATCTGAATCCCAATCTTCAATGATCACTCTGTCATAATCGTTTTCCTATGGGACGTCTTCAAAAACATAATCATTTGGTTCTGAGCTTGTGTTCTTCAATTCTCCCTCAAAATTGAACTCAAATGAATCTTCTTTTAAACCAAACAGTTCTGCAAGATCAGCCTTGAGTAGTTATGAACATACTCCCCTTCTTCGACATCGTGCTCAAGATAGATGACATTGGGCTTTGGCACGTCTCATCAACTTTGTTTGACGACTCCCCTGATCCTGATCATCGGTTAGTTCAAAAATAGAGTCATTCATGTAAGCATCAATGATCATATTTTCATTATCAAACATATTAAGTACAGATTCGATCCCTTCCTTCTCTATCACTTCACATGTTTCATCTACCATTTCATCAATATCTTTCTCTAACTCCCTCTGAGCTATGGCCTTTTCTTTCATCATCGACTCTAAGACCCCTTCTCGCTGAAGTACAAACCTTTTCCCTATATCAATAGCTGGATCATAAACAACTATCTCAGAAGATACTGGCACGGATTCAGCTTCCAGCGTAGTTCGTTCAATCAAAGGATCCGAGGAAGTCACAGCTTCAGGCTCGGCTGGCTAAAAGCAGGAATATCATCAATTTTGTGCTTTCCTTTACCCTCAGCATCTGATAAGGCTTTAGAAGCTCGTTCCCTTTCTTTAATTTTCTGCCTTGCTTCCTTCTCTCTATCTTTTCAATCTCATCTGTTAGAGAGATGCCCAGAGTTTTAACCAGAATCTTCTTCATCAAATCAATCTGTTTGTTGTTCGACTCTCGTTCAGCTTCATACTATTCCATTTTCTTGATCATTCTCTGATTTTCAGTTTCATAGCTTCTGAGAGTTGCCTTCAGAATTTCTCTCTCATTCTCCAGCACTTTCATTCTTTCCTCATAAACAGTGACTTGCTTTGCAGCTTGAAAGAATTTCTCATTATCATCAGTGACTCCCCCTAGGATCTCCCTGATACTATCCCTGTCTGACTCAAGCACCTTGATCTTCTCATCAGCATTCTTTAGCTTTGTTTCTAATTCTTTGAGTCTTCCAACATATACATCATCAGCTGTGAGACCTTCTCCCTGTGGGATAACATTATAATCAAAGAAATAATCATCAAAGGCTGTGTCTACTGGAGGATGTTGTTGTGTAGGATGAGCTGACGATGTTGCCTGCGGTTGAGAAGTAGCAGGAGGAGTACTAATAGGTGGATGTGGAGCATGTTGAGAAGATTCAACTGGTGGCTCAATTGTTGGAGGTGGTTGAGTTGTTGGATGAGGAGATGGAGCACGTTGAGGAGACTGAACCAGAGGATCAACTGTTGGAGAGGGAGATGGAACACATTGAGAAGCAGTCTCTACTGAGGGAGCAACAGGAGTATCAACAGTCTTTGTACGTAGCTTGATTTTGAGCTTCGTTTGTGGTAGACTCTGGTTTTCTTGTAGCAGCGTGCTTAACCCTCTTTCCGGTTTTCTTCTTAGCAGGTTTCACAATGGGTGTCTCCTCTCCTAACTCAGATGGTTCATACGTAGTGTCATCATCTCCTGTAGCCTTGCGTTTCTTTTCATCTACCAACTTTCTCTCTCTTTCTATTCTCTCTTTTTCTTTCTTTTCTCTATCTTTCCTTTCACCTTCCCTCCTCTCTTTAGAATCAGTACTAGATGATGGCCCTTCATCATCACCACTACCTGCTTCGGTATTCCCACCAACCATTCTTTCAATCTCTGAAGTGGTATCTTCGACAGACTCTTCAACATGTGTTGTGTCTGTTGTTTGCACTGTTTCTTCAACACGTACTTCTTCAATATCAGGTTCATCAATCCAACCTGCACCAACACTTGGCTGTTTCTTTTGGCACTTAGGAGCTGAGGAGGAAGTATCTGAAGCTTTCTTTCTTTTTGTTGCGGAGGAAGCTGAACTTGCTTTCTTTCGTCCATAATGACCTTTCTCTCCCTCACTTTTGATAAACCACATGCTTCATTTCTCAATAAGATCCTCCATCATGTTTGACTCTTCATTTTCATCACCACTATCGTCATTTCTCCATTTTCCCTCTGGCGGAGCAATATAACCTGTCTTTACGAAAGTACCAAAGATAGGCTTGAATGCTGGAGCCTTTCCTCCCTTTCGGTAATTGCTGATGTTGTGGAGGTCCGACGGAGACATGTGTTCTAGATCAATATATCGTCTTTCTTCTTCTCAAGATGTGGGTGTAGGTGGTCGAGAATCATCTGAATAAATCTTGGGTACTGCAAGAATCGGCCCTTTCCCAAATTCATGACCATCTGATCGAAAATCAACTTACTGAAGTTGTATGGCTTGTTAAGAATGAGTGCTACGATCATGCACATGTGATAATCTACGAGATCGTCCCAACCTCCTTTCCTGTGACTTAAGGCACGTGTAACGAAGTGAGCTAGAATTTGTAAGGCAATCCTAGCCTGTTGATCTTGAAAGGAGCAGAATTCACATAACCGTCATACCCCATTCGTAAAAACATCCCTTTACCATCTTTTATGTAAAACTTGGGTTGCCACTTTCATCTTTTAGCAGTAAAACTATTCGAATAAGATCTTCTCTAATTATAACTTCAACATAATCTTTTCCGATTCGACAGTTGATTTGATAGCCCTTGGCTCGTCTTACAGCTCTGCTGCACTCCATAAGCGGTCAGCATGTGACGCATAGACACTATGCTTGTGTGTGATAGCATAAAATATCGGCAGCTTCTCCAGAAATTCCAAGTACTACGAGAATGGAGCAAATTTTGGCACTTCTTTATCGATCAAGCAGCATGAATTGTGCAAAGGGTGGAACTCATGTGTGGTTTTCTGTGAAACAGAGAGATGTGAAAAGGTTAAACAAAATTTCTCAGAAAAACAAATTTACCATAAATTTTCATACGAAATGACTCTACAAATCATTAAATGAATTTTCGTGCGAAAATTTTCAAACCAAATATTAATATTTGCAGCAGAAATTTTCTTACGAAAATCTTGAATTTTCGTGCGAAAATTCTCTTCGTTCCCACAGTTACATAGTTTTTGAACCCACTCAAAACACTTGAAATTTTGTGATTTTCATGAAAACGAGACGGTAAAACTAGGTTAAATTAGCCGATTTTAACATTACTAGCTTCAATTTTAAGTTTTACCGGCTAGTTAACTATGTTTTTAGTGCGTTTAAGTGCAAAACATTCAGGTTTACGGTTCGATCTTGATGTTATACCTTAGCCATTATAAGAGGTGTGCAAATCAACCTCCCTAATGTGTCAAACAAGTCCGAAAGTGAGTAGAATGAGAGATAACATGAAATCGCCTCAGAGAATCCGCACAAAATTTCTTTCATATTTCGTACGAAAACCGTATCTCTCACCCTTATATATAGGCGCTGAGATTTTCGTACGAAAATTAGCTTGTATAGACTTGCCAAATTTTTCGTGCAAAAAATTTTTAAACCTTTGAAATATTTTCAACTTTCCAACTTTTTCGTTTATTTTCAGTTTTAAATCTCCACACAGTTGACCAAGTCCAAGTTAATGATCTTGTTTAACTGTTTTGGCTACCAAGTCCAAGTTAATGACCTTTGTTGACCACGCTTTGACCAAAAGCTGTCATTTTCTTTTGAATTTTAAGTTTCAAATTAATGAACTTTTAAACGCTTTAACCAGACTTTGTTTCCAGATTAACTCCCAGCCCGTAATTCTGTTAGATTTTCCTCTGCAATTTGTCGCCTTTTGACTTCGAAGATCTGTTTTCCATCCCGGCAGTCAAAAGCTAAAGTAGAAACAGAAAATCTTTTTGAGTTTTTGAATATTTCTAAACTAAAAACACTTAAAGCAATATGTACAAACATATTTACAAGACATATTTTTTGCAAGTTTGTGTTAGAGGATTATATCTTTTAATGAGACACATTACCAATACCGTTCTCTAGGTAAAACTTTAAGTTCTTAAACAGATTTTCTTTAGATTGTTGGTAAACTGATCCACTTAAACCTCTACATGTTTCTCAACTGCTTCAAGATATGTAGGTAATTTTCAGCAAAATGGCCTAATCTGTCTTTCCCACCTCAGAATATACTCCCACATCGAGATTCCCTAGATTTCATCTCATAGGTGAATATATCTAACTGATATCTGTAGTGGGATGAATTGCGAAACCTTGAGAGCTTAGGTTAGTACTTCGTACAGAGAAATAGATGAAGGCTCGACTTTAGGTGGTATTTCTCTTGGGAATCTTTTAATTTTTGTACTACAGAATGTCGTATCAAATGTCGACATTGATTACATTACTCTTATTTACATGACATGGTTTACTCGACATTGTTTACTCGACATTAGTTTACTTGACATTGTTTACATGACATTTATTTACACGACATTGTTTACTCGACATTAGTTTACTCGACATGCTTTACATGACATTTTTTACTAACATTGTTTACATGACATTTATTTACTCGACATTTGATTATTGGTTTATGGTGAGTGATTTAAATAACCTGACGTATGTAATGAGATAAAAGTATAGTGGATCGCCGACGGTACTTCCTATATATAAGTGCTTTTATTATCATACATATCTGGCGTTATCTAAATCATTTTAAACAAAATACAAGACATGACATTTTACACAAGACAAAACTTACTTTTGGTTATCTATTTAACCATAATTTATTTTTTTTATATCATGTTGATTTCTCATATGGTTTCTATAAAAGAAACTTTTTATGGTTCATGGTGAACTTTTGTATCACTTTAAACTTTTCATAAAATAATCAAAGCCATGAAGCATCAACACAAAACCTATGTACTCGCCGGCATTTCTTTGCTGACTTTATTTTCACATATGTTCCAGGTGCAAATGTTTGATGTCAAGCTAGCTACACTTAGGGCAGACTGGGCCTTAGTGACTATAAATCAGAATAATAGTTTAACTTTTGTTGTATTCCGTTTTTATTCAAGACAATGTAAACAATATTAATGAAACTTAACTTTGTGCCATGGTTATTGAAACAATAATTCTGTTACGACACTCCCCGACGTTTCCGCCGCGGTTTGTTGTTATACGCGGTCGAGTTGTGACAGAAAGATTCGTATCAGAGCCAAAGGTTATAGGGAATTAGGTTACTAGTAAACTTTGACCTAGACTATAACCTTCCTAGGACCCTAACGCGAGTATTCTTGTGTTTAGAATTAAAACACGATACAATCACCTATCCATAGGTGATTACCAAACATAAACAACAATTTCAAAACGATTTTGAAAGCAATCATCTATCCTTAGATGATTTGTTTTGCATAATGCCTTCTATGTTTTCAAAATCTCGTCAAAGTTTGGGTTTTATTAGTGTGAACACGTGCAATCTGGAAGGGTGGGTGCCTGTACCCTGAGTTTTCTATCTAAGCTAGAGTGTTCATACAAATCCACTTAATCAGACCAGTCACTCTTACCTGGGAACTCTTGGGTGAGTGTCCACTTATAGGCTAAAGCATGTCTTCGCAATACATTATAAAGACCCATTTACTTTGATTAGTCACTGTGTGTCATTTGTTTGTTTTGAGTAAACGAACGAATGACCACCATCCTTACATTTGTCGATATTTTTCATCTCATTTTGGATTATCCAACTTCATCTCACTCGTTTTCTCTTGTGTTTTTCTCTCTTATAGAATGCCTCCTCGACGAAACGTAAATACGGACGCCGACATGGCGGCTCTAATCGCTCAGCAGTTTCCTGCTGTGCTTCCAAATCTCAAAACTCAGATAAGCGAAGCTAACAATAACAACAATGCACCAGCTGCGTGCAACTTTAAACATTTCAATTCGGCTAAACCGCTCAAGTTTAGTGGTTCTGAGGGAGCAACTGGACTCCTACAGTGGTTTGAGAGTCTTGAGAATACATTTCGCCATGTTTAGTGTCCAAATGAGCGCAAAGTTGAGTTTGCTTCTAGGTGTTTGAAAAGAGAGCGCTCACATGGGGGAACGAAGTGATGAGAGATAGGGGTGCTGACGTAGCTATGGGTCAGACTTGGGAGGAACTCAGGGCTTTGATTATGAAAGAGTTCTGCCCCTGTCATGAAAGGGGAACTTGAAATGAGTTTCATGATCTGAAGCAAGACAGTGGTGAGCACCGTGCGTATACTAACAGGTATGAGGAGTTGTGTTTTTTATGTCCTGAGATGGTGACGCCTTTGGATAAGGCAATTGAGAAATACATTAGATGGTCTTCTTGACCCGGTTCAGGATATTGTCACCGGCAGCAACCCCACTACTGTCAGGCAAGCTATTGAGCTATCGGCAACTCTGACTGAATCGCAGATCAAAAAGGGTAAGCTCCATCTTAAGGGTGACAAGAAATTGTCTGACAAGTCTAGAGAAACCAAAGGGTAAGAAAGCTGAGTCTTCGAAGAAGTCGAGGAAGCGCAAGGCATCTAAGAATTTCGCTGTCACCATAAAACCCAATCAAGCCGCTCCTACCAGCCTACTCAGCCTCCTGCCAAGAAACAGTATACCGACACTGCACCTTTGTGCAACAGGTGCAACAGTCATCACCAGCCTCATCTTCCATGCCGTATTTGTACAAATTGTGGTAGATATGGCCATCTGGCAATGTTTGTCGTTCGCCTCCTAACCCGAATAATGTGACACGTAACCTTGATCAGCAGCCAGCCAATCCTGCACGACCACATAACCCACCCGGATCTTGCAACAACTGTGGGGAACCGTAACAATTGCCTGAGATTGGCAAATGCAAACCAGGCTCGTGGACGAGCTTTCAATATAAATGCGAATGAGGCACGGGCAGATAACGAGGTGGTGAACGGTACGTTCTTTGTTAACAACCATCCTACTTCCATACTATTTGATTCGGGTGCTGATAGAAGTTTTGTGTCCTTAACATTTGAGCACATACTTGCGAAACCAAGAACGAAACTAGGAAAGCCCTTGACAGTAGAAATAGCCAGTGGTGAACCTCTTGTACTCGATTCTGTCATTCCTGGTTGTCTATTGAACATTAATAACCATCTTTTTCCTATTAACCTCACACCGATGCAAATTGGGAGCTTTGACATTATAGTGGGAATGGATTGGTTAACCAAATATCATGCTGAGGTGGTTGTTTCGATAAGATTGTACGTAGACCTCTTTTGTCTGGTGAAATTTTGGAGGTTCGTGGAGAAAAACCGATTAGTACCCTCAAACTCATGACTTATACTCAAGCCCAAAAATACCTAGGCAATAATTATGTGGCTTTCGTGGCACAAATCGTAGAGGAGAAAGGCAAGGGTAAAATTATTCAAGATATCCCTATTGTTCGGGATTATCCTGAGGTGTTTCCCGAAGAATTACCTGGTTTACCTCCTACTCGTCGAATTGAGTTCCGTATAGACTTATAGCTGGTGCCAACCCCATTGCGAAATCTCCGTACCGTGTTACACCGTCTGAGATGTAAGAATTATCGAAACAGCTTCAGGAACTTTCAGACAAAGGATTTATCCGTCCGACTTTTTCACCTTGGGGTGCTCCAGTTTTACTTGTGAAAAAGAAAGACGGATCTTTTCGCATGTGTATCGATTACCGTGAGCTTAATAAACTCACAATCAAGAATCGATATCCCCTACCTCGCATTGATGATCTTTTTGACCAACTTCAGGGTGCAACTTGTTTTTCGAAGATTGATCTACGTTCTGGGTATCATCAACTTCGTGTACTTGAGGAAGATATTCCCAAGACAGCCTTCCGCACTTGTTACGGTCATTATGAGTTCAATGTTATGCCTTTCGGTTTAGCGAATGCTCCGGCAGTCTTTATGGACTTGATGAATAGGGTTTGTAAGCCTTATTTGGACAAGTTCATCATTGTTTTTATTGATAACATCTTGATTTATTCCAAGACACGAGCTGATCATGGACAACATCTTCCTCTAACAATGGAACTCCTAAAGAAGGAACAACTTTACGCCAAATTCTCCAAGTGTGAATTTTGGCTTAAGGAAGTTCAGTTTTTGGGTCACATTGTCAACGACAAGGTATACATGTAGATCCAGCCAAGATCAGTGCAATCAGGGATTGGAGTACCCCTACAACCTCTACCGAAGTTCGTTCATTTTTGGGTCTTGCGGATTATTATCGTCATTGCAAACTTCTCCAAGATTGAGGTTCCTAACGTGATGTCGAATTCTCACGTAAATTTAATCCAATTACAACTAAATACTAGCGGCAAGTGGTATCGAACTCAGGGAGTTTGTGGAAAATGTGTTTACTATGTAGCCTTCTAGTTAACTAATTAAATTAAACTAAGTTGCAGAAAAGTAATTTCGGAGATTTTGATTGTTTGTTTTTAAGACTAAAATTAACTAAGTAATTCTTGCAAAAGAAATATTTGATTTGTAAACAATTTAGAGACAAATGACCATCCTAGATATCCGGGTTTCAATTGACATTCATGCTCAAATCCCACTAGAAGAATCACATAGACATGACTCATGTGTTGCTACTTTTGTGATGAAAGGGAACTAAGTACTCGGATTAAACTAATGCGAGGTTGTTACCCGATGATCAATTAATAACTATCCAACCCTAACCCCTCACGTTATATCTTGATTGTCAACGACACCAAGAACGTACGATTTAGGTTATGATCAAACACATCAATTAACAAATTACAAAAAAATATCAACACACCATAATAAACCAACAAAGATTACAAGTCTATTGTTCTAGAAATAAAAACAAGAACCTGAATGTCTCAAACAAACCTTCAATCTAGGATGATCACAAAAAAAGTTAGCCACTCATAACTTGGACAATCATCATCACACACATATTAATGTTCATAGGAGTAAAAACACTAATCCAATGTTTAGAAATTGTTCCAAGCTTGCAAGAACACCCCAAAATTCATCTCTAGACTGCTGGCAACCGAATGGGGCTGATTGGAGAGGAAAAGACACCATAAAAACGCAATAATTGGGCAGTTACAAAAATTCCTCGCTGACGCCACTGTAAGCTACGGTGCCACCGTAGCTTACGGTGGTCACCATAAAACTCTACGGTGGTTAGGATCTGGATTACGGTGGGAATTTACACCCAACAGCCACCGTAAGCTACGGTGGTGCTGTAAGCTACGATGGTTACTAAAGTTTGCTCCTTTGTTTGCTCGATGCACTTTTACGACTCCCGTTCGACTCTAGCACGTACGAGCATCCATCCCATCATCATAAATCATCATTTTTATGCTCATTATACCTGCAAAATCAAACATCCCATAGTTATCGAATCAAATAAGAAACTCGAGTAAATGTGCCAAAGTATATGATGTTAACACATTAAGGGTCGTCCAAAGGACTACCCGTCACATCCCCACACTTAACCGTTGCTTGTCCCAAGCTACACATCAAACCCATTCCAAATTCATGATTAATTTCAAACCGTACAATTAGGTGTCATCATTTACTAACTTATATTTTACCACTTACACACCCCTCACAATCAACTCTCCTTCGGTGACAACAAAGAAGCTAGCGACATTTATACTAGCACCCTCAATGCAAATATGTTAATGTGCGACAATTGCTTGTGTGTAAATCAAATCTCCGCCTAAGACATGCATAGCTTGCTTGTAAATTAAAAGGACTTAACGGTTGTAACTGGGCTAGGCGAATGGTAAGAATGAGAGAATATATGCAAGTAGCTCGTTGATTCGATTCGGTGATACAATTACAATAAAGATAAAAACAGTACAAACATTAACTATATAAAAACTACCTTCCATTTTTTTTTCTTTTCTATTTCTTCCACTAACTAGCATCATTACTTCTTCGTTTTGAACTTTTGTTGGTGCATATGTCTGTTGCCTTCGTCATTATGTATCGAGTCTAAAGCGAATAGGGCTTAATCTGTGAGAAACGAGGCGTATTTAAGTGAGTTTGTAAGCAAGTTCGCTTGAGAAGGAACTTGAGAAGTCAAGTTCGGCCGAACTTAACTTGGTCATTGTTTTGGCCGAACATGCTATATCTTCGGGCGAACTTGGTGTCTCCATGAGCGAACTTGCAAGTCTATAAATAGGTGCCTTGGTTATTTCATTGTAACTTCAGAGATTTTGGCACAGAGACGACAAAGCTCTATCGGATCCGGAACATGAATTTATTGAACATAAGATCAATGAAATCAATCTTTAAATGAGTAATTCCAGTTATTCGATTAACTTGTCATTAGTTTCCGCCTAATTGGACAATAGATAGCAAACTTGGTTCCCGAGCTGTTCGTGGACGTTCCTACAAGTGGTATCAGAGCCTGGATACCTAAATTTGCTGGAATCAAAAAAGAATCTCTCTTATTCTACTCCATTCTATCTTTTTTCTTAACATTTTCACAGTACTTGATGATTTCATGGTAAAAAATGGTTGATTTTTGAATATGTTATGTAAAACACAGTTGTGGTAAACCCTGAGAGTTTGGACATCAAATTCAATCGAATTGATACCAAAAAGTTGCAAACACCATGTTTTGAAACAAGATTCACCGAACTTAACATCAGGTTTGACCGAACTTGATTAAAATTTCACTGATCAAGTTTGACCGAACTTGACATATTTTTCAAGAATTTTTTGTAAGTTCGCCCGAACTTGAAGGAAATCTCAATATTTATGATTAAGTTCGCCCGAACTTGATCAAGTTTCATTGATATCCTTTTACAAGTTCGCCCGAACTTGATAAAGTTTTTGAAATATTACATAAGTTCGACCGAACTTACCTGCTTCTTGAAAATATTCACAAGTCCGCTCTACAAGTGTGATTTTTATCAAACCCCACATCAAGTTCGACCGAACTTGATAAGTCTTTGACAAGTTCGCCCGAACTTGTCTAAGGTTCCTAAAAAAGGCATGAAAATCCCGAAAAATGTCACGAACATTATATATCTTTCGAATCTTATCGACGAGACGATTTTAAATATATAATCGGGTATAAATTGTTTTCGAAAAATTTTAAGCGTTTTTAACGTACCGATTGTCGATTAAAACGTCAGTTTTTTGTAAAATTGCTTGTTACTAATCAATTGTCAAGTGTTTTTGATCAAATTCACAGATAAGCAAAATGGAAGATTTCCACAACGTGTTTGTTTCACAAATGGCTTCTTCATCAAATGTAAATACTCTTGCGGCGAACCAGTTAAATATCGACAATGAAATGGGTACTATTTAGAAACCGCCGAAGCTAATGAGTATAGATGAGTTTGAAGGATAGAAAGAAAAGTTTGTGAATTGGATACAAGCAAATCAATTTGACAGTTGGTTTGCAGTTGAGGATAGCTACAAATGGCCAAAAGATAAGCGTGATCAAGATCTTCCTTTGAACAAGTTTTCACCAGGCGACAAAGCACAGTATGTCGCTGAGAAGAAGATGATTAGCTTGATTCAATCAATCAGTAAAGGAAGATATTTTGATACTATTGCCAGAGTTTGATACTTCTTAAGAATTATGGCACTCCTCTACGACAAATTCAAAGGAAGTGATGAAATGATCAAGACAAGAAGGCCCTAATCATGAAAGAATTCGAGATCTTTACGATGATCAAGAGCAAGAAGGCCTTAATCAAATGATTGATAGATACTGTCATCTCATGCTCCAGATGAGAAAACATGACATCAAAAGATTACCGAAGAGCAAATCGAGAATTTGGCCGATGCACTTCCAGAAGGAGAATGGACGACATACTTAACGATTTTGAAAAATGTCCATCTTGGAGACATTTCAAGTTGTCATCTTTTATCGACAAATTAGAAGGTCATGAAATGGAGTTGATGAAAATGGCGAAATCAAAGAATGCCAATGTTGTTCAAGATGTCGGTGTCTATTACAAAGGAGGTATTCAAGATACTCCGGTTCAAAGCCCGAAAATTCAAACGACTTTTAATGCAAATGCAAATTCTTCTCCAATCAAAGTTCTCCATATGTTGGTTATTCTAGTGCTAGCTCAAGCTCTTCATTCCAAAATCAAACAAATCAAGCTGTTCTGATTCAAATGTTTTCCAGTGCAACATAGAGTCGATTTGAAGAATGTATTTCCAGAAAAAGTGGCTAAACAACACATAGCACTTCTCGCTACCGTCCTTGAATCGTATGAATGTCTTGTTGCTGGAAAGATTGGAACTCCAGAAATGACAGCAGAAGATTACGATCAGGTAGACGAAGAAGAATTGGAGTTGATGGATATTAAATGGAGCCTTGCGTCCATCATCAGAAGAGTTACAAAGTTTGTAGCACTCACCGGGAGAGATATTGGTAATTCAAGCAACAAGCTTGGATTTGACAAGTCAAAAGTCACATGCTTCTGATGTGACAAAAAGGACACTTCAAATCGCGAATGCAGTAATCAAGAAGCTAGTGGAAACCAAAATCCTTTCGAAAGCAACAATGAATACTACAAGAAAGCTCTGCAATATAAGCCATATCCTAATAGAACACATGTTGAAGTTGAAGATAAATCTGCAAAGAAAGCCGAATAAGCTCTTGTTGCCAATCATGAAGACGATGGTTTCGATTGGAACAAATACATCGGAAAGAAGACTGGTGTTGCTATGATGGCAGAGGTTGTGAATGAATCTGAGACACCATTTGTGGAAGCTGCTATCGAAAATGCTATTCAAGAAGCATTAATGCAGAGGGCTGAGGAAGAAGCTGTCCTAGAGGATGCAGTTCCGGAAAGATACATACAACAAACAGAGGAAGAAGGAATAGCTTATGCTGAGATGCAAAAACAAGAAGCTTTGAAAGCAGAGGCCGAAAAGGTAAAAACTGAGGTAAGAATGTCTGAAAAGGAAGTTGTGAAAGTTGTGGAGGTTGAAAAACCTTGCATAAAGTGCACAAGTCCTTGTGAACCATGCTTTTATAAGGTCAAAGTCATAAGAGAATTAACTGAACATAATGAAACTTTTTGTTATGATTACAGAAACATGAAAGAAGCTTATGACAAAATACAAGGCAAATATAAAAATGTAGAAAAAGCTAATCTTGATATTGTTGCTAATGAAAAAATACTAAAAGCAACGGTGATTGAAAAACAAAAAGCAATTAACATGTATGTCAACACTATTGCTGAAAGCGTGAGCTTCATGACATAAAAATTGAAACAGAACGTGTAAGACATCTTTTGAAAAGCTAACCACAAATGCTTATGTCATTGATCACATTCTTCCTACGATCAAATCAGAGGAAAATGACGGTAAACCAAAGCGTAAAGAATACGAAAGTGTTCCTTCACCATTCCTTGAAAATTATTCTTGCAAACAGGATGATGAAGTTGAAAAGGCATTTGATATATTACTTTTATCTGAATTGAAAAATCAATTGCCTGAGAACATTGAAGTAGACTTTACGAAATCAAATGATGACATTAAAGCAGTGGTAGATAATGTGGTAAAGAAAGTTTTGGGAAATGATTCTGACGATAACAGTTCTGAGTCACAGTCCGAAAATGACGATATAGCATCTTAAAATGATCTAAGTGATGATCCTAACGTTGTCATGTACAAAGTTAAGGATTCTGATAGATTATATTTTGATGATAGCTTCCCGATTCGGAACGTGAAAGAAGATCAAGTTGATAAATTTTTCAAACTTGTATAAGTTTCATCAAATGATCTCAAGAAAAACGAGAAAAGATTTTACTCAAAACCCAAAAGGAATGCTAACAATTATCGAAAGTTTGGTGGTGATTTTCCTGAGAACAGGAGAGAAAGATTGGGTTTGGAGGAAAAAGAAGATGAGCCGAGAAAGAACCAGAAGTTGCCGTTCTAGGAATACAAAGGTAAACTTATAAAGTTTGTGTATGGAACGAATACGGTTCAGGAAAAAGGTAAGATTGGGAAGCAATCTAATGATGAGTTCAAAAAGGAGAAAGAACTTCGGGATAAGGCAAAGATCAAGCTCACAAGTGGTGTAAAACCCACTAGTTGAAATGTTACTGATTCAAGGACATGCTTTAAATGCAATACAATTGGTCATATTGCTCGAAAGTGCCTGAATCTAAAGCCTATGTTTTCACGAAGCAAAAATGTTTCAAAAGAAGAAAAGCAGAAACAACCCGAGATTGTAAAATCCAAAAATGAATCTGTTTCTGAAATAAAACCCAAAAATGAATCAAAGTTTTAAAACTCAGGTTTTGAGAAAGGTGAAACTTCAAAGTCAAACAAAAACGATGATTCACGGTTTTATATTAAAAAAGCAAGATTTATGTCACAATCTTGGATCGCTAAAAAGAAATCTTCTGAAATTGAAAAGTTTGTTGCTGCTAAAACTGAAAATGTCAAATCAAATGAAGCAGTCATTAAAAATGATCTTTCAAAGTTGAAAAATGACTTTATAAAACAAACAGAAAAAGAAAAGGTTGAAAAAGTTTCAAAATATCATTGGACGAAAGGTTTGGTGACAATTTTGATTATGATGATTGTTATGAATTTGATTACGTCAATTATCAAATTCAACCCAAGAACAAAAAGGCTTGGGTTTCTCTTTTCAAGTAGTTACTTTCATATGCAGGAATTCCTAGATCCACTTTATCAAAGTTGATTCAGGATTGAGGAAGCTCTAGATCAATTTTAACTTATCCAAAAATGTCATATCTTTGTTATTTTGGAGCTAAATCTCTCGAAGGTTTCTTTATCGGATATGCGTGTCCGTTGAGAAGAGTATATGTTCCTTCATTGCGAAAAGTTGTTAAAGCACAACACGTGGATTGTTTCAATTACACGGATCTTATTCAAAGGAAAGGTGACGCGTGGCTGTTTAACTATCAAGACCTATGGAAGTCATTTGACTTGCCCAAAGAACTAACTGACGAAGAAGTTGCAGCGTTATATTATCTTCACCAGTCAACGAATCAAGAGAAAATTGTTCGACCAATTGTGGTTAATCAACCCATGTTGGATCCATCTTCTTCTGGCGCAAGTTCAAACAATAGTGGTGTTCTGGCTGAAAATGTTTCTGAAACATTATCATCACCCACTACTCTTCCAACAAATGCCTCTACCGAACCAATGAATACAACAACGGAGCCTAGTATGCCTCAGAATCAAGATTCTGATTCAGATGAAGCACCAACATTTGATGCTGATGGGGAATCATCTTCTTCAGATGAAGAAGTGGAGCAGATAACAAGTCTTCTTAATCAATCTGCAGTCCCGAACAACAGAAATGAAGCTTCATCAAGCTCTCCAAACATTGAATTAGTTGTTGATCTCAACATCACTAATCAGCAAAACTCAGTAGATGTTCCAAGTGAAGAATTGCCACGATCATATTCCTATCATCCGTCAACAAATATTATCGGAGAACTTCAAACTGGTGTTAGAACTCGAGGGCAAATTAATAAAGCACTCAGTGGTTTCTACACACGTGTTGCTACAACCCAGAACCATTGTTTCCATTCATGTTTCATCTCTCAGATTGAGCCTAAGACAGTTAATGAAGCTTTAGCAGATGAAAAATGGGTACAAGCAATGCAAGAAGAATTATTGCAGTTTGAGAAGTTGGGTGTGTGGAAGCTTGAAGACCTACCAGAAAATCAGAAAGCAATTGATACAAAATGGGTCTTTAAGTGTAAACGTCATGATAGAGGAGTTATTGTTCATAATAAAGCTAGGCTTGTTGTCAAGAGATTTCACCAGAAGGAAGGGATAGACTACACTAAAGTCTATGCACCAGCAGCTCGATTGGAATCTATTCGAATATTTCTAGCTTTCGCATCATGGGAAGGATTTAAGGTCTATCAATTGGATGTCAAATCAGCTTTTCTGTATGGCAAGTTACCCGAGAAGGTGTACGTCGGACAACCACCGGGTTTGTCGATCCACTTAACAAGAAGAAAGTGTACGTACTGGATAAACCACATATGGTCTACACCAAGCCCCGAGAGCATGGTACAAGACGTTGTCGTAACATCTCGTCAGAAACGGCTTTATCAGAGGAACTGTGGATAGTACTCTTTTCACCAGAGAAGTTGATGGCCATCTGATTGTAGTTCAAATCTACGTTGACGACATCATCTTTGGATCTACTAACGATAGTCTCTGCAAAGAGTTTGAGGGAATTATTAAAAAGAAATTCGAAATGTCCTCGATGGGCGAAATGAACTTCTTTCTTAGTTTGCAAGTAGATCAACTTCCGGATGGTATTTTCATTCATCAGACTAAGTATGTTCACGACATCTTGAAGAAGTTTGGAATGGAAAGCTTGAAGCCTCTATCTACGCCTCTTTCTCTCAACCACGGCATTTGCGTTGACGAGACTGGAGCCAAAGTTGACGAGACGTTATAAAGATTGATGATTAGATCACTGATGTATCTGACGGCATCGCGCCCAAATATTATGTATCCAACCTGCCTATGCGCCAGATATCAGTCAAGCCCGAGGATCTTACACATGCAGATCATGAAGCGTATCTTCAGATATCTGAAAGGATGCCCAAGCACCGGCTTGTGGTACCCGAAGAACGACAATTTCGACCTTACAGGCTATGCTGATTCCGTTTTTGGTGTAGATAAGTTGAATTCTAAATCAACTACAGCGGGATGCTAGTTCTTCGGAACAAGAATGGTAACATGGCAGTGTAAGAAACAGACTACGGTCGCTCGCTCTACCTGTGAAGCTGAGTATATCTCGGCCTCCAGCTGTTGTTCATAGATTCTGTGGATTCAACAACAGATGAGAGACTATGGTCTGCAATTTCTAGACACTACGCCGTATGTTGATAACAAGGCAGCCATCGATATAACTAAAAATCCGGTTCATCACTCACGCACAAAACATTGAAATTCGTTATCATTTCATTTGTGATTGCTACGAAAAAAAATTGGTACGAATAGAAAAAATCCACACTGACGAACAAAAAGCTGATTTTTATACCAAACCATTTTCATTGTCACGGTTTAAATACTTGTTGAGAATTAACGGTATGAAAAATTTGCTGACAGGTGTGGATGCTGAGGTTGAATACGGATCGAATGACGAGTTTGCGTGATTCACATTGGTTTGTAAGTACTTTTCTAGTTTAAAACTTTATTAAAAACTAAAATCCAAAAAGATGTTTTTGATTTTAGCGGGAGAAATGTTAGAGAAAATACAAAAACATTCGAAAAATTTTAAAATCCAAAAACATATAAAAACTCAAAATGTTCAAAAATATTGAAAAAGACAAAAAAATTCAGTGTCATAAAAGGAAATGATAGTACATCAGTGAACTATCATAGTATGCTAAAGAAATGTAAAGTTTTAAAAAGTAATAAACGAGTCTTACTATGGATGTGTCGATAGGCTTAACACGTTCAGTAAACTGTTTTCGAGATATAAACTAAATTTTACAACTGCTTAATCTTGGGATTAACACATCTTGGATATATGGACTTAGTACTCCGAAATTTCATTTGAAAGATTGCCTGATTCTGAGATACGAGGACTTTATAGATAGTTATCTGAGGTATTATAAAAGTTCTCCCGATTAATTTCGGAAGCAATGGCCTAGAACTTCTATAATACTTTCGCATTAAATCCCATTTTGCATGCAATATTGAAAAGTATCGAAAGATATAATCATATGCAATACTGAAAAGATTCCTTAAGTGGAACACACCTTAAAGACGAGCCTTCATCTCTTTATCTGTACGGTAGTACTAACCTGAGCTCTAAAGGTCTCGCACAACCCAGATACGATATCAATTACGCTATATTCACCTGTAAGATAAAATCTAGGGAATCTGGATATGGGAGTATATTCAATAAGTGGGAACCATAGATAAGTCAAGTTTCATGAATTCTATCTTAACATATCTTGAAACAATTGAGAAATGTGGTAAAGTTTAAGTGGACAAACATATCGACAATCTAGGTAAACGAGTTTAAAACTTAAAGTCATATAAAGGTCAACAGTACTGGTGATATGTCTCAATCAACTGATATGATCCTTAGACCCAAATTCACAAAAATATGTCTGTATATAGTTTACATTGCTTATTTCATTGTATTTCAGCTTTACAGATTAAAATCAAAAAGATTTTCGGTGTGTTTTAGCATAAACTTACAAAAATACAAAAAGATTTTATTTCTACATTTGTTTTCAGCAAACCAATGTTGGAGAACGGATCTTTGAAGTCTGGTAAGGTGCTAAACTGGTGGGAACCTCTTTGACAACAGGCTGGGAGTTAATCTGAAAAGATAAAACGATAAAAAGTTCATTAATTTGAAACTTTGATTTTGAAAATATCAACAGTTTGTTCGTAACGGGTCAAACCTGGGTCATTAACTTGGACTCGGCAGATAAATCGGTTAACCAAGGTCATTAGCTTGGACTTGGTCAACTAAGTGGATTTTCATAATTGGTAAAAAGTTGGAAAGTTCAGGGTTTAAAATGAAAAATTTGAAAAAGTTTGAAATTTTGATGTTTGGCAAGTTCGGCCGAACTTGCTAAACAATTCAAGTTTAACAATCAGCAAGTTCGACCGAACTTGAAGATGGCTGATTGTTTATTTTTATAATAAGTTCGCTCGAACTTAGTCTAGGCTTTCGAGATGGACTTAGCAAGTTCGCCCGAACTTGACATGGTATAAATACCATTCAAGTTCGGCCGAACTCATTTACTTGATATCAGAACCGTTTTGAGCGAACTTGAGCTTTTAGAGAGAATTTGTGAAAAATTGGCACTTTTGAGCCGTTATACTGTCCGATTGAAGTTAGCTTTTGGTGATTAGCACACCAATCACTATGCAGAGGTACTTAATTAAGAATAAACCATGATTGAACTGTCAAAGAAACAAAACCAAATCTAAAAACTTAAAATCTGATAGTTTTTGGTGTTATTGGACAAAATTGAACATAGATCTTTGATCTATACTTAAATCGACCGTGAAATTGTTTTTCATTGAACTGAAATACATGTATGCCTGATTAAACTTGGTTGATCTGTTGAAGAAGATGACAAGTTCGGCCGAACTTGTTGTCAAGTTCGACCGGACTTGTCCAAAACCCAACTAAATGAACAAGAAACATGTTCGACCGAACTTGATTGTTGAAATATTTTTTATCCAATCATGTTCGACCGAACTTATATTAACCAAAAGTGATTTGTTTGTATTGTAAGTTCGCCCGAACTTTTTCTTTAATGTGTAACATGTGTCTCATACATGTTCGGCCGAACTTAGGAAAATTTGATTAATAAAAACTGTAAGTTCGCCCAAACTTGCATTAGGAAAAAAATGAACAAGTGTATTACATGTTCGGGAGAACTTGTTAAAATCAGTGTGTTTAACACTAATCAAGTTCGCCCGAACTTGATTAAACTGTTAGAAATTTTTTTGTGATTTTTCCTCGAAAAGCGTGCTAATTGTTTGATGTCATTTTTCATGCACAGGTTCCAGGGCGTGTTATCTCAGTTGAGTTTTCCCAAACTCACAATACATGCATCACGCTTGACAAGTCTATTTGTCCGTCGCTGAAAGAATATGACAGCATTTTGATGTTTCTCGAAGACAGTCATATTCGCCGTGCAATTACTGAGCGCACCGTTTCGTATCGATCTCATATTATTCACTTTTGGATGAACATGAGTCTAAATGCTGACGAGAAGATAATCTCTTCTACAGTACAAGTTGGTAATGAGATAAAGCCGATCACAGTTACTGAAGGTGATATCCGAAGGATTTTGGAGCTTAAGGATAAAGAAGATAATCCGATTCATCAAGACGAGAAAATGGTTCGCGGATGCTTTTTCCGCATGGGCTACAAAGGAAGTGTAAACAAGCCAATGCTAAAGAAAGGGGAAGTGCCTAACCCCTGCAAGCTTCTGATTCATGCGTTGAGTCATACCTTTAGCCATCGCAGAGCCGGTTTAGATGATGTTCATGATTATTTGGCTAGCATGGCAACGACGCTTATTCTGAAGAATCCATTCAACGTTTCGAAGTTAGTGTTTACTCATATGTCAAAGAATATGGAGGATTCGAGATTGTGCCTTCATCCAAGATTTATTCAGTTATTGATTGATGAGAAGTATCCCAACATAGCTCGAGATCCAAATGATGTTCTTTATTTAGTTCATTTCGACGAAACAGAGTGAAGAAGCTTATCAAGTTCCAGAAACAAGCTTTAGCTCCTATTGCCAAGCCAGTATTCGGAGCGATTAAAGATTCTCATTATGTCTCACCACCTGGAAACAAATGGAGAAAGGATGGTAGTGATGACGAAAAAGAGCTTAAAGCCGAGCAGGAGTGGTTTAAAGAATTCAAACCGAAGGCAAGGAGTGAATGGTTTTTGAAAGCTGAAGCTGATAAACCAAAGAAAAAATGAGTGTCAAAGAAAGTTAAAACATTGCTTGTTGATGAGGAGGAGACTGAGAATGTTGAGGCAGTGGCTGGATCTAGCGCCGCAGTCGTTAATGAAAGTCAAGAAATGGTGAAAACGACTCAAGAAGAAGTAATTTCTGCTACGTCCGAAAATGAAGAATCTGATAAAGAACCTGAAAAGACAGAGGCTGAAATAAGAGCAGAAAAAGAAAGGAGACTTGATGCAGATTTTGATCCGAAT
The DNA here is from genome assembly GCA_947069175.1 of Scalesia atractyloides. Taxonomy (NCBI): domain Eukaryota; kingdom Viridiplantae; phylum Streptophyta; class Magnoliopsida; order Asterales; family Asteraceae; genus Scalesia; species Scalesia atractyloides. Next base: position 41,868,481 of record CAMTDV010000021.1, on the reverse strand, counting down.
GCAGAAATAGAATCTGATGTGGAGAGGCCTAAGAAAAAGGCGAAGCGTACAAAGTCTCCTGCAATCGAAATATCTAAGAAAACTACAAGGTCACCGCATACTAAAGGAAAACGAAAAGCTAAAAAAGCTCAGAAAGCGGTGAGCAAAAGATACAAGAGCAAAGTGCAAAGCACAGAAGCCACACAAGAACCTTCTAGTGCTCAGGAGAAAGGAGCAACACAAGAACCTCCTCGACAAGAACCTCCTGTTATCGTACATGCTGAAACAGAAAGGAAAGGAGTTACACAAGAACCTCCTGTGTCTGAATTTATTGATGTTCCGATCGCTGAATCGTCGAGTGCTCAAAAGACTTCAGCTCCTGATAGCTCTACGCCAAAGAAGTCTACACCAAAAACTGCAACACCAAAAGATTCAACAACCAAGACGCCGAGGGGAAGTATGTTTGGTGATATGCCACACGGCCCAATCTGTCTTGAAGACTTGGATGAATTTGTCCCAGAAACGAATGCTGAAATGTTAGAAAAACGTGCGAAGGTTTTGGAAGATAAAGTTGCACAGATTGAGTTAGAAAAGGCTGAGCTTGTAAAGAAGGTGAATCAAAGTGAAGTCGAAAGAGAAATTCTTGATGATAGAGTGAAGGTGCTTGAAAATGAAAGAGAATATTACAAGGCGTTGATAGAAAGTCTGCAGGACGCCAATGAAAAATTACAAATAGAGATTGCAGAATTGAAGAAAATTCAAGCTCTGAATGATCAAAGATTCATCAGATTACAAAAAGTGTTATCCAATAATCTGAATATTGATTTTATCGCTGAATACGATCGTCTGGATCGTCAAGAAGCCAAGGAACATGATGAGAAAGAATTGGCTGAGAGTGGTAAAGGGAAGCAGGTAGAGGGTGAAGCCCCTAAATCTACTAATGAGAAATCTTCTGATGTCCCCGAGAAATCTACTGAAGATCTTTCAAAAGCTTCTGAGTCTGATATACAAAAGGTTAACGAATCTGTCAAGCCTTCTGATCCTACCATTGTTACTGAAGAAAAAGACAATGAAGAAGCCGAGAAAGAGGATAAGAATGACGAAGAGGAAGAAGGATATGAAGATTGGAATGTTGGGGATGATGATGATGATTTTGATCAGGGTAATGATGATTTTGATCAGGGTGGTACAGTCTTAAAGATCAATGAAGCTAAAGTTTCGGATGAATTTGATTTTTCTGATCTGATGGATGATGAATCTAATTGAATGGAAGATAAAAGCCAGGGGGAGTCAGGGCAAAAAGGGCCTTCATATGATATTGATTTATTAGATGTTGATCGTTTTGCAAAGCCCATGACTACAGTACCTACGAAGCCTTTAATACTGATGTTGGAACACAATGTTGAAGAAGGTGAGTTTGTACATAATTATTTAAAAAAAGATCTGGCGAAGCTAGTTGAAGCTGAAGTTGAGAACTTGGAGTTTGATTTTGAGGAGATAATGAATGTCAATACATTTGAGCCAAAAGAGTATCAGTATGAAGAAGATTTGAAGCTGATGAATACAACCTTGTGATTGTTGAAGACTGGTCCTCAGATGATGAAACAGAACAGAAAGCTAAATATGTTGGTCAGGATTCAAAAGTTTTCCTACTTTTGAAGAAATGTATAAACAGCTGAATGAAGATATGTTGAAAGATAGAATTGCTGAAGAGCTACGTGAAGGAAAAATTCCTAGGCCAATGACCAAAGAAGAGATAGCTGAAGCGAGAAAGACCTGGTTCAAGAAGATGCCTCTGAACGTAAGTTTCGACGTCCACTGGCATTCTTCACCAGAGATAAAGATGTTTCTTTGGGAGATATATTGAGTTGGGGATGGTTTAAGGAGCTCAACGTATATGCAATCAAAAGAGAGTTTGGAGTGCAATACTTCAAATATCTTGATGATTTAAAGACTTTGCCGTATCGGGATAAGGAAGAGCTAGTGCAAATAGTGAACATTACTTATCAGATGAAGACAGTTGATCAATTGTTACGGAAAATGATAAAGTACGAAGGTGAAAAAGGTTGGAATCACTGGAAGCCGTTTATTCCGAGACGAAGAACAAAGATGAACAAGGTTACCAGAGAAAAGTACATAACGTTAATCATGAAACGTCCTAGAGCCATGAGGATTATACCGCTTATGCGAATGAACATAACTTTTATCCTTTATTCAAGTGGTGGCAGATTGATTCAGCTACTTGGATATTGCTAAAGAAAGAGTTGAAGTAATGGGTTATCAGGGTATGAGAGGTTTATGGAGAACGATAAGGATTCTAGATCTTATATGGTTGGTAAACTGCTCGAGAGAAGATATAAAATGCGTTTTCTACAGCAAGATTGTTTTTGAAGAAAAAGAAAAGGTACAGGCTATGCAGTATCAGAAAGTTGTCAATGTTTACTATGCACGTAATGTGAATTCAGGGAAGATGTGGCAAACAAAGTGGAGGGATCTGGAAAGAGTTAAATTTCTTAAAGAAGAAATCAGAAGTGAGGCGATGAAAGAAAAGATGGAAAAAGCGGCAAGGAAAAGTTCGCTCAAGATGGCTAACTTTAAAAGACCACCGCCAACTGATCAAACGCCGGATCCAAAACAAGAGAGATGAAAGAAGCCGTACAAGAACTTCTTTGGTCGGTTACGTTAATGAATATATGAAGACAGAGTTTTGAAGACTGATAAAACACGAAGACGATATCCAAGGGGGAGTCTGTTGGTGCATAATGTCTATGTGTTTGTCACACCCTCAATTTCCACTTGCGGAGTTTTACCGCGAGGCGTGTGATCAAACCAGAATCTGAGACACTAGTAATATCGAACGACTCTATATGATTTATTTAAACGTTTTCCAAAAACATTTGTATAACCATTCATAGTTATTTTCAAATTGTCTTAGTTTCAAAGTTTAGCGGAAGCATTAGTTTCAAAGTTTAGTAACGGGCGCCAACATAAACGCCAAAACCAAAAATCCCAAACAATATTCGTAAATAAGACTCGATAAAAATGTCTTGATCAAATGCAAGTGAGTGCACCTAGCGCTCCTAGCGTCCTGAGACACATGTAAAGAAACAAGTGTCAACATTAAAGAAGAGTGAGTTCACAGGTTTTTATAAGTTCACAAGTTCGGTTAAAAGTTTGTTTTCCCCCGTTATCCCTAACCCGGGATAACGATATAGTTCCATTATTCCTAACCCGGAATAATAATGTTGGTTCGTAATTAAGTTCAATGTTAACATGTAGGTAGCGAGCCTAAAGTTACATCACATAAGAGTTCGCGATCGAAGCTGACTGTTGTTGCCTTAGTGTTGCCAGGCCTATCACTGACCATGGCGAAAGTTAGGCCAAATTAATCACCCGTTGACCATACTCGGTCGGCTAGCGCAACTAGCTCGGGTGGGGCTTGTCGGGCCGAGTAGTACTACTTATAATTTCCCCGCTATCTAACCCAATACTAACGATCCGAGAGTTTGTTGAGGACTTCCGTGATATAGCTACTTAGTGACCATAACGTACATTAACATTAAATTAGTTACCGAGTAGTTTAATGACGTTAATTTCGCATAACGTAAAGATAGAGTTATAGAGTGTATACATGTTTCTCCCCTGTTGTTTAAAACCGGATAAAATAGGGGCCGTGAACTCACCTTAAATTGCTCGGTTAGAGTAACACAAAAGTAGCAAATGATGGGACCGCTAATCGCGTCCTTGAAACGATGATGATTAGCGAACCGGGACAAGATTGGAATCAATCCGGAAGTTGGAGACTTGTGATCGTGAGAGAGGGGGGGGGGCCTGCCGTCGGTTCTCCTAGGGGTTAGGGTTTCTCCTTTTTTTTTTTAAACTATAACATGCATACATACAATTATATAGCACAAGGGAAAAGAAGGGGAGGGGGTGGGGGTGCGACCGCAAAGGGGGGGGGGTTTGAGTAAGTGGCTTGGGCCTCAAGTTTAGGTTAGTTCCTTGGCCCGTAAGGAGGTGAGGTCGACACGTTTCGCGGCTCGGTTCGGTTCGGCTATTTATTTATTATTTTTTTGTAACTAATAATCGCGAAATCAATGCGTGATACAATAATCTACAAAATATACAAACGTTTAATAACACATAGCACGTAATTCACCCAATAAATTCACAAAGTTAGCGTAGTTATTGCGAGCGTGTAATTTAATTCTCCGAATTAAATCAGCGTAGGAATGAATACCCGTGAAGTAGCGCGTTTAAGATACCTGAAAAGCCTGGATGTCACAGTGTTAGTCTTATATCGAGTCTGTATTGAATAGAGCTGAATAGGCTTGGTTTTGAAGTATTTATAAAATGTTTTAGCCATGTTCGGTCATAAGTCATGTAATGTATGCATGTTCGGCCGAACTTGCATAGGCAAGTTCGGGCGAACTTGCACCCTCCATGGCCGAACTTGTTGTGCTATAAATACCTAGCTTGTGTGTCTCATTTGTAACTTTGGCATTGTAGAGGCGAAGCTCTGTCAGTCTGTAATCTGAACGTTTAATCAATGAAACTCACGATTAACTGATTAATTCTTGTCTATTGGTAAAACGATGTAATATTTCCGCTATTATGGACGTTAGATATCAAATTTAGGTTCCTAAGCATCGAGGATCGGTCCTACAGAAATAAATATTCCAACATATTTTGCCATCACGGGTGCTTCTCAGGTGAGATATACAAATCTTTCAATGAAGGTGTGATGTACTGAGTTGTCAGTTTACTGTCAAACTTCGCCACCCTTCTCAATGAGTCAAAAGACATCTCAACATCAATCCCATTCACTGTCCCAATTAACTTCATTTTTGTTGCCCCTTTGAACGGAGGGCATCGTAAAGTTGCCATCCACTCTTGAATTTCTTCAACATACAGATTGTTCCCTGCCTTATCATAACACTTCAACGCCGCTTCCCAACCAAGTGCTCTAAATTTATCTATGACCCCAAATGGCCCAAAATCCACCTCACGGACCTCCTTTTCGCAAATAAAAGCTTCCTTGCGTTGAGCCAAGGCGTTCATTTGATCATGAAACAACACGGCTTGCCACTCAGACAGCTGATCGTGCAATGGACCAGATGTCCGTTGCGGTTTTGGCCCTCTCGGTTGCTCCTCTTCTTCACTTTCTTCGGGATCCTGTTGCAAAACTACCCTTCTTTTCCTTTCCTGTTGCGAAGCCGGGTCACTTGAGGATCCCACTTGTTCTTTACCTTTACGTCCCATAATCCTACACATCACAATCAAAACACACAAACATTTTATCAAATTCTTATCATTCTTCTTCCACACACTAGCTTATCACCATAATTGTAGATGTAAACACAACCTTTTAATTTTTACAAAATTTGGGCATGATGTCTCTACATGCTAAAAATTTCCCAAAACATAGAACTACAATTTTGACATCACCCCTATCTACAAGCATAGCCTCAAACAACCCACAAGTTCATATTATCTAATCTCTATAAGCAAGTGTGCAACAATATCAACTACTAAAACTTACAATTCTGCAATATACCTCAAATAATGAACATAAATTGTATACCTTTGCTTTGTAGATGATGAGAATAACAAGAACTTCAAGCTAAACACAAACCCACAAAAACCCCCAAAATTTCGGACCAGAGATGTCCGAAATTTACCACCAAAACACAAGAATCTTGAGAAAATAAGCACAAATGAACTCCTTGCGAAATTATAGCCAAGATTGACCCAAAAATCTCTTGATTTGGTAAAGATTTGATGAAAATGGTGTGAGTTGAAGGTTATGGAAGTTAGGGTTTATGTTTAGGGAGAAGTGAAGAAGAAGAAGAAATATGTAGTGAAAAATGAGTTAAACCCGTGTATGGATGGGGATTAAAGAAAGATTTTCGTTTTTTTTAATCAAACCCGGCCCCACATCGCCAGATGGCGCCACCGTAAGCTATAGTGGAATTAATCCCAAAAATTTCACCGTATTCCAGGCTCTTGCCCCCTTAGGGTTTTTATAGCCACCGTAAGCTACGGTGCCACCGTAGCCTACAGTGGCATCTGGGCATTTTGATTTCGCAAAAAAAAACTTATTTTTATTTGTTTTAAATTTTTGTAATTTTTATGATTTTTATATTTTTCAAAAAGCATGAAAATTACACTACCCCCCATGAAAAATCCATGTTGTCCTCAACACTATGTTAGAGAAATTTGACAGAATATCCCCACACTTGTTTCGAACACCGGTTCAACATAAGGATGGAAAAAAAATAACTTAAACTAAACTAAATTAAATTGCATATTCACACTACCAAACCTGGGCCTCTTGATCATTCCTCATATACCGGGCGTAGAATGTAGCCGACCTTATCAACCTCTAAATTCTTGATGTCATTTCCTTCCAAGTACGGTTTTAGCTGATGCCCATTTACCATTTGCTGTTTGTTAGTGCCCACATCTAAGATATCTACATCGCCAAACCGACCCACTCGCGTGATCTCATATGGACCCATCCATTTACTCTTCAATTTGCTCGCAAACATCTTCAACCGCGAGTTGTAAAACCACACCTTTTGACCCACTTCAAAAACCTTTTTCCTAATTTTTGCATCGTGAACCTTCTTCAATTTGTCTTTGTATGCGAACGCACATTCATATGCTCCTTCTCAAATTTCCTTCTATCTCACTCAATTGCAATTTTCAAATTCTCCCCCCTTCATCATAATCCGCATTTACTGTTTTGATTGCCCAATGCGCATGATGATCCAACTCCATCGGCAAGTGACATCCTTTACCATAAACCATCCGGTAAGGAGTTATGCCAACCGGAGTTTTGTAAGCCGTCCGATACACCCATAACGCATCATCAAACTTACTTGACCAATCCTTCTGATCCGTTCGTACCGTCTTCCTGAGAATTTCCTTGATTTGACGGTTGGACACTTCAAGTTGTCCACTTGTTTGCAGATGGTACGGCGTAGCGATTCGGTGATTCACACTATACCTCTTCAATAATTTTGCAAAATTAAAGTTCTTTAAATGTGAACCCCCATCACTAATTATCACTATTGGAATCCCGAAGTGAGCAAAATATTAGATTGCACAAACTTAGAAACAACCGAATGGTCATTTGTTCTTGTAGGAATAGCTTCAATCCACTTTGATACGTAATCTACCACCACCAAAATGTACAAGACTCCATTCGAACTCGGAAAAGGGCCCATAAAATCTATACCCCAAAGTCAAATACTTCAACCACCAAAATCGGTTGTAGAGGCATTTCATCCCGCTTCGAGATACTTCCCATTTGTTGACCTCTTGTACATTGACGAGCATATTCGCATGCATCCTTGAAGATTGTAGGCTAATAGAACCCACACGTGAGTACCCGATAACCCGTCTTTTGTCCACTAAAATGACCCCCACAAGCAGATGAATGAGCATGGGTCAAAATCTCTAGCACCTCCGTCTCGGGTACACATCTTTGAATAACTTGATCGGGCCCAATCTTGAAAAGATCCGGTTCATCCCATATATACTGTTTAACTTGAACCATAAATTGTTGTCTTTGTTTCTTCCGAAATAGCACCCTTGGCCAAATAGTTTATGTAATGGGCATACCATGGTGCAACAAAAGTGGAAACGGCCAAGAGTTGCTCATCGGGAAACCGTTCATTGATCTCGCTCATATCATCGACACCTTATAATGGAATCCGAGACAAGTGATCTGCTATAACATTTTCACATCCCTTTTTCTCCCGGATTTCCAAATCAAACACTTGTAGTAATAATACCCATCAGATCAATCAGAGCTTCACGTATTTTTTCTGCATCAAGTATCGAACTGCGCTATGGTCCGAATACACAACTACTTTGCTCCCCCAAATATATGAGCGAAACTTATCCAAGGCAAACACCACCGCTAATAATTCTTTTTCAGTTGTGGTGTAATCCAGTTGCGCCTCGGACAAATTCATGCTAGCATAATAAATTACCACCGGCTTCTTATCGACTCGTTGACCCAAAACTGCCCCAATAGTTGTGTCACTTGCATCACACATTATCTCGAACGGCTTTGACCAATCTGGCGGTTGTAAAATAGGAGCCTTCACCAAGTGTTCCTTCCAAACATTGAAAGCTTGCAAACATTCATTAGTAAACTCAAAAGGGACGTCTTTCAATAACAAATTACATATAGGTTTAGTAATAACACTAAAACCTTTAATAAATCGTCTATAAAATCTCGCGTGTCCAAAAACGATCTTACCCCTTTTACATTTTTCGGTGGAGGCAAAGATGATATTACCCGTTTTTGCCTTATCCACGTCCATCCCTTTTTCTGAAATCACATGACCCAACACAATCCCCTCTTGGACCATGAAATGACTTTTTTCCCAACTTGGTACTAAATTTTTCTCGATACATCTTTTTAAAACTTTTTGCAACTCATCGAGACAAGATTCAAAACTAGTCCCGAAAATGGAGAAATCATCCATAAACACCTCGACGACTCCCTAACCATGTCCGAGAAAATACTAATCATACATCGTTGAAAAGTTGTCGGGGCGTTACACAAGCTAAAGGGCATTCGCCTAAAGCAAAAGTGCCATAAGGACAAGTAAAAGTGGTTTTGTGTTGATCATCGGGATGAATGGCGATTTGGATATAACCCGAGTACCCATCTAAAAAACAATAAAATTTTTGACCCGATAATTTTTCAATAATTTGGTCGATAAAAGGTAATGGAAAATGGTCTTTAGAAGTAGCGGTGTTTAACTTCCGATAATCAATAAAAACTCGCCACCCAGTAACCAGTCGGGGGCTATTTGTTCACCACTCTCATCTTTGATAATTTGAATGCTGGCTTTTTTAGGAACCACTTGGGTAGGACTTACCTAATCACTATCCGAAATCGGATAGATTATTCCGGCATCCAACCATTTAATTACCTCTTTCTTTACCACTTCCCGCAAGTTCGGGTTCAATCGCCTTTGAGCTTCCCTCATTGGTTTTGCATAATCGGTTGTTATGATCTTAAGCATCACAATGGATGGACTAATTCCTTTTAAATCGGCAATCGTCCACCCAATAGCCACCTTATTCTCCTTCAACACCTCCAATAGCGCTTGTTCTTGAATGTTCTCCAAATTAGAGGCAATGATGATCGGCAAAGTGTCGTCATCCCCTAAAAATGCGTACCTCAAGTGACTGCAAGTCCTTCAACTCCAACTTCGGTGGCTCTTCTAATGATGGCTTCATCCCCAAGCTAAATTCCATCGGTAGACTCTCAAACTGATGGGTCCATCGTGGACGACTCTCTTTGATCGCTAGAGCATCCAACTTTTTCTCCTCTATCCTCAATGCACAAGCATGTACCTGTTTAGAAAATCACAAACACAAGTTTCCATGCTATCTCCTCATACTCGTGCGGTTCATATCCGTCTACCAAATCTGCCATAAAACACTCATCAACACCAATAAAGTTAGAAGTGTTAGTGAAAATATTTAATCGCATTTTTCTATTTCCAAAGGTCATGTCAACAGTACCATACCGACAATCAATCACAGCATGAGCGGTGCTCAAAAAATGGACTTCCCAAAATAACATTTTGTGGTTGTTTTGGGTCTGCGGATGAGTAGTCTAATACAAGAAAATCTACCGGATAGTAGAACTCATCAACCTTAACAATTACATCTTGCACCATTCCTCGAGGTAGTTTATGAGATAAATCGGCCAAAACAATTGTTGTCCCAACCCTTGCCAATGGACCAAAATCATATTAGTCATATAAACCTCCCGGTAAAATATTCACTCCGGCTCCAAGATCTAACAACGCCCTTGAAATTTTAAAATTTCCAACTTGAATATTTATTAATGGCGTCCCTGGATCTTGGAGCTTAGGAGGAAGCTCCCCATTAAGAACCACACTAACATGGCCCGTCAAGTCAACCCACTTAGGCATTTTCTTCTTTTGTTGCCTTTTTTGAGTGCATAATTCTTTCAAAAATTTTGCGTAAGCGGGTACTTGTTTTATTGCATCAACTAAAGGAAGATTCACTTTTACTTGTTTAAAAACATCCAACATTTCCTCTTTCTGAGGACCCCTAGTTGAAATAAAATTTTTCTTACCCGGGTCAAGTAAAGCCGAAGGAAATGGAACTTGACTAGGTCCCCCTTCCTCATTTTTATCTTGTAGAATTTCACCCAACCCTGGTTTTCCACTTACTTTTTCAACATTAGGATCCTTCGACACAATTGAGGGTGACCCCTCATCCTCATCACTTTCATTACCCGTAATATCCTCAACCACCCCATCAACCAAACCCGGTAACAAATTTGGTTTAAATTCTTTACCACTTCTCAAGACACTAACATAGTTAATAGGAATATTATGCGAATTATTATGAGAAGGATTTTCCTTGGTGTCACTAGGAAGTTGCCCTTTACCTTTTTTCAATTCCGCTACCTCGGACGCAAGTTGACACATTTGAGTGGTTAACGCTTAGATGCTTTTATCACGAACCTCATCTTTTTGCATCCGAACCTCATCAAGTTGGTTCCTTTTTTGCATATCTTGCTGCATCATTCTAAGCATTTCAATCATTTCATTCCCACTTGATGAAGATTAACCCAAAGAACCACTTTGACCACCACCCGGTTGATATTGCCCTTGGTAACCTTGATTGTTTCCGCTTCTAAAATTACCTTGATTTTATTGTTGATGCGGAACTAAATTTCCTTGGAAATTTGGGTTAGCTTGATTCGCCGGGTTCCCGTAACGAAGGTTTGGATGGTTTCTCAACCCGGGGTGGTATGTGTTCGAATTCATGCCAAAATTTCTACCACACCATTGAATAGCATTCACCTCCTCCGCTTGACCTTCAACACATGCCGCCACACAAACATCCGACGCATGCCCTATTTCATTGCAATTAGTGCATACATTATAAACTTGGTTAGTTGTATGTACCTCTACATCCTCCACGGCGTTTACTTGTGGTCTCGTAACCACATACTTCTTATTTCTTGATGCTTGTGCCTGTCGTTTAGAATTGAACGACATTTGTTCAAAGAAGGCCTAATCGTCTTGCTTATAGTTTGTGCCAAATGTACCATTAGAAACTGACACTAAATCGTGAGCATCACCATCACTCAACCCCTCACGAAAAGCATGAAAAAGCTCCCAAAGAGCAATCCCATGATGTGGACAACTTTTAAGCATCGTGTTGAACCTATCAAACGCTTCATGAAACATCTCACCCACTTGTTACCGAAATTCCCGAATGCTTTTTCGAGCATCATTTGTCTTTTGAGCGGTGAAAAATTCTTCTAAGAACCTTTGTTGCATTTCCGCCCATGTGTAGATCTATGCGGAAGGTAACGTATAGAACCACCTCTTTGCCTTGTCTTCCAACGAAAATTGGAAAAGTACTAATTTAACTTCATCGGATGAAAATCCTTGACCTCCAATGGTGTTGCAAATGGAATCATAGGCTTCTAAATGGAAATAAGGTTCTTTCGATGCTAACCCTTTATATTTAGGCAAACTTTGGAGTGCATTGGTTCTCACCTCAAATGTTCTTCCATCAGGATGATGAGGAATTACCACCGGCGAAGGATTGTTCGTGATAACCGGTCGGAAATGTGCTTCAATTCCCCTCACCACTTCTCTATGGTATCTTCATGGAGCGCCTAATGGTACTCTTGGACGACCCATTTGGGGCGCAAATTGTTGTTGATATTGAGGTTGTTGCACTGCCGGTTGTTGCACCGGTCTTTGAACTTGTGGAGGTTGTTGAAATTATGGTTGTCGATATTGAGGATGCACTTGTTGCAAAGGAATAGGTCGCTAAAACTGTGGCCCATGCGAACAAATTTGTTGTACCCCCGTTGGTTGCCTAACCACTTCTTGAATTTGTTCAACTTGTTGCCCTTGGTACATCATACCTCCTTGAGGTCCCAAATTACCTCCTTCTCCCACATAATAATACCCCTCTTCATCGTAACCTCTAAACTCATCATCATAACCATCATAAAAACCTTCTCCTCCAACACCCGAAGACTGTACGTATTGAGACGATGGTTGATAAAAGCCCGTTTGATGTGAGGTTGCAAAGTGGATGTAGTATGAACGATGGTTGAACTGGGTTTGAATTGATTTGGTGGTATTTGTTGGGTGGAAGATGATTGACCGACCGATGGGAAAAAGGATGAAAATGGTGGAACCATTATGGTGGCAGTAAAAGTAAGGGCGGGTCCGGTTTGAGAAATTGCGGGTGATGTGGTGTTAGTTGATTGTACTTCCAATGTGGAAGTAGGATTTGTAGTAAGATTTGGTGAAGTTGTAGACGGTGATGTTTGACCCGTAGTGGGAGTTGGCAAATCCATGATAACTTTGTTTTTTCATAGTAAAACTCGGTTTTGTCATAAGGTTCGCTCAATTTCGGGATCAAATGCTAGCGGTGATGACTTATGAGAGCCTCTAGTCTGCATACACCTGTAAAAAGTACCTGCACACTAAACACAACCAGCGTAAACCTGAAAATAACAAACAAAGGCTACTAAATTAACACACCTTGCGCACTACTCCCGGCAACGGCACCAAAATTTTATGTGATGTCGAAGTCTCATGCAAATTTAATCCAATTACAACTAAATAGCTAGCGGCAAGTGGGTATCGAACTCAGGGAGTTTGTGGAAAATGTGTTTACTATGTAGCCTTCTAGTTAACTAATTAAATTAAACTAAGTTGCAGAAAAGTAATTTCAGAGATTTTGATTGTTTGGTTTTTAAGATTAAATTAACTAAGTAATTCATGCAAAAGAAATATTTGATTTGTAAACAATTTGGAGACAAATGACCATCCTAGATATCCGGTTTCAATTGACATTCATGCTCAAATCCTACTAGAAAGAACCACATAGACATGACTCAGGTGTTGCTACTTTTGTGATGAAAGTGAACTAAGTACTCGGATTAAACTAATGCGAGGTTGTTACCTGATGATCAATTAATCAATATCCAACCCTAACCCCTCCTGTGATATCTTGATTGTCAACGACACCAAGAACGTACGATTTAGGTTATGATAAAACACATCAATTAACTAATTATAAACAAATACCAACACACCATAATAACCAACAAAGATTGCAAGTCTATTATTCTAGAAATAAAAACAAGAACATGAATGTCTCAAACAAACCTTCAATCTAGGATGGTCACCAAAAAGTTAGCCACTCATGACTTGGACAATGATCATCACACACATATTAATGTTCATAGGAATTAAAAACACTAATCCAATGTTTAGAAATTGTTCCAAGCTTGCAAGAACACCCCAAAATTCGTCTCTAGACTGCTGGTAACCGAATGGGGCTGATTGGAGAGGAAAAGACACCATAAAAACGCAATAATTGGGCAGTTACAAAAATTCCTAGCTGACGCCACCGTAAGCTACGGTGCCACCGTAGCTTACGGTGGTCACCATAAAACTCTACGGTGGTTAGGATCTTGATTATGGAGGGAATTTACACCCAGCAGCCACCGTAAGCTACGATGGTGCCGTAAGCTACAATGGTTGCCGAAGTTTGCTCCTTTGTTTTCTCAATGCACTTTTATGACTCCCGTTTGACTCTAGCACGTACGAGCATCCATCCCATCATCATAAATCATCATTTTTATGCTCATTATACCTTCAGAGTCAAACATCCCATAGTTATCTAATTCAAACAACAAACTCGATTAAATGTGCGAAAGTATATGATGTTAACACATTTAAGGGTCGTCCAAAGGACTACCCGTCAGTTCCTCTCACTGCTTTAACTCAAAAGAATAAACCTTTTGAGTGGGGACCCAAACAGGAAAACCTTTCTAGACATTGAAGCAAAAGCTTTGTGATGCTCCTAGTCTATCCTTACCCGAGGGTAACGACGACTTCGTTGTATATTGTGATGCATCTAACTTAGGCCTTGATTGTGTTCTAATGCAAAGAAACAAAGTTATAGCCTATGCATCGAGACAGTTGAAGACCAACGAAAAGAATTACACCACTCATGATCTTGAGTTGGGTGCTGTTGTTTTCGCTCTTAGGATTTGGAGACATTATCTCTATGGTACAAAAAGTGTGGTTTTCATGGACCACAAAAGTCTTCAACACATCTTCAATCAGAAAGAACTAAACATGAGGCAACGACGATGGGTTGAACTTCTGAACGACTACGACTGCGAAATTCGCTACCATCCTAGTAAGGTGAATGTCGTAGCCGATGCGCTAAGTCGTAAAGAACATGTCAAGCTGCATTGTGTACAGGTTCGATCTGATATCCAGTCGTGTATTCTTGAAGCTCAACGTACTTGTGTTGCACAAGACAAAATGAGTATTGAATTGCCACATCATCTCGGGCTTCAACTCAAAACAAAAGACAATAGGTTATCCTATTATCTAAACTGTTTGTGGGTTCAAAGTCTAGACAATCTCCGCACTTTGATAATGGATGAAGCTCACAAGTCTCGTTATTCAATTCATCAAGGTGCAGACAAAATGTACAAGGATCTTCGTACCCAGTATTGGTGGTCTGGTATGAAGAAAGACATAACTTTGTGCGTCTCTAAATGCCTTACTTGTCTTAAGGTAAAGGCAAAACAACAATGTCCTTCTGGTCTGATTGAACAACCAGAGATTCCGGTTTGGAAATGGGAAAGCATTGCTATGGATCTCTTTACCAAATTGCCATGCACTTCTAGATGTCACGATGCCATTTGGGTAGTCGTTGATCATCTAACAAAGTCAGCACATTTTATAGCCATTCGTGAGGACTTCTCTGCTGACAAACTTGCTAAGATCTATGTGGATGAAATAGTATCTCGTCATGGTGTCCCTTTGGACATTATATCTGATCGTGATGCTTGATTCACATCTCATTTTTGGAGAACTATGCAGTCTGGCATGGGATCCAGGCTTAACTTGAGTACTGCTTATCATCCTCAAATGGATGGACAATCAGAAAGGACAATCCAAACACTGGAGGATATGCTTAGGACCTGTGAGATCGACTTTGGTGGTAGTTGGGATTCACATCTACCATTGATCGAATTCTCCTACAACAACAGTTATCACTCCAGCATTGATATGGCACCTTTTGAAGCTCTTTACGATCGAAAATGTCGTTCACATGTCTGTTGGAATGAGATCGGTGAATCTCAATTCACTTGACCTGAACTTATTCAAAACACAACGGACAAAGTCAAGTTAATTCGCGAAAACCTTCTGACAGCTAGAAGCCGCCAAAAGAGTTACGCGGATAAACGACGCAAGCCCTTGGAATTCCAAGTCGGTGATCTCGTCCTACTCATGGTATCCCCTTGGAAAGGAGTGATTAGATTTGGGAAGAAAGGAAAACTTGCACCATGTTATGTTGGACCATTTAACATCATTGAGAGAATTGGTAAAGTTGCCTACAAACTTGAGCTGCCTCCTGAGCTTGGAAACGTTCATCCAACCTTCCACGTGTCCAATTTAAAGAAGTGTTTGGCTGATGAAAACCTCCACGTCCCTCTTGATGAAATTCGTGTTGATAACACGATGCATTTTGTTGAGAAACTAGTGGAAATATTGGATCGTTAAGTCAAAAAGCTAAAGCGCAGACTTATATCGATCGTTAAAGTTCGTTGGGAATCCAAACGTGGCCCAGAGTTTACTTGGGAACGAAAGGAGCAAATGAAGGCAAAATATCCGCATCTTTTCTCACCAGTTTCCTCAAGCTAAATTTCGGGACGAAATTTCCTGAAGTAGGGGAGACTGTGACATCTGTGCTTTCTAACCTTTGTATTGTATCCGACAATATTATATCAATAAAATTTTGTATTACATTTATGAGTATTGTATATTTACTTATGACATTTGTGTATTTTTAATCCTTGTTCAAATTCGATCTTTTAAACGTTCTCTGGATGTATAATCGCAAAACGAAATCAGTTAAACGCAAAGGATAGTCCGGAATAGTGAAATAAGCTAAACATACCCTAAACATCCTTTATATAACTTAGAAAAAAGTTTTGAAGGGTTTGGGATGTCAAAAACAAGCTTATTCGATCACAGGGACTAAATATCACAAACTACAAAAGTCTGCCGATTCTTGTAGCAACGTACATTCCAGAACTTTTACACAAGCTTAACATACCTTAAATACCCTTGACATAACTTAGAATTGAGTTTTGAGGGGTTCGATATGGCAAAAACTCACTTTTGCAACTTCAGGGGCTATTTTGCAAATTCTGCGAAACTATGCCTTTTTGCGTATATCGCTATCCGGAACATGTACGGACATCCAAATAATTTTTTAAAATTAAAATATCATATTTTAGTGATTGGAATGCAAAAATATCATTCTTTACGCATTTACGGTCATACACGCGATCGTTACGCTTTTCATCGTAATTAACCGAAAACCACGACCGTACGACCAAACGAACCGACCTCTGGAACATTTTTGGACGTATTTCAAGTCCCCTATCCTTTGTTGTCCTTATGGAGCTTAAAAATCAGGTTAACAGGTGTTAAAAGTGCTGAAACGCGACAAAACGTAGTGTAGGGGCCTGTTTTGTAATTTCTGCAAACTTTGCCCATGTCACAGGCTTATGGACCGTAAGCCTATACACCATACGGTCTGTAAGGGCCTTCCTAGCTCACCACAACCAGCTGTCAACAGCCTGTTGTTTTGGGGACACTCAGCTCGCGAATTATGCCACTTCTTCTCTGCATTTGACACCTATTTGGACACTAATCAAGCCCCTAACACTTGCTATAACACTTGTCATGATATGGTGATCTTTGGATCATTATAAATACCATGTTGATGCCATATTGAACTCTTTATTCACCTTCATGCTCTAACCTGCCACAAATCCGAATTTTGCAACCTCTTTGGAGTTATTCTCTGGTTCTTGAATCATTCCTTGGTGTTTATATGTATTCCACTCTTGATATGTTCAACTATTATAGCTTAATTTGACTAAAAATCAAACAGTTTGACTTCTATTTGACTTTTAGTTTTGATCATGAATTGATCAAGATAAAGCTAAATTGAATCTTGCAATATAATGGTAATCAAGATGGTTTGATCTCTAAAAATCTTGCCTATTGATTCCCACCATTTCTAGTTATTTTGGCAAGTCAAAATTTCGGTCAAAATGCGATTTTTACGTATTTTGCAATGGATCTGTTTTTGGGTATCAATACAGGTTGTTTTGATGCCCAAATACTTTTATAAACTTATTAAGACATGTCAAGACTTGTTAAATTGTCACCTTTGTTAAATGTGCTAATTTGGGTTCAAAAGTCTAGCGGTTTGACCACCTGTTTGACTTTCGAATCTGACCCGTTTGGTCGATTTTTAGACCCGACCAAATACATATTTATGACCATAAATATATAGAGAATAACCCTCTGAGGTTATACCTTATGGTCATGTCTTTCGGATATTGTTATGTTAATCAATGGTAATATCCTTTAAAAATGACCAAAATGCCCTTTTCGCAAGAAAACCAATTTAACACATAGGTAACATAAATTTTGACATATAATCTGATCAAATAACATTTTAACCATGTTTAAGCATTTAAAACTTATCATAACACATATCTAACCATCCGATTACATAGTTACGCAAATGACGCGTTAAAGTAGCTTAAACTACCTTAACGGGTCATAACGGGTCAAAAGCACTTAAAAACCTTTCCAACTCAGAATGTTAACTTTATTAAACCATTTCACACATGAGTTCCAATACTCATTTGGTTTATAAGGTCTCATTCTATCCAAATCCTCCGATTTCAAATTCCGATATTTATATAGTTATCCATTTATAGGACAGGCTTGATTTCACGGACTCTTGATCTTGGTTTATCTTATTGAACAAGGACTTTATTGCAACCAATATGAGTACATAGTCCCCTCTTTTATGTTTTCAAATGTTTTGGGGTGAAACATATTGTGCCTATGATTTACTTTCATGTTTTCATGACATTATACATGCTTGATTACAATGTATATAGTACATGATTTTCATTGCATTTTGCTTCATATGTTGACCTAGCATATTTAGCACATTCGTTTTCAAAGACATTTTTGCTATGTATGTTGACCGAGCATACTAGTACATGGATTTCAAAACATTTACAAGACATTTTCAAGACATGCTTACATTGTTATTGACATTTTGGTGTGTTGAACTCGACAATGACACATTCATTAACATTGATCACACCGACCAGTAGTATGTAAAGGTACCATAGGATTGACAATCTCGTTCCCACTTCCTAGGTATGTTTGGAAGTGACCATAGGGAATGAGAGAATCCGATGAACATTGATAAACCCTTGACCGGATAGGGGTTTATCCGTCAGTCAACAAGGCTTGAATGTATTCGCCAACAATCTATAATATATGTTTTAACAATAAAGGCAAATGGTTTATAAAACTCGACATTTTTCACTCGACATTGGTTTACTCGACATTGTTTACTCGACATTAGTTTACTCGACATTGATTACATGACCCTTATTTACTCGACATTGTTTACTCGACATTAGTTTACTCGACATTGTTTACATGACATTGTTTACTCAACATTTTTTACATGACATTTATTTACTCGACATTTGATTATTGGTTTATGGTGAGTGATTTAAATAACGTGACGTATGTAATGTGATAAAAGCATGGTGGATACGCCGACGGTACTTCCTATATATAAGTGCTTTTATTATCTTACATGTCGTGGCGTTATCTAAATCATTTTAAACAAAATACAAGACATGACATTTTACACAAGACAAAACTTACTTTTTGTTATCTATTTAACCATATATTATTTCTTTTATATCATGTTGATTTCTCATATGGTTTTTATAAAAGAAAATTTTTATGGTTCATGGTGACTTTTGTTTACTTTAAACTTTTCTTAAATAATCAAAGCCATGAAGCATCAACACAAAACCTATGTACTCGCCGGCATTTCTTTGATGACTTTATTTTCACATATGTTTCAGGTGCAAATGTTTGATGTCAAGCTAGCTAGACTTAGGGGGACTGGGCCTTAGTGACTATAAAATCAGAATAATAGCTTAACTTTTCTTGTATTTCTATTTTTATTCAAGAGAATGTAAGCAATATTAACTAATGAAACTTAACTTATGTGCCATGGTTATTGAAACAATAATTCTATTACGACACTCACTGACGTTTCCACCGCAGTTTGTTGTTTTACGCGGTCGGGGTGTGACAATTTTGGGGTACCAAGCCCATATATCCGAGAGATGTTAAACCACAGATTTACCAGTTTATCTATTTAGGTTATATCCTAAAGAGAAGTTTACTGAATGTGTGAAGCCTACCGACACATCCTTAGGAAGACCTGTTTAGACGCTTTTTAACATTACGTTTCTTTAGCGTACTCTAATGGTTCACTGATGTACTATCATCTCCTCATATACACAAAACTCTTTTTGATTTTTTCAATGTTTTTGTATTTTTCATGATTTTTTTAATGTTTTTGTATTTTTCATGATTTTTTCAATGTCTTTGTATTTTTCACATCTCTTTCTCCCCCTAAAATCAAAAACATATTTTTGGATTTTTTTTAAGAAAGCATGTAAACTATTTATAGAAAAACATTTGACTTACCAGTGGGGATCACATCCCGACATCGTCATCCTCAAATTCAACCTCATAAATATCCCCTGATGTCAGATTCTTTAAACCATTTAATTTTGAAAGATTTCGAAATCTTGCTCTATCAAAAGCTTTGGTGTAAAAATCTGCTTTTTGGTCATTAGTGTGGATTTTCTCAATTCATATCAACTTTTTCTCGTGACAGTCACGGATAAAGTGGTATCGAATCTCGATATGTTTAATGTGTGAGTGTTGACAAGGATTGACTGTGATATCACTAGCCGCCTTGTTATCTATGAATATAGGCGTATCAAGAAATTGCAGTCTGAAGTCTCTCATCTGTTGTTGTATCCACAATATTTGGGAACTACAACTGGATGCTGAAACGTACTCAGCTTCACAAGTAGAGAGAGCGACCACGGTCTGTTTCTTGCATTACCACATTACCAAACGAATTCCGAAGAACTGGCAGCCGGCCGTTGTAGATTTAGCGTTCTGCTTGCGGCAACCAAAATCAGAGTCCGAGTAACCCGCAATATTGAAATCGTCATGGTGTGGATACCACAAGCTGGTGCTTGGGCATCCTTTCAAATAGCGCATGATTCTTTTGACGATCAACAGATGTGATTCCTTCGGGCTTGACTGATATCTGCCACAAAGGCATGTGGGGTACATGATATCTGGTCTTGAAGCTGTGAGATACATCAAGGATCCGATCACGGAGCAATATAGTGTTTCATCGACTTTCTTTCCATGCTCGTCTGGACAAATGCCGTGGTTTGTGGCTAAAGGGGTAGATGCGGGTTTAGTTCCTGTCATGCAAATCTCTCCAACACGTCATAAACATACTTCGTCTGGTGAAAGAAAATACCGTCTGGCAGTTGTTCAACCTGAAGCCCCAAAAAGAATTTCATCTCTCCCATATCACTCATTTCGAACTTTTCTTTCATGACTTTCTCAATGTCCTTACACAGCTATTCATTTGTCGATCCAAAGATGATATCATCTACATAGATTTGCACAATAATTAGAAGTCCATCTACTTACTTGGTAAAGAGGGTGTTATCTATTGATCCTCTGGTGAATCGGTTAGCTAGAAGATGTTTGGAAAGCGTCTCGTACCAGGCTCTCGGGGCCTGGTGTAAACCATACA
Source organism: Scalesia atractyloides (assembly GCA_947069175.1). Lineage (NCBI taxonomy): Eukaryota > Viridiplantae > Streptophyta > Magnoliopsida > Asterales > Asteraceae > Scalesia > Scalesia atractyloides. Next base: position 41,847,667 of record CAMTDV010000021.1, on the reverse strand, counting down.
GTGCTTTGTTCAGCAAGTAGACCTTATTCTTGTGAAGCGGATCGACAAACCCTGGTGGCTGGCCGATGTATACTTCCTCTTTTACCTTACCGTATAGGAAAGCAGACTTCACATCCAATTGGTACCTTTTAAATCCTTTCCATGAGGCGAATGCTAGGAAAATGCGGATAGCTTCTAGACGTGAGACTGGGGCGTAGACCTCGTTGTAGTCTATCCCTTCTTGCTGACGAAAGCCTTGTACTACGAGCCGAGCTTTGTTGCACACAACCACTCCTCTATCATCTCTTTTTCACTTGAAGACCCATCGAGTGTTTATCTTTTTCTGTTTCGGATGTAAGTCAACAAGTTCCCAGACTCCTAGTTTCTGGAATTGCAACAATTCCTCTTGCATTGCTTCCACCCAACTTTCATCTTTAAGAGCATCTTTGTTGTTTCCTGGTTCCACCTGAGAAACAAAACAACTATGAGAAAATCTATTTTGAAGTGAAGCAACTTTAGAATAAAAACAACTTAGATCCTTATTGATCTGATTTCGCGTTTTTATGCCAGCTTGTAGTTCTCCTATGATGTTGTCTGTTGGATGGTAGGAGACTGTTCTTGGCATCACTTCGCTTGGAACATCTACTGAGGTATCCAGATTAGTGATATCTGATCAGCAACTTGTTCTGAAGAAGTAGCCTAATTTCTAACACTGGTTTCGGCAGCTTGATTGTTAAGATAACTTGTAATCTCTTCTGATCCTTCATCGGAACTGGATCCCCCATCATCAAAGGTAGGAGATTGTTCAGGTTCTGTATTAGCTGGCTGAGTGTAAGATGATTCTGCAATTTTCTGAACTGGTGCGACAACTGGTTCTGACTGAGTGTTGCTCGGACCTGCTTCCGAGGAAGGTGTTGCTATTGGAGAAATCACCAACGGCCCTGTAACTTGCTCTTGATTAGATATCTGATGTTGTTCAAATAGCAAGATAAGTTCTTCCTCAGACGGTTCCTCTAACAGATCTAACGAATTCCACAACCCTTCGTAATTGAATAGCCAAGGATCTCAGGTTTTTGCATGGACGTTCTATATCTCTGGCGATCAACATGTTGAGCGACGATGACCTGATTCATGCTTGGAAGATAGACTCTCTTTTGCGGACTTGCATACCCCACGAAGAACCCTTCCAAAGATTTGGCTGCAAATTTTCCTTCCAGGTCCAAAACAGTACATGGTGATCCAAAAGGTTCCAAGAACTTCAGATTAGGCTTTCGCTGGTTAAGAAGTTCGAAGCATGTCTTTTTGTGTGGCTTGACAGTCATTACACGGTTAAGGGTGTAACATGTAGATGCAACAGCTTTGCTCCAAAAGCTAATAGGCAACTTTGAATCAGCAAGCATCGTGCGTGCAGTCTCGATAAGCGTTATGTTCCTTCGTTCAGCTACTCCATTTTGTTGAGGAGTATAGGGGGCACTGAACTCATGATGAATACCCTTAGCATTGCATAATTCGAGCGTCTTGTTGTTCTTGAACTCAGTACAATTGTCACTTCTAATTCTCTTGATAGGCAAATGATAAAGGTTTTCTATCTTTCGAAACAAGATCATCAAATTTTCAAATGTTTCATTCTTGCTCTCTTGAAAGAAAACCCATGAGAACCTTGAGAAGTCATCAGTTACGACAAGGCAGTATAGATCTCCAATGATACTTTTCACATTGACAGGCCCAAAGAGATCCATGTGTAGCCTTTCCAGTGGAAGCTTGATAGAATTAAGAAGCTTTCTGGGGGGTGACTCCTTATGATGATTCCCCTTTTGCAGCTAATACAGTCATCTGATAAGTAAAAACTTTTAAGATTCACCCTTTCTACTAGATCTATGTGCACCAGAAATTCATCTTCCTTAGGTGAATGTGACCCATCTTCCTGTGCCAGAGAATTGATTCTTTTTCAATGGCCTTTTATACAAAACATTGTCCTTCCTTTGAAGTAGTGGATGCGACGCTCATATCTAAGACATATAACTCATTTTCTCAAGGAGCGCACATGAGGATCCACTCTTCAGGAATTATGAAACCAGGCTTAAGGATAAGACACTATTTGTCATTGAAATGAGTTGTGAACTTCTTATCACAGATCTGTGAAATGCTCAAAGGATTGTTCTCAAGCTCAGCTATGTAGTTTACTTTGTCAAAAGATACCACTCCATTTGTCAAAATTCCTTCTCCCACGATCCTGCTGCCTTGTGTTCCGGCAAACCCAACATAACCTCCCTTGATGGCTTTTACGTTGTACAACAAAGCCAACATCCCTGTCATGTGCCTAGAAGCTCCACTGTCCATGATCCACTTTGAAATGATTGACCTTGGAAGCCCCTGCACATATTAAAACATATTACTTAGATAGAGAGACCCAAGCCCTTTCAGTCTTGGGTGTGATGGCAATGTCAACCTTTGGAACATTCGCAACTTTGACATCTTTCTTAATCTCAACCGATTGTCCAGTCTTGGGTTCAGTCTTATCCTTTGATTTGAGTGGAACATTGGTAGATTTTGTGGTTACATGAGATGTTTTGGCTTTAGCTACCTAGGTTTGTGCTTTGAGAATGCGTTTTTGATATAGAGATTAGATTCTTTCTTTTCATTTTTCTTTGCTGTTTCACCAAGTTCAAACTTAGAAATGATTTCAGTTGTTGGTTCCACATTAGGACTGGAATCTTCTTTCCTTTTAAAATTTTTGTTGGCACAAACTCTGGACCCTTTTTCTTTCATCTACTGTAAACCTATTTTGTTCATGAACAGGTTTTGGACGATTTTAAGAACATTGTCGTGCAATATGCCCAACTTTGTTACATCTATAGCATGTTCTGCTGTCGTTTCCAACAGTGTGTTCCAAAGCCTGTTCATGAAGCTCCTTTTCTTTCTTAAACTCATCGTTTGTTTGTTTGTTAATGTCTTCTTTTTCATCAACTATAGGACCTATCCTGATAGCATAGGAATCTAGATTTGATATCTAATGTCCATAATAGCGGAAATATTATGACATGATTACCAAATAACAAGAATTAATCAGTTAAACGTCAATTTTATTGATAAACTTCAAATCTCCATTTGACAGGGCTTCGCTACTCAGAGCACCAAAGTTACAAATAATTGAAACAAGCTAGCTATATATAGGCATGCAAGTTCACTGGTGAGGAAGTGAGTTCGGGTGAACTGGATATCACATAAACATTACCAGCGAACTTGACTACCAATAACATAAATACTTGATATTGTTAGCCTATTCACATCTAATCTATACAGACTCGATATAAGACTAAGACATAGACATTCTGCACCAACAGACTCCCCCTTGGATATCGTCTTCGTCTTTTATAAGTCTCCAAACCTCTGTCTTCAATAAAACTTAACGTGTACGACCAAAGAAGTTTTTGTACGGCTTTTTTCGTCTTTCCTACTTTGGATCTGGCGTCTGATTAGTATGTGGCACTTTAGTCATAAATTAATACCTTCTGAGCCTGCCGCCCTACCTCTTTCATTAATCTATTCGATACGCTTTTCTTCCTTCAAAAATTTCTACACTTTCAAGATCCCGCCAACTTGATTCCAACATCCTACCAGAGTTAACTTCACGTGCATAGCAGACATTAACAACCCTCTAATATTGCCTGGCTTGTTCTTTTTCACATTCTTCGAAAACAATCTTGCTGTAGAACAAACACTTGATGTCTTCTTTCGAGCAATTTACTAGCCACATCGGGTCTAGTATCCTTATCGTTCTCCAAAGCCCTCTCATACCTTGCACCCCAAACATTTCAACCCTCTCCTTAGTAATATCCAGATGATCTTCAAATCATAACACGATCACAGCTTCACAAGTATTTGGATCAATCTGCCACCACTTAAACAATGGATAAAAGTTCTGTTCGATCGGCATTAAAGCCATATTCCTCATCGTTCTCGGGCGTTTCATGATCAATGTAATATTTTCTCCCCAGTTTTCTTGTTTGTTTTGATACGACGTCCGGGATGAAAGGCTTCCAATATCTAAAACCCTTTGTAGCTTCAAACTTGATCATTTTCCAAATAATTGGTCATGAACTTCATATGATACGTTACATTCCTCGTCTGAACAAGCTCCTCAACATCCCAGTAAGGTAGCATCTTGAAATCTGCCAGATATTTGAAGTATTGAACTCCAAATTCTCGTTTGCTGGCATAACACATTTAATTCTTTGAACCAACCCTAGATCAAAAGATCACCTAATGACATATCTTTGTCTCTGGTAAAGAATGCTAGAGATCGTCGAAACTTTCTTTCACGAGGCATCTCTTTAAACCAAGACTCTGCTTGTGTATCTCCTCTTGCATAGATTTTGGACTTATCACGTATCGATTCGTCAATCTTTTCTTTCAGCATATCCTCATTTAGCTGCTTATACATTTCCTCAAAAGTTGGAAAACTATCTGTATTAGGACCAACGTACTTCTCAGCTTAGTCTTTCTCATCATCAGATGACCAATCTTCCACTATAAATCTGTTATACTCATCTGCCTCGTATCTTCGTTGATAATGATACTCATTAGGCTCAAATGTATTCACATTCAACACTTGTTCTTCCGAATCAAAATCAAGTGATTCTACATCAACATCGATGAACTTTGCTAAATCTTCTTTTGAATAGTTGTGCACGAATTACCTTCTTCGACATTATGTTCAAGCATAAGTATCAAAGGCTTTATTGGAATCGCAGTAACAGGCTGTGCAGTAGTAATAGCATTAGACATATTAACTTCATCTGACGGCCCAGCTTGCCCTGACTCCCCCTGATTTTGATCGTCTATTATGTTCGATTAATCATCCATCAGTGAGGTAAAATCAAATTCATCATTCATTATTGCATCAAACATCTTCAACCCTGTACCACTCGGATCATCATCATTTCCTCCATCGTGATCAGAATCATCTTTAGGATCATCAATTGGTGGTTCATCATCTTTTTCCTTTTCTTCAGCTTCCTCATCGTCCTTTTCTTCAGTAACAGTTACAGGATCAGAAGGCTTGACAGATTCGTCAACCTTAGAAATCTGACTCCGAAGCTTTCTCAACATTTTCATCAACAGTCTTTTCAGCTTCAGAAGATTTTGGTGCATCACCTTCAACACCTTTGCCTTTGCCACTTTCTTCAAGTTCTTTCTCAGCTTTTTCTCTTGCTTCTTGACTATCCAACCGATCGTATTCAGCGATAAAATCAATGCCAAGGCTATTAGATAACACTTTTTGCATCCTTGTAAACTTCTATCATTTAGGGCTTGTATCTTTTCAGCTCAACAATCTCTGCCTGTAGCTTTTCGTTCGCATCTTGTAAGCTTTCAATCAGTGCCTTAAAGAATTCATAATCGCTTTCTAAAATCTTGATCTTATCTTCCATCATTTCTTTCTCAACAGAGCTTTGAGTCACTTTCTTGATTAGCTCGGCCTTTTCCTCTTCATTCTTTTGAACTCTCTCTTCTAAGATCTTGACACGCTTTTCAAGAATATCAATGTCTGATTCAGGAATGAAATCATCTAGATATTGAAGATCTACCAGCACATTTGGAATATCACCAAATATCTTTGACTTTGGAGTTTTTGGCGTTGATTTAGGAGTAGAAGCCTTTGGAGTTGAGCTTCAGGATGAACAACTTAGGATCAGGAGATTGAATTACCGGAACGTCAAGTAATACATCTCAGGAGGTTCTTGTGTAACTCCTGGACGTTCTGCTTCAGCTGTAATAACAATAGGAGGTTCTTGTGTAGGAGGATCTTGTGTAACTCCTTTCTCCTGTGCACAGAAGGTTCTTGTGTGACTTCTGTGCTCTTTGGCTCTCCAGCATATCTCCTTCTTGCTGGTTTCTAAGCTTTCTTTGTTTTCTTTCCTTTTGCCTGTGGAGACCCTGTAGTCTTTGTTGTTGAAGTTACTGCAGACTTCACACGCTTTGTTCTTTTCTTGGTCTTCTTCGTCAGATTCTTTTTCTTGCTCAGGATCAAAATTAGCATCAGTTTCTTTAACTTTTTCGGCCACCTTTTCTGTTATTGACTTTTTAGTGACCTTTTCAAGCGAATCATCACTATCATCATCATTCTCAGAAGTTGCAAAGATCGCATCATCTTCCTGCGTAGTTTTTCCAACCTCTTGACTTTCAACCACAACTGCTGCACTAGATCCAGCCTCTGTTTGCACATTTTCAGGCTCATCTTCATCTATAAGCATAGTGTCAGCCTTCTTGGACGTGCACTTCTTTTTCTTTTCAACTTCAGCCTTTAGAAACTATTTGCTGTGAGCGTTAGGCTTAAACGTCACAAACCATTCTTTTTCAGCATTTAATTCTTGTTCATCACCACTACCGTCATTTCTCCACTTGTTTCCAGCAGGAGCAACATAATTTTCATTCTTCAATGCCCAAATAGTGGTTTTGCCACTGGTGCTGAATCCTGCTTCTGAAACTTGAGCAACTTCTTCACAGTAGTTTCATCAAGATGACTAAGGTATAGAATGTCATTTGGATCACGTGCAATATCTGAAAACTTCTCATCGATAAGCACTTGCACGAATCTTGGATATAAACACAATCTTGTATCTTCCATATTCTTCGACATGTGAGTAAAAACAAGCTTTGAATAGTTGAACGGCTTTTTCAGAATCAACGTCGTAGCCATGCAAGCCATATAATCTTGAATGTCATCGAGACCTGCTTTACGATGGCTAGATGTGTGTATGATTGCATGCATGAGAAGCTTGTAGGGGTTTGGAACTTCCCCTTTCTTCAAAGTAGGCTTGTTAACACTTCCCTTGTAGCCCATTCAATAAAAGCATCCATGAACCATCTTCTCGTCAAGGAAAATAGGATCATCTTTGTCGTTGAAGATAGCCCATTCGGATATCTTCTTCAGTGACCGTGATCTGTTTATTCTCGTCTCCAACTTGAACTGATGAAGTAATAATCTTTTTATCTTCACTGATACTTGCATTAATCCAGAAATGATAAGTATGCGATGGATATGACACCGTTCTTTCAGTGATAGCATGATATATCGTACAGTCCTTCAAAAACTTCAAGATACTTTCATATTCCTTCAGCGATGGACACAACGCCTTGTCAAGCGTAATACAGGTGTTGTGGAAGTTAGAAAAAACCATCATGATTACCCTTGCTGGAACTGGAACCGGAACCTGAAAATCGACGCAAAACATTTAGTACGCATTTCGAGAAATGATTACAAAATTTTCAACACACTTGTGTTGAAAATTTGTAATCATTTCTCGAAATGCGTACTAAATGTTTTGCGTCGATTTTCAGGTTCCGGTTCCAGTTCCAGCAAGGGTAATCATGATGGTTTTTTCTAACTTCCACAACACCTGTATTACGCTTGACAAGGCGTTGTTCGCCCGAACATGCTTATCAACATGTTCAATTAACTCACTACAAGTTCAGGTGCACTTTTAATTATATATATCAGTTTTCATTGTCTAAGTTCGAGCAAACTTCTCGAACATTCAAAATTTCAAGTTTTTACCATAAGTTCGGTCAAACTTAATGTTTGATCATGAATTCAATTGTTTTAAGATGCAAGTTCGGCCGGACTTGATGAACAAGTTCGGGCGAACTTGTCATCTTCTCTACCAAATCATGCAACATTTAATTATGTCCATTCTGAATAAATCCAACTCGAATCTATGGTTGTTTTATGATGATTATTACAAATTAAAGTCCAATTTGTCCATAAGAATCCTAGATCTATCAGATTTTATCAGTTCCAGATCTGAGTTACACGTTTATGTTCAATTTACGGTCCAAAATGCAATTTCTCACCTCAGCCATTGAGAGTAATGTGCAAATCACCACAATCAACTAAAATTTGGTAGCACGACGACTCTAGATCAACCAATTTGACAAATTGCACAAAAACCTAAGTTCGCTCAGAGACTTGTTGATAACAACTAATGAAGTTTGGCCGAACTTGCTTGATATATATACTCTAGCAAGTTCGGGCAGACTTGTAAGCCCAATCCCTTGACAGCCCATGGTAAGTTCAGGAGGACTTACAGATACTCAGTCACAACCAAACAAGTTCGGTCGAACTTGTTTCAATCACAAAACTTTGAACTTTAAGCAAGTTCGGCCGAACTTGCCTATACCAAGTTTCAAATTTTCATGATTTTGCAATTTTAGTCCCTGAAGTTTTAACATTTTACCAGTTCTGAAAATCCACTTAGTTGACCAAGTCCAAGCTAATGACCTTGGTTAACCGATTTGTCTGCCGAGTCCAAGTTAATGACCCCTGTTCGACCCGTTATGAACAAACTATTGAATTTTTCAAAAATCAAAGTTTTAGATTAATGAACTTTTCATCGTTTTGGCTTATCAGATTTTACAGATTAGCTCCCAGCCTGTTGTCAATAAGATTCCCACCAGTTTAGCACCTTACCAGACTTCAAAGACCCGTTTTCCAACATTGGTTTGCTGCAAACAATGTAAAAACAAAATCTTTTTGTATTTTTGTAAGATTATGCTAAAACACACTGAAAAACTTTTTGGTTTTATTATGTAAAGCAGATAAACTATGTACAGAACAAAGTAAACTATGTACAAAACAAAGTAAACTATGTACAAACAAATTTACAGACATATTTTTGTGAATTCGTGTCTAAGGATCATAGCAGTTGAATGAGACATATAACCAGTACCGTTGACCTTTAGATGACTTTAAGTTTTACACTCGTTTACCTAGATTGTCGATATGTTTGTCCATTTAAACTTCATCACGTTTCTCAATTGTTCCAAGATATGTTAGAATATGATTTATGAAACTTGACTTAACTATGGTTCTCACTTCTTTAATATACTCCCGAATCCAGATTCCCTAGATTTCATCTTACATGTGAATATAGCGTAATTGATATCTGTATCTGGGTTATGCGAAGCCTTGAGAGCTCAGGTTAATACCACCGTATCGACAAAGAGATGAAGGCTCGACTTAAAGATGTGTTCCATTTAAGGAATCTTTTCAGCACTGCAAATGATTAGATCTTTCGATTCTTTTCAAGTTTTGCATGCAATATAAGGGTTTTTAGCGAAAGTATTATAGAAGTTCTAGACTATTGCTTCCACAAAATCAGAAGAACTTGTATAATACCCCAGATATCAACTATCTATAAAGAACTCGTATCTCAGAATCAGGCAACCCTTCAAATCGAAATTTCGGAGTACTAAGTCCATATATCCAAGATGTATTAAACCACAAGTTTAAGCAGATGCGAAATTTAGTTTATATCTCGAAAACAATTTACTGAACATGTTAAGCCTATCGACACATCCACAGTAAGACTTGTTTACCACTTTTATACTTTTCATTTCTTTAGCATACTGCGATAGTCCACTGATGTACTATCATTACCTTTTGTGACACCGAATTCTTTTGTCTTTTTCAATGTTTTTGTACTTTTTCATTTTTTATATGTTTTTTCTATTTTCTCCCCCTAAAATAAAAAAACTTATTTTTGTATTTTAGTTTTTTTAAGAAATACTAATCTAAAAGATAGAAAAACCAATGTGGATCATGTGAACTCGTCGTCCGATCCGTATTCAACCTCAGCTTCCGCACCTGTCAGCAAATTTTTAATACCGTTAAGCTTCATGAATTATTTAAATCTTGTTATAAGAAATGCTTTGGTATAAAAATCAGACTTTTGTTCATCGGTGTGGATTTTTTCTATTCGCACCAACTTCTTTTCGTAGCAGTCACGAATGAAGTGAAAACGAATTTCAATGTGTTTAGTGCATGAGTGATGAAGAGATTTTTCGTGATATTGATCGCTGCCTTATTATCTACAAATAGAGGCGTATCAAGAAATAGCAGACTATAATCCCTCATCTGTTGTTGAATCTAGAGGATTTGAGAACAACAGCTGGAAGCATAAATGTATTCTGCCTCACAGGTATAGAGAGAGACTATGGTCTGTTTCTTGCATTGCCATATTACCAAACGAGTTCTGAAGAACTGGCAACCCGCGGTCGTAGATTTAGAGTTTAATTTGTCCACCCCAAAGTCTGAGTCAGCGTATCCCGTGAGATCAAAGTTGTCATTCTTTGGATACCACAAGCCGGTGCTTGGACATCCTTTCAAGTATCGGAAAATTCCCTTGACTATCTGCATGTGTGAAACTCATGGACTAGATTTGTATCTCGCACATAGGCAGGTAGGATACATGATATCTGGGCGCGATGCCGTCAGATACATCAAAGATCCTATAATCGATTGACAGAGTGTATCATCAACTTTGGTTCCAGTCTCGTCAATGCAAATCCCATGATTCAGTGCCAGCGGAGTCGAAAGTGGCTTCGAGCTATCCATTTAAAACTTCTTGAGAATGTCGTGAACATACTTTGTCTGATGAATGAACATGTCTTCTGGTAACTGATCGACCTGTAATCCGAGAAAAATTTTCATTTCACCCATGGAAGACATCTCGAATTTCTTCTTCATGATCTTTTCGAACTCTTTGCAAAGACTATCATCTGTTGAACTGAAGATGATATCATCCACATAGATTTTTACAATGATTAGATGAGATCTGACTTCTCTGGTAAACAATGTACTATCCACTGTGCCTCTTGTAAAGCCGTTTCCAACGAGATGTTGCTAAAGCGTCTCTACCAAGCTCTCGGGGCTTGATGTATTCCGTATAAGGCTTTGTCTAGGAGATAAGCTTTGTTCTTGTTCAGCGGATCAACGAACCCCGATGGTTGGCCCACATAAACTTGTTCACGTAGTTTACCGTAGAGAAATGCGGATTTTACATCCAACTGATACACCTTAAAACCTTTCCAATCTGCGAACGCAAGGAAAATGTTGATTGACTCTAATCGTGCAACCGGTGCTTAAACTTCGGTGTAGTCAATACCCTCTTACTGGTGGAAACCTTTGACAACCAACCGAGGTTTTTTCTGACAGTTACACCCTGATCGTCTCTTTTACACTTGAAGATCCACTTCGTATCTATAGCTTTCTGCTTCGGTGGTAAGTCTACCAGCCTCCGAACACTTCTCGAACTGTAATAGTTCCTCTTGCATTGCTATCACCTAGTTCTCGTCACCCAGAGCTTCATTAACAGGTTTTGGCTCTATTTGAGAAATGAAACATGAATAGTAGCAGTAGTCTTGAGTAGGAGCAACTCGGGTGTAGAAACAACTAAGTGTTTTTTTGATTTGGCTTCGTGTACGCACACCAGTTTGTAATTCACCAATGATATTCATTGAAGATGGTAAGAATATGATCGCAGCATTTCTTCGCTAGGAACATCAACTAAGCTTTGCTGATTTGAGATGTTCAGAGCAACGTTCAATTCAACATTAGGAGCACTTGATGAAGCTTCGTTATGATTGCTCGGGCTAGCAGATTGATTTAACATGGTGCATATCGGCTCAACTTCTTCATCTGATGAGGATTCACCATTAGCATCAAATGTCGGCGCTTCATCAGAGTCAGAATTCTGATTCTGAGCATACTTGGCATGTTGTTGCATTTTCTGGTTCGGAAGAAACATTCGATGGAGTTATAGACGGTGTAACTTCTGCTTCAGAAATATTTTCAACTTGAACACCGCTATTACTAGGACATGCTCCGGAAGATGAAGAATCCAACGTGGGTTGATTAACCACAATTGGTCTAATGATTTGTTCCTGATTCGTCGACTGTTGAAGATAATATAACGCTGCAATTTCTTCTTCAGACGGTTCTTCCGGCAAGTCGAATGACTTCCAAAGATCTTGATAATTGAACAGCCATGCGTCGCCTCTTCTTTGTATAGGATCCGTATAGTTGAAGCAATCAACATGCTGTGCTTCAATTACCTTTCTCAATGAGGGAACATACACTCTTCGTAGCGGACTCGCATACCCGACTAAGAAACCTTCTGTGACATCCCGGCTTTTCAGGTATCTTAAACGCGCTACTTTATGGTTATTTACTCCTACGCTGCTTTAATTCGGAGGATTAAATTACACGCTCGCAATAACTCGCTAACTTTGTGAATCTATAGGGTGAATTACGTGCTATGTGTTATTAGACGGGTTGTATCTGAATTACGTGCTATGTTTTATTAGACGCTTGTATATTATTGTATCACGCTTTGATTTTGCGATTTATTAGTTATAAGCTTATGTTACCGAATTGTAAAAAATAAAAAATAAAAATAAATAAATAGCCGAATCGAACCGAGCCGCGAAATGTCGACCTTGCGACCCACACCTCCTTGCGGCCCAAGGAAATAACCTAAACTTGAGGCCCAAGCCACTTACGCAAACCACCCCCCCCCTATTGCGACCCCCCCCTTCCCCCTTGTTATATTTATATGTATGTATGCATGGGGATGTTTCAAAAAAAAGAGAAACCCTAATCCCAAGAGAAGGTCGACGGCAGCCCCCCCCCCCTCTCACGGTCGTAAACCCTACAACTCCCAGATTGATTCCAAGCTTGTCCCGGTTCGCTAATCTTCATCGTTTCAAGGTAAGAGTTTAATTGTTTTGCGATTCACACTAGGTTTTGTGTAATCTTGATCATGATTATGTGTTTGTAGGATTATTAGTATGAAAAAGTGTTGTGATTTATGATTAGTTCGGATGAATGTGCGAATCTTTGCGGTTGTGATGTTATGTTGAATACTAAAATCGTAGGCTGCGTTTTAGCGATAAAGATCATGATAAATATTTAGGGTTTGCATGAATATTGATATTTGACAAGTCAACCTGTTGTTAATCAATACACCTAAGCGTCATGATCGTTTAAACATATTCTAGTGCGATAAAGTCGAAAACAGTAAGCTGATTGGCATTTACAGCCAATTTCAGTTGGCTGTAACCTGATCATTATTTATCGAAAGTGGATTTTCTGAAGCCTAAAACGTGTATTTTTGAAAAACGCTTCAAATTGCGCTGGATTCATATTTTTCTGAGGTCGTTTGCTATTTTTAAGTGGTTATTTAGTTTAGTTGCTGAAGCTGCGTAAATTCTGCAGAATTTGCTGGTTGTTTATCGAGTCGGATCTTATAGTCTGTATGGGGTTAGGTCACGAAATTGTTCAGTAACTGGAGACGGGAATTTCCGAAAATCTCCCACTGGAACTTTGTTAATTGAATGAACGATGATTTTTAAATAATTTTTCTCGTGGACTGCAGTCAGAAATCGATGAATCTGACTGCAGCCTAGTATATAAATGTTTATAAATAATTGGTAAAAATTTGGATTGAAAAATTTTACACAAAATTCTACAGTCTAATTGACACCTCCTGTAACAAAAATTGGAATTTTTGGAACGTTGAAACTATTTTATAAAAATCCTTGAAAACAGACCAGTTATGAGCATACAAGCTGAAACATGATGACTTGCGTTTGTGTATGCCTAAGTGTTGTATGAGTTGATATGTGTTTATGACAAGTTGGTTTGATCATTATTTTGTATGGTGATACTTTGCATGCATTATAATGGTTTCAAATTGGTTATGACGTGTGCCATACTGTGTGTTAGTTATGCGTAGGGTTTTGTGTCAGTGTGTTCACACACTAACTTTAAATCGGTTGACATGTTAGGACACGATTAGTGGTTCCATCATTTGCTTCTTTTGCGTTATTCTAACTGAGCAATTTAAGGTGAGTTCACGGGCCCTATTTTATCCGGTTTTAAACAACAGGGGGAGAAACATGTATCCGCTCTACAACTCTATCTTTTTACGTTATGCGAAATTAACGCCGTTAACTATTCGGTAACTAAGTTAATGTTAATATACGTTATGGTCACTAAGTAGCTTTATCACAGAAGTCCTCAACCAACTCTCGGATTTTAGTATTGGGTTAGATAGCAGGGAAATTATGGTAGTACTACTGGGCCCGACAAGCCCCACCAGAGCTAGTCGCGCTAGCCGACCGGGAATGGTCAACGGGTGATTAATTTGGCCTAACTTTCGCCATGGTCAGTGATAGACCTGGAACACTGAGGCAACAATAGTCAGCTTCGATCCTGAACTCTTATGTGACGTAACTTTAGGCTCGCTACCTACATGTTAACATTGAACTTAATTACGAACCAACATTATTATTCCAGGTTAGGAATAATGGAACTAAGTCGTTATCCCGGGTTAGGGATAACGGGGAAAAACAAACTTTTAAACGAACTTGTGAACTTATAAAAACCTGTGAACTCACTCTTCTTTAATGTTGACACTTGTTTCTTTACATGTGTCTCAGGACGCTAGGTGCACTCACTTGCATTCGATCAAGACATTTTTATCGATCTATATTTATGAATAATTTTTGTGATTTTTGTTTTAGCGTTTATGTTGGCCCCGTTACTTTACTTTAATGCTTCCGCTAAATTTGAAACTATGGTATTTTGAAAATGACTATGCATGTTTACAACAAATGTTTTTGGAAAACGTTTAAATAAATCATATAGGGTCGTTCGATATTGCTAGTGTCTGAGATTCTGGTTTGATCACACGCCTCGCAGTAATACTCCGCAAGTGGAAATTGAGGGTGTGACAGATTGGTATCAGAGCCTCTAGCTATAGAGAACCAGGTTTGTATTAAAAGTAGACCTAAACTATAGCTGTTACACGACACTAGACTTAGTTGGGACCAAACTTGATATCTTGTTATGTGTTATACTACAATTGTTCTATGTGAGATATATATGTATATTGTGATATAAAGCAACTCGTAACTAACTACACTAACCCAGCAGGCTATGTCATCATCATCATCCGACATAATCTCGACAATCAAGGGCGTCGGGGAAGGCACCCATGGTCGAACCCTCACCACCTTGTGGCGTAGAGACATGCTCAGCTGCTAGGAAAAGACTCGCTCTAGGAGGGGAGTCGTCCTCCCGTCCGACCACTGCTATACCAGTCGAACCGGTCAACTCTTTAGGAGTGGGGGACGATCTACTTAGATATGTGTTAAGGAAACAACAGGACAGCTAGAGAGAATGCAGGAGACTATCGAAGCACAGGGATGGATGATACGTCAGCTAACTGGTAAAACCGGAGAGCTCGAAGAAGAGTAATATGAGAATAAGAGAGTTCGAAACATTTTAGCTAAGGACTTTCATGCTGAGCGGCTGAGGGCTGACTGGCTCGAAGACAGAGTTCTTGAGTCCAGTTGGAGGATTCAAGAACTAGAGCAGAACCAAGCACCACATGTCCCAGTACCCGCACCAGCACCGGCCCCTCCAAGCGCGGATAGAGGACGAAGAGGAGGATCCAGAGGAAGACCCGGAGGAGGATCCGGAGGAAGAAAGCCGGAACATGACCCGGCTGTTGAAGCTGAAAATGCCGAAGAGGATGACGGCAGTGATAGCGACTTGGGAGATGGAGACATAGATGACTAACTCGTCTCGCCAATCCCCGTTTTGTTTCCTTTAGTTTGTTTGTTTCCACTTATGTTTGAACTTGAAATTTTATAATTAAACTGAGATGTTTGGTTGGTATTTTGTGAGACATTGACAATTTATTTAATCGAATGTTCCTTTTGATTGTTTAAATTGTCGGGTTGACATAATTTGTGTGATTATTGAAGTGTGGAATATGATAACTATATTGGATATATATACTTATCGACGTGTATTTGTGTTGTCTTGCGAAGATCTGAAATGGCAACCGGTCGTTGCGGAAACCTCAATATGTCAACTGAATAATTGGCCGCATTAATCTAAGAACACGTGAATGCTGCTCTGGCAGGTGTTCCTAACCCACCAGCAGGTAACCATTATTAAATTTTCATGGGAAAATCTAATGTTGGGCTAGTAGACTTTCTCGCTGACTACCTATATTCTATCCTCAGGAGGGGGTCTTAACCCCTACAAGATGTTCCTGGATGCAAAACCGAGCAAGTTCACGGGTGTTGAAGGACCCATAGGACTGGTCCGTTGGATTGAAAAGTTGAATTGGTTTTCGAGATGTGCAATTGCCTTGAAGCTAATAAGGTCAAGTATGCTGCCTCAACGTTGGAAGATGGGGCATTGACCTGGTGGAACGCACAAGTCCAAACGTGTGGACTTCTTCTGGCGAACGCAATGGCCTGGACCGAATTTAAGGCCCTAATCAAGGAGGAATATTGTCCGCGGGACAGAGTTCAACAGTTGGAACAGGCATTACGGAACCACAAGATGGTCGGTCAGAAATTGAAGCGTACACGGCAAATCATGATCTGGTGTTCCTTTGTCCCGATTTGGCTAACACCGTCGAAAAACGACTTGAGTTTTATCTTGGGGGTCTGGTCCCTGAGATCCAGGGCATGGTAATGTCTAGCAACCCTACACGGAGCATCAAGCGATTAGGTTGGCGCATAAACTCACCAATAAGGCGGTGGAGCAAAGGAAGTTGCCACCAGGGGTGCAACTGAAATTGTCCCCGACAACAAAAGAAAATTTGAAGACTCACCTGCTCGACAGTCTTCATCAGCCCAACCACAACAAGGAAACCAGAAGCGGTCCAACAACTTAAACAACAATCGGGGTCACAACAATCAGTCTGCCAACAACACCCAGAACTCAAGCGGCTATGCGGGTCGAAAGCCGCAATGTAATCGTTGTAACCTCCATCATCACGGCCCTTGCGCTTGAAATC